>VZTJ01005662.1:650455-828432 GCA_013397795.1 Orthonyx spaldingii | reverse complement strand
TTTTTTTTTTTTTTTGTAATTTGCTTTCTGCCGCAGGAGAGGATCTGTGAAGTTTATTGGTGTAACCATCCTTGTATTTTTTCAACGATGCAAACTTGGAATAGTTATTTTGAACAAAAGGACAAGAAGGAATGCACCATCTAAGGTAAAAGAGATAATTTTTATTTGTGGATTTGAGTGCAGTAGAGGGAATATGCTGAGACGGGATTATGATGATGCAGTGTGGTTACATTGACTCAGATACCTGGGCTGGAATGCAGAGTCAGGCTTCTCAGGTGGATATAGCTGCAGAGATCCTACTAGTCTGATTATTTTTAAATGGTTGTTTAAATGTTGCTGAGACTAAATACTGTGTTTGAATCCTGCAGTTTGTTCAAGAGTGTACATTTCTGATCAATTTTTGTCTGCTGTAGATGACTGCGTTGTGGGGAGGGGCAGGACAGTCACTGAGGTGATCAATATAATAACATGATCTATTTCATTAGAGGTCCTAACTGAATAATGACAAGGAAATTTCATTGACTTTTTCCCTCTTTATGTACATTTTCTGTAACATTTGCAAGCTACAGTAAAATGTGTGCCAGGAAAATGCATCCCAGAATCTATTGCTTGTCTGTCCTGTAAATAATTAAGATGATCATCCTGTTACATTTTGGATAAAAGTCTGGGTTTTCATTCACTGGATAGACAAGCCTGTCCTTATTGTCCTTCAGAAAACTATGTAGAAATTACATAGAAATTTTTAGAATTACTTATAAATTTTACCTAGAAGTACAGCTATTTCTAATTATGGAATTTGCCAGAAATTAAAAAATAATTAAAAGCATTCTACATTTTTTTTTAACTTGCATGCTTGACCATTTTGGATGTATTCAGGAAAACTGTTTAACTAATATAGATGTACAGTAAAGATACCACCTTTTAAAAGAAAAGTTAAATTACATTTTTAAAATTAAATTATTTACCACAGTAAACGTTTAAAAATTCTCTATCATTAATATTTTTTGCGCTTGCAGATTTTTGTATTTGGGAAAAAGGAATACAAATGCTTTAGCTTCTGTGTTCAGTAACTTCAAGACATTCCCATATTTTCAAAGAGATATATTGTCACAGAGTATTGAGAAACAGCTAGTTTAATAAACCTGAAAGCTGTTTCCTGTGTGATCTCAAGGAGCAGTAAGCATTAGAGTCAGACACAACAGGATGCTACCCTTCCTTGGGTAAATGTCGTTTCATTTTGAGTTTACATTGTAATTTTGCATTTGCATCTAATAACACCTGATGGGCCCGTTTTGGATCCCTGAGTCCTTATGCCACATTTGCACAGAAACACATATGGAGCCCTGTCTCAGTGAACAGTGTGTGTCTGCTTGTTAATTGCCAGATAATCAGCTGGAAGAACGCTGAACCAGAGATGAGGCATTGTTCGTATTGCCCGACTAAACCCAAACAACCGTCGGGGCTGAGGCGGCAGTTTCGAACCCGCCGTTCTGTGTAGGAAGGCATTCCGTGTGCGGGAGCTGCACCCCACCGCTCATGCCCAGGGGTTCTCCTCTCCCCACCCTCCTTGCCGTGCCGGGGAAGGCTCACATCCCCGGGATGCGGGCAGTGCCCGGCCGCGGGCAGAGGCGGTGCGGGTCCCCGGGATCCAGGGAAAGCCTGCGGGATGCTGAGTCACAGCGCGGGGCTGGGAGGGGCTCGCCGCCCCTGGATCAGCCACCTCAGCTCTGCAGCGAGAGGAAGCCTGGGGAAGGAAAATACACCTAGAGGGAAGAGGAGCGTCCGGGGGGGTGTGTGTGTAAAAATCCTCCCTGGCAAAGCCTGGATCTCGCGTGTGCCGAATGCAAACACACTCCTGGGCGTACGAGCTCTGGGCTGGGAACACGGCAGGGAGGGCAGCGACAGCAGCCAGCAGCTCACATGGTATTAACAAGGAAGATGTGTATGATAGCTGGCTGCTCACAAATATGCTAGTCAGTCTTCATTTGCCATGGAGGATTTACTCTATTTTCTCTGCTTCTGCCATGAAATATTACCTGAAATGCATAATTTGCAGATTAAGCAGGCTTTTGACTGTGAAAACAGATGTAAAAATGAGAATAACTAACCATAACTAAAAAAATCTTCCTAAATTCCTTTTAGTCAGTTAATTAGGGAATACCTAACTTCATTCATCAAGGAAACTAAGTAAATCAATGGAAATGTATTTCTGTGAGAGACAATTTCACACATGTACAGTTAAGGGTTGCACATTCAAATACTGAATTCAGAACATATGTGATTTACTGAAATATGTCTCGGCTGTTTCAGTGCTTTGCTACTCTATCCAGATGTATCAGTGAATGAACATTGCTTGCGTTCTTTAACTGTCATAAATAAAAAGCATCACAGCCATAATCACAGTGACACGGATCTTATAGCAACATTCTCATTTTTTTCACATTGAAGGTGAGGTACTTAAATTACCTGTGTTTAATGAGGAAACATATATTAATAAAAGGTAAAGAATTGGAAATCCTAATATTCTCAAAAAAAAAATGACTAGGTTTTCCAAGGCATTTGAGAGAGGTATCCAGGGTCCATTGAATTTCTCTAGGGACCATGATTTTTAGTCTCTTTGGCTGAAATTCTCAGAGTAGCATACATAAATATTTTAGTCACTACAGAGCAAACAGCCTGAATGAAAAGAGAGGAAAACAAAGGCAGCCGAGCAACTATTTGCTGTTAATAAAGGTAATTTGAGGAAGAACAGATTTTTCGTTGTTGTTGTTGTCGTCCACAATCTCCTCAGATAACTGGGTAATTACATAATTTAAAATACCAGTAAGTAATCCATGGTACTATATAGAGAAAAGGGTCAAGAAGGGATGATCTTGCAAGCATCTTATTAGTAAGGGATATTGTTAGGAAAAAAAACCAGCTTAATGTAGACAGAAGTGTCCATTAATAACATGTTGGAATATTGTCTTCCTTGTTCTCATTATGAAGTCAAAGATTCAATTACAGTGCTTGGCTTTCTCAACTTTGCAAATTCTAACTGACTTGGACTTAATTCTGGAAAATTGTCTTTTAATAAATACATTTACAATCAGAGAATTGATGCATGCTATCAAATCTTATTGATTTGTTCTTGCTCTAGGCTGTAGAGCAGATCCATTCAGTTCAGTTAGTAACTGAAGGGGTGACTACCAGGAAAATCAGGAGCTTTAAGAGCTGATGCTTAGGCATCCTGTGAACTCGAATGAACACAGATCAGTTCTCACTCCCTGTTGCAGTAAAGTAGCATTGTCATAATTCTGAGTTATGGCCTTGTGATAAGTAAAAGGAAAGGTTTTTTTCTGCTCTGTATTGGTTTTCAGTTTTTACTGTAAAGAGAAAACAGAATTAGTGCATATTAATAAGAAGAATTAATATCAGAATTAATGCATATTAAATTATCATGCAGTTGATATTGTTCCAAAAGTGGCAAAATACTAGATTAGCTGTAAAGAAATACTTTGGCATATATCTTTGCAAGCAGGATCATGCTTCTAAATTATTGCTAACACATTTAAAAAATGTTTTTTCTTGTAATTCACTGTATTATACACAGTTATTAGTCATTTATTCATTTTTACATTTCATCCCATGGTTGAGAAGTAATCACTGAGAATAATCAGATTGCTTTTGATTGATTAAATAGATCTTCAGACACTTAAAAATTAGCAATTACATAAAATAATTTAAATCATGTAATGTACAGATTTTCCAGTGCTTATTAACAGAAAAATGTCTGTCTATAATACCTGCTTGCTCAACAAGTCTCTTCCCTAAGTACTAATTTTTCAGCAGTAACTGAGAATAGGCATGTTTTCCTTCTGTTAGCATTTTCCTGTAGATAAAATTAAAGGGATAACAGAGCTGAGTTAAACTTCACTCACTGGTAGCACCAAAAACTCATTTGACATAGCTGAGCAGAAAGAGAACTGAAACTTCTTTATCTTGTTTGCTGAAGACATTGTTCACAGTACAGTAACATTTCACTATATTGGAAATGAGGTCTTTAGTCTCTTAGGAGAAACCTGTAAGAGAAGCCTGTACCATAGGATTTCTACTGGTAGCATTTTTGCTAAAAAAAAAGGCTGGCATACTAAAGATTACTTTATAAAAATAATTATTCACCTGCCTGTTGAGCTGGAGGCTATAAATTCATTGATTAATGTAGGTCAGTGAAATTACTTAGAATTTTTCAGCTGAGATTCTTGAGCTACATTGCATTCTTTATGTTAAAAATGGATTTAGTATCTGCAAACATGGATCTGGTATGGGTACAGTGAAGCACAAAGGACTGGAGGAACAGTACAGCAGAAAATAAAATAGTCGTAAACAGCAAAATGTGTTCCTTAAGGTTTGATGTTGGAAGCAGGTATAATACATAAGATAATGGTAGAGAAAACAAACTGCAGACTTGTCAGGATGGGAAGTTCAAACACAGGCCATTCCTCAGGGCGCTGGAATACGACCTAACCACAGGTTTTTTTTCCTGTTCAGTTCAGAACCAATCTCCCATCCTGAATCCTTCTTCAAAGGCATGGGAACGATGGTCTTATTCATTAGATACAAGGCTGTTCTCACTGCACCCTGTTACAGGATGAAATAAATTACCCTTGGGCTGTTTTTTTGCTTCCATGTGGAGAAACCCAGCAGACTGTAAAAGTGTTACTGCTGCTCTTGATGTCAGATAAATGCCACCAGTTTGATATGTTTGTGTCACAAGGCTTCATACTTGTTGTTACTGACCAGAAAATGGTTTTAGAAATGAAATAGAAAATTTGATTGAATTAACTGATGGAAATGAAAAACTGTGTTACTAATTGTACCTATCTAATTCTGGTAATGATGTTCACTTTGATATCCCAGCAGACACTTGGGGAAAGTTTAGGCCATTTTTCCTCATAGGAAAACACTGACATCTGAAAAAATTTAGTCTTTTAACTCATTAGACAGGCAAAATAATGAACTTCCATGTTAGAGATCATCACCAGAAAGTGCTTAGAAATTTCAGGACCTTGTATCCAGCCTGTGACAGATTGTAGTTCATGCTCTTCAGGGAAGCTTGAACTGTTCTTATGGACCAAAGTACGTAGCCTTTCATGGTAGGACTGGAACCAGACTCTTCCTAAATTTGCTCTTGATTTAAGTTTCCAGGTCTGGAAGACTGGGCCCCTTTGAAAATGCTCTTACTGGGGGATGAGTGGATTTCATAGCTGCAGGGAGTGACTGCAGTGTGGTCACAAATTTGGCTAGTCTTTGTCCTCCTGTTGGGGCAGAGCATGCTGTTCTCTTGTGCTCTTTGATGAGAATATTTCAGGGGCAGCCTTAGGGAGAAGTCTCAGCCGGGAAACAGCCAAGGGCTGTGAGCTGGAAACTGGCAGACACCTTTCTCCTGCCAAATAGGGCAGAAGTATCAGAAGGATTTCTGCTTGGTTTTACTTTACTTCTTTTAGAAAACCTGTTTCTTAGAGTAACCCAAGTCCTTTCTGCTATGTTCACGTGTAGTTTAATGAGAATGAAACCAGTAGAACGTTTCATTGCTGCTGTTTTTCCAGTCTTTCAGTGTGATGCAGGAGGAAGAGGCTTTAGAATGGAGAAGGGGAAGCCGTGCAAGTAAAAGCAAGACCTTCTCCAGATTCCTTTGCATCTTATGAGGGTGGTCTGTTTGGACTGACCAGAGGATTATTTAGGTTGACCTAGAGTTTGAAGTTCTCATAACGAGCAGTTTTGTTATGTGAATACAGCAAGGCCCGTTTAGTAACAGCTTTGCCAGCTTATAATAATTTAGGATAGGGTGTTCTCCAACCTAAATGATTCCATAAATCTAAGATCACAAATAAGGAGTACATGAATTACTGATAGCCTTGATTGGTATTTGATGCTATTGATCAGGTATTTCGTTATGCAGAATCACATTTGTACAAATTTTTATTTGTCCAGGCAACACAAACAATCGTCTCTTAAATGATTATTACATCTTGTGTGAATCAGGCACTTCAGAACAAAGCTCAATATGAATAGAAATAATAGGATAGAAATATAAGCTCCTCTGCTTCCCTGCATTGGGATTCGTGGGGCTCAATATCAGCTGCGATGGCAGCCTCAATGCAACATGCTGCTGGTTTCCTACCACAGCTAAGGTTTCAGACAATCACACTGTCCATGGAGGCTGTAAGCCAAGCATAGGAGCTGTACCTGAACTGGTTATGAATTAGATGTAGCTCAAGATCTTCACATTGGCTATGACTGCCAAAACAGTAGCTTCTGATCTCTTGCCTGCAGTAACATCATACTTTGGGACTTATGCAGGTTTTTTTCATGAAAAGGAAGAGAATTTGGGATGTTAACCTGCACAAATAAGTGCTTTTTTTATCTCAAGACAGAAAGAAATCCCAAAGTGGCTTTTTAAGGCATTACTACATTTGTGATGGTAATGTAGCGTTGTATTGATCATGGCTGCATTTATAGAATTAGTTCTGCAGTTTGTTTCATTATTGGTTTTATACTCCACTTGAAACAGTGGAAACTACTGGAAAATAGTTATATAGTGCTACTACTATTCTGGAATAAAATAATGCTTTTGCTATTTACTGGGTTCAAATGCTTTGCCTTACCACAACTGAACATTGCAGTGGAAATAGGAATGTGCCACCATTTACCTCTTAGAACTCCTGACCTGATTTTTCCTTTCTTTCCCTGATCATACCTGATTTGAAGCATCCATTTGAAAAGCACCTGGGGAAGGAAAAGGGGGCATTTGTGCTGCTAGTGTTAGAGAAATGCTTGTTAACTACTATAACGCAGTTCCAGAGGGGTCGGTGTGGGGTGCATGGAGGCTTCTTCTTTTACCAAGAGTGTCTTGGAGGCTCCGAAAGCCCACTCTGGCCAGTACAGTTAGGTACAGTGCAGCCAGCTCTGGCCTACCCCAGCCGGTGTTCTGGCGAGTATCCACCTCCCCCCAGCTAGATGGCTCGTGCGTTACCAGGGTTAATCAGAGGGCTCATCGCATAGAATTCCGGAGACACTTTATTCCGAAGGTTTCCAGAGGTGAAAGAGGCCGAATGACCTTGTGAAACCCTTGTTATAGGGCACTGGCCAGTGGGCAGGGGGCACAGGGGTGGAGAGAGGGGCGGGGGGATACAGAAGGAGGGAAGGGTGGAATGAGGGAATAGGTCAAGGCCAATGAACATAGGAGAATGAACATATCCAGGTAAGGTAACCTAGGGAGAGACCATTCACTTTCCAAGGGGTGGTTTCAAAGAGCAGAGCTGTCCCACCAATGTATATCTGTGGTTTCGGGACCTCTCGGCTTCTTGGTAGTTCCTGGGATGGGCTCAGCTACCCCAACACTACTAGGCTCCTTTGTGGCTAAATATGTTCATTTCTACAGCACCTTAGAATAAAGTGCTATACAAGGCAAAGGTGTGTGAATTCCAGTGGTAGTGGGTGGGGTTTTTTTCCCCTTTTACACCACCCTAACTAGAGGAGCACTTGATGCTTCCCAGCAGGCTGTGTGTGCATGGGGAGTCCATTTAACCTACTGGGACAGCCTGCTGTGGGCATTGAAACATGCTCCAGCAGAGTCAAGTGCCAGGAGAAAAACCAGTACATAAGTTGGTGCTGAGTTTCTCTCTCTCCTTCTTCCTTCCTCCTCCTTTCTCAAGTCATCATGCTAGAGCTAACCTCTCTTTCTGCTCTGTCTCCTCGGCTCCCCTGTTCCGGGGTCATGTAGTGAGAACACCTCAGACCCCAAAGCATCCCAAGCATCAGTGCTGGGGCTAGGACACATCATCCTCCCTTTTGACTCTTGAACATGAGCTCTTCATCCTCTTAACTATGCAGCTTCAGCACACGAGGAAAGCATGTCACCCCTCCTCTCTTCCTCTCCTCCTAGCCTGCATAGCTGCTCTGAAATTTATGGGCAGCTTTCCCATTGGGAAAGTTAGACTTTGCTAATTAATAATTTGACACCAATGATGTATGATACTCTCATGTGTATTTTGTCTTCATGGTTTTAGTAGTAAGAAGTATGGAAAAATCCAGAAAGAGAAATTCATCATTCAGTCTATTTTTAGCATCCCAAGGGTGTCACGTGTACTGTATGAAATTGTAGTTTATTGATGAATTCACTAAATAGGCAAGAAGAGTTCTCATCCTGGTGGCGGTGCACAAGTGGCTGCAGCCCATAACACAGTTTCAAAATTGAGACAGGTTAATTTATAAGGAAAACCATGTAAATAAAATTTTGCTATGGAGGCTTCATGTGGTCTTATGATCCTAGTAACGTAAGAAAATGCAACAGTCTTCTGCGCTTGGAATACTCCATTGCTGGACATTTCTGCCTGCCGAGAGACGGATACTTTTCCTTTCGCACCTAGGGCTTGCCCTGGTTCTGTGAGCAGGGCTTTAGCCATACCTGCACAGGTGGGGGGCAGGATCTGCCTCAATAATAGCAGCTCACTGCTGAATGCAAGGCACTGAATTCAGCCTTTTCCAGCTGTACTTCAGTTAAGTCCTCCAGATTTGTTTGTTTCTGAACTGGGAGTAACACTGATAGCAACGGCAATACATATATATGTATATATATGTATATTTTACAAAAAGTTTCTGGCCCTTGTACACTGGAGCACTTAACTCCCGAACTTCACCCATATAGAGCAAATCATTCTCATATTAGTTTTAAAGTATTTTAGTGGCCTTCACTTTATATACAGGAAGCACCAAAAAGAAGTGCTTGATTCACTGTATATAATTTTCTGTATTCCAGTTGTTCATATCCAGTCTGATTAGTTCTTTGGTACTGCTGAGAGGAGGGAGCCCGATGTGGCATTGCAAGAAACACAAAACAGGAAAAATTTTGTTGTGAAATGTAATAACCAGACTCTTGAAAACAAATGAAATAGCATAGATGTAAAGTATGTGTCCTTAGCCTTGGAAGCAGATGGGTGAGTGGAGTGAGGGGAGCATGAAGAGTGTGCAGACAGGAATGAGTGTCTCTGCTTCTTGTAATTATTTCATTCAAATTTTGCTCTGGAGTGCGAAAAGCTTCAGAATAAACAAAAGTAAGTATTTTTTATTTAAGGAGCAGTTAAACTGTTTGTGTTATTGCTACAGGGTGTAGAGGTGCAAAAATGTTCTTCTAAGGGCTGAGAAAGTGATGAGACAAATTTGCAGAGGAGCAATCCATTAAAGGCTATTAGGCAGAAGGGCGCTAACTCTGATGCGGAAAGTTCCAAAATCCCCAAGTTCTGTAAGGACAGGGTGTTCTGGGGAAGTGTGGGGCAGCATCCTGGCCAGATTGTCTGGGGCCCTGTCAAGGGCAGGACTGGCAGACCAGATACACCCTGGTGTTACCCTACATGCTGTTCTCAGGTGTTATGGTGTGAGCTGTGCCAGCGGTGTGGCTGGCAGCCAAACGAGCTGCCATGTGTGGTGCTGTGGAGGTTCTGGACAGTAGAGCTGTCCATATGCAGGTGATCACAGGCCGCTGGGATGCAGCCAAACTCCTCAGGACCTTCTGGGTTATGCCAAGAGCCAAAACTACAGGCCAAAATCGGGAGGTTACTATTCCTGGTATTGGTGTTAGTTTCTTCAGAAGATTTATACCTTCTGTCACTTGATAGTACCCTTACAGAGCAGGATCATCTTAGTGATTTTGAGGTTTGCATTTTGGATATTTGTTTGTATGTTTGTTTGTTTTTTAATGCTTTGTTTGCTATAATCTTATAAAGTAAGTAATGAAAAATCCTTCTAGACATATCATGTTCTACAAAATAAAAGCATGTTCACACATGGAGTCAGATAAAGTAAAGCAGTCCAAATTGAAATAGACACAGACACACTTGGGTATGAAAGTACTACTTACATATAGTACAGGAGCTACAGTGAAGCCATATCTAGGATCACATACTAAGAAGATGGAAACACCCTTCTCCTCTTCCCCCCAGCATCTTCTCCTTTGAATCTCTGTTTGGGACACATTTAAAAATAAAACAGACTACCTTAGTTTTCACCTGGAATCTAGTCAACAATGAAGTAACACTTTAAAGAAGGAGATGCCAAACAGTTGACTACCATCTAGCATAAAATATAGACCCCTTTTACCTGTTATTTCTCTTAAAAATATCTGCCTGGGTTGCAGTAACCGGAAGTCCACTGGTAGCCTGGTAACAATCCAGACCATGAAGATTTTTTGTAATGGGCTTTTGTAGAGAAAAAAGAGAATCATTATTTTCCAGAGGCTGGTAAAGAATCTTTGCCAAGGACTTCATCCAAGTAAGCATTTAGTAGTATTCAGAGAACTGGTTGTGTTGGCTATTTTGCTGCCATCATTCCTACAGAGCATTTATACCTACCTGAGACACCCCGGTCTAGCTTGTCACACAGGATATTTTGGGTGAAAGTAGATACAGTTCAGATTTGTTGGGGAGCATAATGCAAGGCCATAAGGAGAGCTCTACTGGACCAGACCTAGTCCAGCATCCTACCTTGAACAGTCACTAACAACAAATGCTTCCCCAGCTGTACCTCCCCAGCTTCCAGCCTTCAGCTACTCAGAGAATCCCTGATCCAGAGCCAGCTGGTGGGTGTTCAGTAGTCTCTGATTAACCCATACACCAGGAATTTGTTTAATCTCTTTTTGAACTGTTTTTTCTCTTCAAATGTTCAGAAAAGTATTCTCATGACACTTCTCTCTGCACTTATAATACGATCTTGTTTTCAATCCAATGTGAGTTTAGAAAATTCTGTCAAAACTACCTCAAACAGGAAAAGTATGAAGATAAAAGATTTTAAAAACAGAAATATGTGCTTTCTCAGAGACACTTCATTCTCTCAACTACCATAGTGTGTATTGAATGCTATAATGCGCTTCCTCTTTGTTCCCCACAGTGGAGATGAGTGCTGTGCCTTACTACTTTTCAAGGTGACTCTTTAAGAGTTTTTCTCTTCTACTTCTGTGCTGTGCCTGCAGACACTTCACAGGTGACTTTGTTTTCATGGTTCTGGCATGCATCTTACCATGAATTATAGAATTCCTTATACTGTCAGCTATTTGTGGAGACTGGAGGAAAAGAAAAAGAGAAGCAAATGTGTGCGGTTCCTTTCTATACTTTCCATGTTTGTTTTCTCTTTTAGCAGGAAAGAAGTATGGACAACTGAGGCCTATATAAATGTTACTATTTTGTACTAATAATCTGTTTATGAAATTCTGTCAAACAGCAGAAGTTATGGTGAGACTTAGAAAAAAACTAGACATCTTTTTTCAGGTGTGAAAGGAAACATTTAATGCTATAATTTCCATTTTTAGTGACCTTCTATGCTTAGCCTGATTTTTGTGCCCATCCAAAACCTTTCACTTGTATTAAATGAAATTTCAGCCACAACTTCTGATGGAGGAGGTACTTTGAGTGATTGACAGCAGTGGGTCTCAGCCCAAATGAGGAAATGGCAAAATGAGACAGGTCAGTAGAGGTTGCCAGGTGTGAAATGAGACCCATTGTCTGCCCCAGTGGCCTGACACTGTGAATTGAGTCATTTTGATGTAGGTGCCATGTGGCTGGGCAGTGCAATGCCTCCTTCCTGAGTGAGGTTTTGTCATGGGGAGTAAATGCAAGGACTGAGCTCTGCTCTTGGTTGCAGTGAAGGACAAATCAAAAATGCTAAGCTCTTGTTGTAGCCAAGTTTATCAGATTTAATGTGGGAATAAGCAATGCTTCATTCTTTCCACATTTATTAAACTACTTTATTTGGAATAAAATGCTTGGGAAACCCAATTATAGTTTTTGTTGTATCCAGAACAGCAACTTTTGAACCTTCATTGGGAGTCTTATGACTTTACTGTAGCACAGATGATAACTGTGTCCTTGATTTAATGACTTTCTCCAGCATTGGAAGATGTCAGAATTCTTTCTGTGAATATTCTATACATCTGTGTCAGTATTTCTTTCTGTGTGAAGCTCAGCTGGCAATGGTTTCATGTAGCCCGCTCACTGTACCTAATTATTCAGAGACATTTCTCCAGTAATGTTTGTGCTGGAACATACCACATAGAGTATATAAACCAATGGCTTAGGTGTGTATGTTCATGGAAGCCAAAAGAACTTAAATAAATTAATAAATAAAATCTTCATTTATTCATAATAATTTATAAATGATGACTAAGTAAAATATAAGGGGAAGAAGTGATGTCTATGGGGCAGCAGACAGCTGGCAGGTGTGGCCAGTGGTGTGCTCTGTCACTGGGGTGAGAGATTCTGAGAATGCCACCAGGGTCTGGAATAGCCAGAGGACCTAAAAGATGATAAGGTCAATGTCCTCTTCATTATCAAACCATATGACATGCTTGTGTATGACTTTTGAGTGAATAAAACCAAAATTCATCTTCATATTGTGTTTGTTTGAGCTATGGCCCATCGAAAATGTAACTAGAAATTTTCAATAGCAGAGAGTTGAGAGTGGTGTGTAGAGCCACAACCATTTTTTAAAGTAAATATCTTACAGGCAAACTCTGTAAGAAAGTGTGAAGCAAATTGCTTCATCTAAATCCTTCCCCTGTGTTCCAGTAAGATTTTCTTGTTGGTTCATATGTATTATAAAAGGTAAAAACAACCTAAAAAATAGAAATGGATGCATGTTTTTTCTTTGACAGTTCAGAAATGGCTCAGGTTAGATAACAACTGGTTAATTTTGGAATTATTCATATATTGAAAGCTTGGGATAAATTAAAACTTTAAGAGTAGCTTTAAGGTTTTTACTGCTAATTTCTGTAATATTCTTAATATATACAGCATTCATACAGTGTAGATCAGTCTACTTAAAATGCACTCAGTTGATTTTTTTAAGTTATTTATGATGAGGCTGAGAACTAAATGCTGAGCATCTTTAAGGCTTTATACCATGAGAATCACAATTTTTGCTTTTTAAATTTCTTTTGATGTATAGTTAGTAGAACTTGGGCTGATTTCATATTCAGCAAGCAATTCTCTTCTTTCTCTCCCCAAAAAGAGTGCAGGATGTGATTTATGCACTATGCTTAGACATTATCTTCTCCAGAACTTCATTTTAAAATTATGTTTAGATTGTAAATTAGCTGGATATAATTTTTTTAAAAAAAGTTAAAATGGTCAAATGAAAATTAAGGATCTAAGGGGACCAGCAATAAAACCACTGAAAAATGTCTTTTGTTGTATTGTCGAAGAAATGGTTAACTGCAAATATTGTTATTTTTTTAGTCCAAAAGTTGCTAATAATGGAAGAAGAATAGCTGTAAATCAATTAATTAACAATTCTTGCCCATGAGCCATTACTTAAGTACATTGGAGTGGCCTATTATATCATCTAGATACATTTTCTAATGTTATGTTAGGTTGTCCTGCATGCTTGCTATAATTAAGATAAATTACTTCCTTAGAAGATGTTTCACCAAATTGACTGTGTCCATATACTTACACTGTACAAGGATATTGAGAAAGCAACCCAAAATATTCAGCTGAAAGATGTTTATACCACTCTATTTTTTAAATCAATAGTTAATCTTGATTATTCTAAATTTTGTAGGAATTTTTTTCTGAGATATTATTTCTCTATGTCTGCATCTTATTAACATATGCCAGAAGTTGTCCTCTGGTTGCCTGTGGGCTGTGCAGCCAGGATGGAGAAGCAGGAGGAAAGAGAAAAGACTTAAAGCATAGAGTCCATGTCAATCCATAGTTCTGAAATGTGGAAGAGCATTTCTGTATCCATTTGGTTGCTTCCTGGACTGATCCCCCCACACCACAATGCTCTACAAAAGGATCCAGAGGTGAACCTTGCAGGTTTGCCTGTGTCCTCTTGTGCCCCATCTGCCAGTTTTACTGCAGGAAGGTACAGTTGGGTTCTCATGGTTAAACTTTCATTATGATTATTTGAAGAACGATGGCATTATTTTTCATTATCACATGAATAATTTCCTTGGGCCTCTCAAACGTTTGATGCATGGCAAACTGATCTTAAACTGAAGCTGAACACCTCCATGTACTTAGATGGGAGGTAAGGATGGAGCTTGACACAGTGATCTGGAAAACAGCAGGTGCCTAAGTAAGAGTTTATAGTAATGAAAATCCAGACACAATAAATGCTACATAAAATCAAATTATTACTTGCTTACTTCTGAATTATTTTTTTTAACATGGTGTTTTCTAGTGCTTTGTTAAGGATAGTTTTATTCAAAAATACAGACTCTAGAGTGAGGAAAACCTTCTGTTCTTCAACTTCTTTCAAAAAGATCACAATTTTTAAGAACAGTTGTTGGCACCTTCTATGGAAGGTTGTTCCAGAATCCCCTTCCTTTGGTGGGTATAGACTTCCTTCTATGAAAAAACAATTTGTTTTTCTAAAACTAACCCTGGAATTAAATACTTTTCTGAAGAGTTATCTGTGAAGTCTGGTTTCTAGACACCATCCCTGTTCCAATGTGCTTGTGCACATTAAGTTCCCTTGTGTCATATGCCCAGGAGTGGAAATCTTGCTGCTTCTCTTCTAGTTTTTTTTGCTACTGCTATGCATTATATCAGAGATCTAAAAAGAGAGCATGCCTAGGCACCAAACCAAGACTTTCCTTCTGCCTCGTCTCTCAGATGTACTATCCTTGCCCTCCAGCTTTGCTGTACGGAGATGCAGTACCCTCACAGTTTGAATGTACTCTTACAGATGATTGAGTTTAGTGCAGTTTAGTGCAGCACAGCAAGTTTGGTGACTAAGACTTCTTTTAAGTTCTTTTATTGTCCTTCTGTCCCAACTATTCTGTAGGTGCATGGGAGCCTACAACAGAATTTGTTAGGGACAGCATATCTTTAAAGATTTCAGTTAAGAGAAGTTGTAAGGAATCTTTCAGTCTGACTTTTATTTGTCCAGATCAGAAGTAACTCTGCTGAAGTCTGTAACATTATATCATTATGAAACTAGCACCTCATCTTGCCCTTGCATTTCATTCTCACAGCTTTCAGGCCCCATGAAGTCATTTATTCTAAAGCACAAGCAGGGACAAGTGTGGCTTTTGCTCGTTGCTCTCCTAGTACAAGGTTGATGGGAGAGCATGTGGTGTAATGCACCATGATAATCAGAGATCAACAAAATATCTTCAAGACAGTGGTGTCAACTGGAATATTTGTCATGTTTAAACTGAGTAAAAAATCGTTAAGCCACCTCATGGGATATTGTACAGGTTTTTCTATCCAGGTTCACTGGTGATGTTAGGCATTTACCAATAACGAGGCATGTGTGAACCTACCTGATGTTATCAGGGCTCTGAAAGCTCAGCAAGCAGCTTTAGTGATTGAGCAGCCAAAAATCCTGTCTGGTGGAGCCCGCTCTGTGGTATTTTGCTTTGTCACAGTTCTGGAGTCCAGAGCAGATGGCACCAGAAAGTGCCCTCTGGCCTCTGAGCCAGAGAAGAATTAAAATACTGTGGGCTGAAGATTTTTCTGGAGGCTGAAGTCTAAGACAGTCTTAAAGTAGCTCTTGTCTCATTCATTCAGAACTGAGCAAGTTAGGCCATCTTGGTTGTACTGAATAGGCAGTGGTGGCATTTTGGGGTTTTTTTTTCCCTGTTTCAATTTGCTGGACCTTTTTCAACCTTCTGAAGATTTCCATCCAACATGAATACAATGGTGTTCTTTCCTGGTCTCCGGCTTATTCAAACACTATTGTAGTTCTGTAATGAAACTCAAAAAAGTCATCCTTTGATTGGACTGTTTGATTAGTGAGGCTAACCAGTTTCTTATAAAAATCCATATTTTGCAGCTCAGCCTTCTTCAGTCTATAAATCAGTTCCAAATTTATATAGAGTTGAATCAGGTATAGTGCCCTCCTTAGCTGGAGAGGCATAAAATGAGAGTGGGACAGGAAACCAGACATCAGGAAACCTCTTGATTGTTTTTGTCAGGTTTCTGAATCTGCTCTTGATCCAAGTCCCTTGGCAATGAGATGGGCCATCAAGAAGATTTCTCAGGCTATCAGGATTGCTGGTGTAGCCAAACACAGTAGTAATGCACTGTGCCATGGCTGCAGTGGCAAACACCGTATTTGGTACAAGCAGATGAAGCCTGTGAAAAGCTAATAAAAAAATAAATTGAATTCCTTTTCAACTTTGAGCTACTTATTATTAACATTTACTTAGAATAAAAGGTTAAGAATATGAGGAGAAGGTGGTTCAACTTGATCTTTTGAATCAGAGGAAGAAACAACTGGATTAGAGGGACTTGAAGGAGTTGTAATGGACATTGCAAAGTAATTCATGGCATACAGATGGATCTTAGTCTGGATTTCAGTTTTAAGTAGTACCATAGGAAAAAATTGAAAATTAATTTCAGTACTTCAGTGGTATACAATTATCTTTAAATAATTTAATTTTAATATTAGTTCTGGCAACCGTAAATTGCAGTGGTCAGAAAGGCTTTTTTGTGGTAACTTTTATGCCTTATTAAACATTAATAAAAATACTCATTTATGACATTGAATCAAACTAAGATACTTATCAGATTTAAATAATAAATGAGTGATGAATCAAGTCAGAGAATAGGCAAGTCAGTCTTTTTTTTACTTTATATCATCTAGATTTGTTGTACTTCAGCATGTTGTATAGACATGTTCTCACATTATATAACACATACTTAAGTCAGTTAAAGACTTCGCCTTCATTTTCTTTCTTACTTTTTAATGAAATGTTTTCTGATTTTAATGAAATGTGCTCAGATTGATTGGACTTCTTTTAAAGGAGCTCAAAGAGCTACCCAATTATCATGAGATGTAGAAACACAATTATTAGGGGTTGAATTATTTGTTACACAAACTGGAGCAGTTTGCAGAAGTGTTTTTGACTTCATCAGCGAAATTCAGAGGTCATATTAAAAGAAAACATCTTTATTATATTTTAAACCATGGGTTAAAAATAATTTTTTTTGAAGACCTTTAAGAGGATTTCTGTAATAAGTCGTAGTGTAGAACAAGGTAACAGATTAATCTAGCACTGAAAGTGCTGCTTAAAAAAAAATCTCCCTGAACTCACAGGTAAATACTGTGATAGGCCAAACACAGGCTACCCTATTAAGCAGATGCATAATTAAAACAGACACATGCAGAGAGGATCACAAGCAGAGGATGAAAAAGGAAATGGGTAGGACAAGAGCAGAGAGAAGTTTAATTCAAAACAAATGAAAACAGTAGAGTACAGCTGCCAGATACTCCATGCAGGAGCAGGATGAGGACAAAAAAGAGCTTCAGGCATTTGGAATCTCCTCCAACCCATCTGTTTTCTATGAATATTATTTAGTGCTCAGACATTAAGTATTTAGGCCATGCCTACACCACACATCACAATGGCACAGCAACGGACCCCAGGAAGCTGGCGCTGCAGTGATGCCAGACCCTGGGCCTGTCTGTGTGTGTTCTGAGTGCTTCAGGCTCTTGCAGATCTTCCATACTTTAGACTACATCAGTTCCCTAGGCTGGACTCTAGTGGGGCTGCCTCCCCAAACTGCAGGGTCTCAAATGATTGTCTGGAAGTAGATGTTTGGATGAGGATGTTTTCCTCTCTGATCTCAAGTTACATAATGCATCAGTATATTTTTCCCAAAATTGCAGCCTGGATGGATTAGAAATTGCTCTAAGAGTTATCTCTGCAGATGCTTGATATTAAAACTTCAGGGAATTAAAAAAAATTAAAGAACTTAACTAAGTTGTCTAATTTTCCCTGCCTGGTTGACCAAGGGAAGCCAGTTGATGTAACCTTTTTGGATTTCAGTAAAGCTTTCGATACTGTCTCTCACAGGATCCTTCTGGGCAAAATGTCCGGCACACAGCTGGATAAACACATCATGGGATGGGTGAGCAACTGGCTCACAGTTTGGACACAAAGGGTTACAGTGAATGGGGTGACATCAAGCTGGCGACTGGTATTCAGTGGCATTCCACCGTGCTCCATTTTAGGGCCAGTGCTCTTCAATAGCTTCATAAATAACTTGGATGCACAACGGTATATTAGTTAGGTCTGCTGACAATACTAAATTGTGAGGACCTGTTGATTCCCTCAGAGGAAGAGGGGCCTTGCAGAGAGACCTCGAAAGATTAGAGGGCTGGACAATCACCAGTTGTAAGAAGTTTAATGAAGACAAGTGCCAGATTCTGTGCCTAGGACAACCCTAGATGTACAGACTCGGGAAAGAGATACTGAAAATCGACACTGGTGAAAGGGACATGGGGGCCTCGGTCTATGGCAAGTTGAATTTGAGTCAGCAGTGCCCTGGCAGCCAGGAGGGCCACCTGTGTCCTGGGGGCATCAGGCACAGCATTGCCAGCCGGGCAAGGGAGGGGGTGGTCCCGCTCTACTCTGCCCTGGGGCGGCCTCACCTTGAATATTTTGTGTAGTTTTGGGAGCCACAATATAAGAAAAATATTAAGCCATTAAAAAGCATCCAAAGAAAAGCTGCAAAGATGGTGAAGGGCCTTGAGGGGAAGCCATTCAAGAAGTGGCTGAGGTCACTTGGTCTGTTCAGCCTGGTGGACACTGAGGGGACGCCTCATTGCAGTCTACAGTTTCTTCATGAGGGGAGGAGGAGGGGCAGACACTGATCTCTTCTCTTTGGCGACAAGTGACAGGACCTGAGGAAATGTCCTGAAGTTGTGTCAGGGGAGGTTTAGGTTAAATATTAGAAAAAGATTGTTCACCCAGAGGGTGCTTGGGCACTGGAACAGGTTCCCCAGGGCAGTGGTCCCAGCATCAAGCCTGACAGAGTGCAAAAAGTGTTTGGACAATGCTCTCAGGCACATGTTGTGACTCTTGGGGATGTTCCTGTGCTGGGCCAGGAGTTGGATTTGATGATTTTTGTGGGACCCTTTCAAATCAGGATATTCTATGATTCTATTTTAAAATAATAAGTTAAAGATTCATTTTTTGATACACATAAATCTAATGATATTGCCAAAAGCACATAGTAAAGTATGAGATCAGTAAAATTAGAAAATGGATGGATTGGAAATGTTAAATATCAAATAGAAGCTTTCCAATAATGGGTGTCTCAAAGATAAATGTCAGTGGATTTGCTGTGTCACCTTTGGACCTTTAGAGGTTGGAGCACTGTCCCTGAGATGATTTTTATATCATTTGCAACTTCAAGAAGCAAGAAACTTTGCTGAGCTTTTAAAGTCATCTTCTCAACTCCTTAAGTAAGCATGATTACACTTTCAAAAATGCTGACAAGCTAATTCCATTCAACTCCAAATGGACATGTAGATTCACAATGTTAAAATGCAAGTAATTTTTATTTTAAATATCATATTTGAATTTTTAACCTACCTTTAAGAACCCAGGTTTACTAAAACAGGAACCACAAATTATACCTGACACTGCATCACATATGAACTCTCCTGTTAAGAGAGTGCAGGCACTCCCACTTTGCTAGTCCCCAGTCTGAGATCATTGAGTGCAACCTATGACCAAATGCTACCATGTCAACTTTACCACAGCACTGAGTGCCACATCCGGTCTTCCTTAAATACCTGCATGAATGGTGACTCTACCACCTTCTTGGGCAGTCCATTCTAATGTCTAATCACCCTTTCTGTGAAGAAATTCTTCCTAATGTCCAACCTAAACTTCCCCTGGCACATTTTAAGACTAAGCCCTGTTTTTATATCACTGGTTGTTTTAGAGAAGAGCCCAATGCCCCCACTTGTCCACAGCCTCCTTTCAAGTAGTTGTAGAAAGCAATGAAGTCACACCCAGCCTGCTTTTCTCCAGGCTAAACAACCTCAGCTCTCTCAGCTGTCCTTGTAGGACACAAGCTCCAGACCCTTAACCAACTCCATTGCCCCTCTCTGGACACTCTCCAGCACCTCAATGCCTTTCTTGTAGTGAGGGGCCCAGAACTGGACACAGCACTCGAAGTGTGGCCTAACCGTGCTGAGTACAAGGGGATGATCCCTGCCCTGGTCCTGCTGGTCACACTATTTGTGTTGCAAGCCAGGATGCCATTGGCCTTCTCGGCCACATGGGCACACACTGGCTCATGTTCAGCCACTGTCAACCAGCACCTCCAAGTCCTTTTTCACTCAGCAACTTTCCAGCCACTCTGCCCCAGCCTGTAGCACTGCCTGTGCTTGTTGTGACCCAAGTGCAGGACCTGGCACTTGGTCTTGTTGAACCTCATGCCACTGGTCTCGGCCCATCAATCCAGCCTGTCCAGGTCCCTTTACAGGGCCTTCCTACCCTCCAGCAGATCAACATGCTGACCCAACTTCTTGTTGTCCACAAATTTGCCAATGATAGATTCAATTCTCTCACCCAGATCATCAAAAAAGATCATCAATGTTTCCATGCATTAATTATCTTCTTAGACAATTCTTTCTTAACACAAATGTTTTTGCCTCTGGTCTTTTTTCAAAGTGGAAATAAAATTGTGATTATGTGATAATTAGGGGACTGAAAAAACCTTTTTTTTCTCTTTACAAAAATCTGAGTGGTAAAATGACTGACTGCAGGTGGAATGATAGATGTTGGGTTGGTGTGGGCTTTTAGCAGAGGAAATGACTTTCAGTGTCCTAAAAATCCATTTGATTTAGTTACTGGCTTTGAAATTACCTGAATGAACAGTGTTCTTTTTTAACCCTCCTCCAAAAACCAAAATATGTCTTAGAAAATTGTTTTCCATAGAGGGTTAATTTTTTTTTCATTGTGTACCAAAGGCCTGTCCTTCATCATTGTGTGGACTATCGTACAAACCTCATGCATCCAAAGAGTGATTGCAGTTGCTTTACAGTACATGGCCCTATTTGACACACCATACGCAGCCATCCTTATTCCTGTGTTAATGCCTGGAGTTGTAGTGAAGCTGTGACCCTGTTGTTCTCAGCTTGATTCTCCCTTTGCCAGGGAGCTTGTGTAATCACAGGACTGAGTTCTTGAGAGGGGACTGTCCTGCAAAGCCAGCATTTGGTCATGATACTAGAAGTTTAAACTTATGGTGAACACACAAGTGTGGATTGAGTTCAGTTTGTTTTGTCATTTTCGTACAGAGTGAACAGAGGAGAGTACAAAAATATTTCCTTGAAAGGAAATTGTCTGTGTTAGGTGGTCCTTTGAGTTTGCAGGGAAGAGACATATTCCAGTGTGGTTGTGGCTAAACTAAGAGGCCTGGTTATCCTGGCTTTTCTTGGCACTGACATTTGAGTGTTTACTGTGTATAAACAGTAGCATATATAAATATATATATATATATGTATGTAATAGCACCTAACTTCTGTGCAGTACTTGAGCAAAGTCATTCATTGGCTGAGGCAGCAGTTTGATATGACAAGCAAAGTCAAAGAAGCCACCTCTGAAAAGGCTCATATTTTGTAATAGCAAAATGAAAGGAAAACAAAAAACTACAACTTATTTCTTTGGGATGCAAAGGGGCATGCATATAAGATTTACTGGTTTGTATACAGAATACATACTATCAAAACTGTGTGGAAACAGGAATTATGTAAGATGTTAAAATAGTCTATCTATCTGGCCTAGTATTTTCTCTCCAGGTCTTTCAATAACATATAAAGAAGGAAGAGTGTTAAAAAAAGGGAGAAGTTTGCATAATGTACTCCTACAATATTCTGTCTGTCCCCAGAAATTTGTTGCTTTGGGAATTCCCAAATCACAGCTGCCATCTTTGTGCTTAATTGTGTTTTAGAGATTTCTGTATTGCTTGATTACGTAATTGCTTTTGAATTAATTCAAAGGAACTTGACATCCTTACATAATCAGTAGTGAGATCCATGGTGCACATGCCTACTGTGGAGTCAGCTTTGATGGCAATTGCTAGATTTTCCTTTTTCCCTGTAAAGGTGCAGGCAGTACACAAATGGAATTTCTTCTGAGTAAACTGATGTGAAACTTGTGCTTCACATGCATCTTTACTTTAAATGAATACTCTTTTTGGGACACATTGCATGAGTAACCTGTTCCTCAAGAGATTCTGCAAGCAGGATGTATGCAGTTTGGGAATGCAAAGGCTAATTTGTTACTTAATATATGCAGTAGATAGAACTAAAAAGCTGCCAAACACCACTCTCAAAGAGGTGTTTCATGTGTCCTGTCTTGGGGTTTTAAACCTTAGGGGTTTAAACCTTTAAAACCTAACACTTCTAAAGCATTATTTTTGTCTCATTAACTGCTGTACTTCTGTATTTTATCTTCTAAACAATTATACCGCTTTCTGCACTTTTCCTTCTCTTTCCTCACATAACTGTAGGTGACATAGTGTTTTACACTTTCCTGTCACTCTTCGTGGATAAACTGGAGCAGTGGTTGCACAGCTGGGCTATGCTAAGCTGAGTCTGGCCCCACAGACAGCTGAGTCCTAGGCTGAGGGGACACTGCCAGGGTTCAGTCGTGCCACTGCACTAGAGCTGGGCAGAAGCGGAACACCTGAAGTGCAGGTGGTGTGAGGTGTGGGCATGAGGCCCTTGGTACTGGCTCCTCCTCACTGTTTCTGGGGTTAGTGCAGGGTCTGTCACTGGAACCCTTCCACCTACAGTTCTTTGGAGGGGAATGAAAATCCCAGAAGCACCTAAGCTGGGGATGTCAGCGTCTATAGGACAGCATAATGACATTTTCTGGTGAGGTTTCTGTTTCTTTCCTAGTAACACTTATCTTATTACCAGTTTTTTTCACTGTTAATGAGTAATAAGTTGATTTTCTTGTTGACTCCCTCGAAGAACTCCAGCAGAATTGGGAGGCATGGTTTCCTGCTAATGAACCCAACTAATCTTCTCTGGTATATCACACTTACCAAATGACAAGAATTTATATGCAGTTTTGAGTTACCATTCCACTGAAGATTTAATTTTTAAAAGAATAATTATTGCTTTATCTCATAACATGCATAAATACCTTAATTTCTTTGCTATTTTTTCCATAAAATCCAATACCTTTACATACTGTGTTCAATTCCTAATAATTAACTTACTGTGACTAAACATGTAGCATCAATGACTGCAAAAGAATATAGCATACATAAGGAATATAAAAATGCTGTGGTTTCTAGTCTGTGCACAAAGAATTATTACAGAGAAGTACCTCTTACTAAGTAAATTTCAGTTGTGCCTTAACTACTAAACATATATGGTGTAAAGTAATATATTTTACTGCATTTTTATTAATTATAGTGGTAAATTTCTTAGACATAATACATATATATGAAATATGATTTATCAAATCAATTAAGATGCTTAACCATGAGTCACAAGTTATTTATTCTGAGCCCACAAGCAGTGCAGTAGATTTTGAGAAGCTTTTACAAAGCTACAATATTTTGTGGCCTAAGTTTACAAAACACTAGAGAAAACTGTTTAAAAAAAAGAAAATATGTTTTAAATTATTAATTGTAACATTATGCAATTAAAAGCATAAAACTTAAGTGGAAAGCAATAAAAACAAATTATTATCATTTATTTTACTTCCCCTTCTTCCTTCTGGGGACATCGGAGCAGCTGTAATTACTGTATGCAAGCATTTATGCTTGCCAGGGAAAAGCTAAATACATGTAATTGATAGCAATAGCTCAGTTTCTCAAGTGAAGAGAATGAGTGCTTGTGCTTACATCCAGTAATTGCAGCCAGTTTTCTCTTCGCAGTTTGTAGCAAGTGACCTTGCCATGGCTGCAAGGAAAGATAGCTGTTTCCTTCATGAGCTGGAGGGGGTGGAAAGCAGATAAATCCCAAAGAATGTGAAGCTTATGGAAATTGAAGCGACTGTTTTCTAAATGAGGAAGCAGAAGCTAATGTCTCGCTATAGTCTGAGTAATATCTCACTATCTGTGCATGCTGAATTTCACATAGGTTGTAGCCTGTTGTGCATCGGAAGGACGGACACCCAAAGAAGTGTGAGCTAGATGTAAGGAGAGGATGCTTGCATGAAATACATTCTCTCCAGTTCCTGGGAATAGCAAGGCACTAATATATGTCCTCCTTAAAATATTTTTTGCAGGTTGCAGATCAGCAAGAAGGCTCATACTGGTTTAGCTCCACTGATTTGAGAAGGCAAATTGTTTGTTCTTGTCAAAATGGTTGTTTAGTGTTAGCCAGGTAGGCACCTGTGATAAGGGCATTTGGTACATTGTATCAAATGTATGGGCAGCCATGCAGATCCAGGAGTTAGGGTGGTGCTTGTCGGAGCAGCACTTCTGTTTGCAGCTTGTGCAGATGGTCAGCAAGTCTTGCATTTGCTGCTGCAGTGTGAGCTGGTTCCAGTGGCAGCGTATGTTTGTGTGAGGAGAGGCTGCTCCTATTCAGCAGATTAGCAAAGCTGAGAGATTGCTTGAGTAGTGGGAGCAGATGAAAAATACATGAGGTAGGATCATTTTTCCATGTGGATTACTATTCTTAAATGATTTTTCTGTATGGTTTCTCCTGGAAGGCTGTATGTGACATCTGTGGATATCTGACAGTGTGAGTCTTCTTTCTCCGTCAAAGCAAGTTCATGCAGTGTTTGGAGAGCTCATTTAAAGCTGCCCGTTAGAGTTAGCATACTTAACACCCTCTTTCTGTTCAACATGGTATAACTGTGTGACATAGTTAAGTTGAACTCAAAATTATTGTTCTCAGCTTGTAGTAAGCTTTGAAGGCTGCTGCTACTAAGACCCAGAAAAGAGTCAGAAAGTCAGAAGCCTTTTTAGTTTTTTCCACCCATATGAGATACCTCTGGTTGCAAAACTACCATTGCCTTTATTGATAACTCATCATAGCTACAGCTGGACCAGTAGTATTCCCAAGTCTAATTCCTTTTGACTGCTGCTAAGAACTGAATTGATATTTTTGGAGATTTTACTCATGCCAAAATATGGGGGAGGATCCGTGGTAATGTCTGATTTAGACCCTGTTTTTCTGTATGTGCAGTTACTTTTCCCAATGTTAATCACTTTCTATTATCAGAACTGAATTTCATCTGCTATTTTACCATTTTTCCTTGGTATCATGATCCCCTGTAATTCTTCACAGATAGCTTAGATTTTATTGCCTTGAAGAGTATTCTATCTTCAGCTCTCTTCTTCCTCTCAATGTTATGCCCCCTCTCCTCACCCTTATGGATCTGCTGAATAGCAATATATCTGAGGGCTCCCTCTGGTAGCCTTGTTCCATTGTCAAAACCAACCCATTATGCCTACACTTTGTTTCCCTTATTTTCTGCTTATTAATCTGCAAAAAGAGATTCTTGGAGAAAGCAGTATTTTGCAGGGAGGCTCCCTGTTAGCTGTGGGTAGAGGCTGCATGTATGTCTCCAGTATCCATTGCTTTGTGAGTTTCTGGGTTTGCTTCCTTCACAGAGCCAATCAGCAGAGGAGGATGCTTTAATACAAAACTTATATGATTAGGCTGGTTTTTTTTCTTCTTTCTAGATTTGCCAGTGGACTACAGTAAATAATCAGAAGAGCAAAAGTACCGTTTTCATTATTAACTATATCATTTTAGGTAAAAGGAAGTTTGCATCATGACTGAATTCCAAAGCAAGATAACAGTAGGTGCATAAAGTTTGGTGGTTTCCAACTTTAGTTGTTGGGATCCATCAGTAGCAAAAACCTACTGTTTAAGTGTTTGGTAAGTGTGTATGACATTTTATCTGGCCAGTAAAATTAATGGTGTGGTAGAACATGAAGATGCTAGCACACAATAAGGAAATTTTCAATTCTGTGTAAGACAGAAGAGAAAGTACAACAGATGATATTCCAGAAGACCTGCTATACCTACTTTAAAGAAAAACAAAACATGATGTTAGGATTACGATAATTGCAGCAGTATGGTTGCTAACTATAAAATGACATTTTCTTCCTTCACTTCTTCAAGTATTATTGAGGCTTACTGAGTAATTTCAGATTCTGGAGTAAATTGGAGAGATGATAAAAGTGAAAAGCAACTTAAAGAAAAGTGTTACTGTGACAGTATTTCAGGCTCCCAGTACTGCCATTTCCAAGCTGTGCAGCCTGATAAGTGTGTGTGCAGTGACTTGTCGTGGAAGTACCAGTGACATGCAGTGGTGGAATCCAGTTAGACAACTCCCAATCTGCTGACTTGTAAGTTACCCAAAAATCTTTAATACTCAGCCATTTGAAGGTGGCAATTTGGGAGTGCTTTACGTCCTGACCCAATTCATCCTATCTTTGTTTTATGGTTTTCATTTTGGTAGAACAGGATTTCTTTTACTGCTGCATTGACAATGAGATTCAATGACTGCCTCCAGCTGCTGTTGCCTTTTTTGTTGCTCTGCATGATATCCTAATTGACATAGAATTCTGGAATCTGCTTGAGATTACGAACTGTATACTTTAGCAAAAGAGTCTAGGATCATTAAGATTGCATAGCTGACTTCCTGCAGTGCTTATTAGGGATGAATTCATGTTTATTTGTAGTGTTGACAATAGAAGCTGAAACCATGTATTCTTCTACTTCATGTAAGAGAAATCTTAAATCTCAGCTGGCTACAAACCGTTACTCCTATATTAAATTTCTCTTCAGGTTTTTAATGGGTTGTGCTCAATATGGTCTCTTGATACTCAGCGTTAGCACAAGACAAATGCAGTTAGGATGTTAATTGTCACACTTACTAGATAAAAATTTCATGTCAGTAACAACTGTCTGGCACTCAGCTGCCCTCTAGATGTATTATATCAGTTAGAAGGAGTGACTAGTTTTTAAATGCATACATTTTCAAAAATAATTCCAGCGGTGTGTGAGGTTGCTCTTTCCTGTTGAAGATGTAAATGAGAAGTTAAATGCTAGATTCTTCTCTCAGTAACTTAATGCTGTTGGGTCTTTCTACTATCAGCAGAACTGAGAATATTGCATTTTACTAGGGCCTTTCATATAAAAAACCTGAAAGTAGCCTCTCCAACAGAAATTATGGTGCTTTATCTGTATTTTCCCCCAAGACACAATCTTTCTGAAATATACATGAAGAGGCCAGCTCTGCAAAGTGAGAAATCATGTATTTATTTCCATTTTCCAGCTTCATTGTTTTGTTGAATGCCATGTTCTTTTTTGAGGGGGACTGTAACTGAGACTGTACAGAGACAGACACGCTAAGTATCAGAGAAGACAAAACTGGAAACCAGACCCTGTCACTAAATCAGAAATGGTTTCAAAACTATGCTCTTTATAAGCACTTTGTCTTACTCTTTGCAGGTTTGCTTCTAAAAGGAACAGAAAATACAGATCCTGTCATTTTTTAATATGTCAAAATGTTAAGAGCTGGGGAACAGGCTCCTCACACCTACCTTTATCCATCCAAGTGAGTTGCGTGAGCTAGGTCTGTCTTCTTTGCCACTCTGAGGAGGGGGCAAGTGAAAGAAGACAATCTAGCACCCTCCAAGACACTTAGATCTTAGGTAGGCTGACCTGTTTTCGAAGTCAGGAGATCTCTTTCCTCCAGCTATTCACAGTGTCTTGAATTATGCTGCTCTTAAGTTTGTAATAACAGGGCTTCAGGATGTGCTTCTGTATTAGTCTTTGCTTCTGGATTATGCAAAAGATATGTATTTGAAAAATCATCCATTAAAATGTGATTTCCCAAGCATTAACTTGATTAGTTTGTTTAAAAAAAAAAGAAGTCAAGCATGTTTAAAATCATTAGCTGTTTTTAATTAAATTTCCAAACCATGAATGCTTGTCTTGAATAGATATTTTAACATAGTGCTGCTTTTCCACTGAGTCCATATGGCATGCAAATAGCTATAAGGTATAGGATATTATAGCTTCTGTAGCAAATCTTGGGACTTGTGCTTATTGTTTATAGCACAATTATAGTGATAACCAGTGTCCTGTACATTTTCTAGCAAAGCAGAACAGGCATTCTCTGACTAAGAGAACTTTAGGTCTAAACTCCACAAATTAGGACCCTGTAGCAATGTAGGTAAGTTTCTAAAATATTTATCAAACTGTTAGTGTTATTATCTCTGTCAATACTGTTAGAATACATCTTCTTAACACTAACAATTTATTGGAAAGTCTGTTGACAAAGAAAAAGAATCGAAGCAAAATATAACCTAAATGTCATTACTGGTAAAACGTGTCACTTGTAACAACACTCAAGCCCACTCATAATCCCAATTCCAACATGGCAGAAAAGATCATTCCAGCACTAATCCTAAAATCACCTGGGGAAAAAGCCTCAAAGAGAAAGTTTTTAAAATGTGTTTGTCTTCAAATATACTAATTTATGTTTTATTACCTAATTATATTAGATGTATGACTGCACTACCAACCAGAAAACCAAAACACCTTTGATTTAATGTCATTTAGTTTGTATTTCTGTCTCAATATCATGAGATAGTATATTTCATTAGATATGAAAGATGTGTAAGATAAAATATATTAAATTAAAAAAAAAAAAAGGGCAACAAAGGAAGTTTTGCTAGGAAATCTTGCCAAGTTTTCATCTACTTAAAACATTCCAGATCTGAACAGGTTGGTGCATTGCAAGCATTAATACTGTAATATCTAACTGAAAGAATACAGCCATTCTCCACACCCAGGACAAAAAGTCTTCTACACTGTAGAAATTTCTAGTTCTGTCAGTCTTCTTTTCAGTCTCACATCCTTCTGTTCATTTCAACAAAATTTCTAAACCGTGGCACCTTACATGGAGGCAGCTTCTCTGCATGCAAAGGCTTAACTTTATTAGCAGTAAATGAGTTTTTTCTCACTGTTGCCAGGATAATGCTGTTGTTTACAAATAGGAGAGTAGCAGAAGAAAGATGCTGGGTTTCTAGGCACATGATGGAGATTGTTTATTCATTCTTTATGAAAATCAGTACTTTTTTTCTCAAAAAAAGAGATGTCATATTAAAAAAATTGCATATAAATTTTAATTCTAAGGAAGAATTAAAGCACCAGACTTACCAGCAAAGACAGCGTCTTTAAAACTGTCTTACCCTTTAATCTCTTAGGTCAGTTGAATGTATTCCTTATAAGTATTATTTATTATAGCATTTACTGTTTATTTTCATTAATTAATGAAAATCTGACGTTATGGCCAGGTATGTGTTAAAATTAAACCAATCAATTACTTTAGAGTGAAAAAGGACTTAACTTTGATAGGTGCTGAACGTCTGTAACTACTACTGAGACTCATTGGAATGAAACATCAGGTTATGAGCATCCCTGGAAGTTGCCATTTGGTGGAAATAAAAGGAGTTTAGCACCTCTCTGCTGCCTTATCAAGTAAAAATGCATTCTATATTGCGTTGTAAAAAATCAGGCTGTCTTCAGTAGTAAGTGCACATACTTCTAGAGCTTTAGGAACAGCCATGAGATTTGCAGTTTGTCCCTTTACCTTTAAGCTTCTTCAGCAAGAAGTAAAAGGGGTTTAATATAGACCCTATGCCACTTAAATAATGTTCTGTGCTCTACAGTTCGTTCATATAGTATATGTTACTTTTTTTTCATGCAGACCCTTAAGGAAATTTCTTTTTTATAATAGTTAATTACTGAAATACCTTTCGCTACTCCTCAGTCTCATTTCTCTCAAACATTTGCCAGTGTTTCTCCATAAAAGAGGTAATTGCCCAGCAGTTACACTGTACTGAAATTACTCTTTGTACCAAAATTATTTACAGAAACACATGAAGGAACTATTGGATACTGCTGAGAAATTACAGCAGTGCAGTTACTGAAAATCAGAGTAATCAAAGAAGTGGAGTCCATGCTCCACTTCTGGAACTGTTCATCCTTCAGCTTAAATTAACAAAGCTCTATTCAAATCAATTTTGAGCTGTGACTCAGTCTCCAAATTCAGTCTAAATGATTATGCATAAGGATCACTGTAAGGTGCCAGTTTTGTGTAACTGTGTCAATGATAACAAAATGCAGTAAATGTCCAAATGTGAATAGCTGTAGGATAACGAACCTAAGGCAGTGAAGGATTGGAGGTGCTTTCAACTAGTTACATAGTGAAATTTGATACCATTTACAGTAAAATTTTAGTCTATACCATGTAAATGGAAAAGAGTCCCATCCTAGGAAACTCCACTCCAATTATCCGATGTTGCTGACTACAGCAGATGAGATGCTTTGCCAGTTGTCTTCTCTTCTTCAGAAAACAATAGAAGAGGATTATGGTGCAATTGCCATCAGTGTTTCCTCTACTGTTTTTAACCCACTCAGGACTTCTGTTTCTAGTACTGCCTAGCACATTTTCATAATTTCCCCCTTTGTGCTTACAGCGTATTTAAAAGCAAAATCTGCTTTTAGAAAGCATTGCTAAGGTGGTCTGCAGGCCCATGAAACCCCAGTAGATGGGCAGGGGCAGACTTTTGCCATCACTGAAAAACTCAGTGTGCTGGAAAGGGTGAACTTTGCTGGAAATGCCTGATTATCTTAACCTTAAGATCCAGCAAAAACACTATCAGCATCCTGTCTGATGTACTTTCACAGCAAAGAAGTGAACTGCAAAGGCATTGCAACTATTTCCCCCATGATAAGAAGCAGGTTTTACCACAACAGGTGTTTTGAGGCATTTTCCGTCCCCTCTTGGAGATGGGCAACCTCCTGGATTTTCTTCCTGTAGAAAATGTCCTTTCATGACAACACCCTTCATTGGCTCTGAATTGCTGCAATCAGTTCCTGGCAGAACAGTGAGAACTGGTCTTTTGGACATTAAGTATTTGAAGAGGGCACAGGCCAGTCAGGGCTTGGCAGCTGTGACAGGGTAAGTCTGGTTACCTCACCCTGGAGCTCATAATCTATGAAATATTTCTTCTCTCTAATTGCCAGAGAGCAGAACAAAACTGTAGGATCTAGCTTCCATCACTCGTGTCTCCTTTGTCTTATTTAGTTTGGGTTTGTTTTGGCATTTGTAACACAGATGATCCTCCTGAACTGAATGTTAATTTATTGCTGAAAAACTGTAGTTTAGTTTTGAGGGACAATTTGTGGGTTTCTGTGAGACTTTTGTTGCACTGACAAAAGATATACCTGTCCTAAGGCAATTCATCTTTGTGGAGTTACTTGACCTTGTATGCATCATGAAGTGGATAGAGTTCAGATTTAATTCCATTATGGCATTTTATTTTAAATTGTGGAGACAGACCTTTTTATTGTGCTTTTTTAAAATAAGCAGTTGCTTTTCTGTGACATTTAAAAGGAAGCATGTGAGGGAAATCCTTCATTACAGGCTGAATGACAAGGAAAAATTAGAGGCTCAGGAGAGAACTAAAAGGCTGTGTACCAGTTATCTATACAAAAATAGGTTTCTTTTTTTTACTACCTTACCACTAAATAAAAGTTCATGTTAATGTGCTTACTTAGTTTGGAAAGCAGTTGTCCATGTCTTCAGGCCTGATTGGGTGTCAAAGAAGGAACATAATGGTGGTGGTGATACACAGGATGATAGAAAGCACCTTGTGATACAGAACTGTGACTGCTGAATTTTTAGGTATTCCTGGAAAGATAGGAACTGTAGCAGGATTTTTAAAGTGACATAACACTTTAAAGAAAAGTACAGCGTAGAGCTGTGTGAAGATTTTCATTCAGTCTAAGCCACATGGAAGACTTCAGCTTTGGAAATGAGAAGAGGCAGGATCATTGAATGAACCTGCACCTAATGAATGTCTCTGTGGATACATATTTTGTCTTGAACTAAGTACTACAAATATTTGTTAGTGGTTTAATTTTTTTTTTATTAACTACAAGTATTATTCTAATTCCTCACGGAATTCCTGTATGAAGACCGTAAGATTAATTGGTAGATAGTTTCTATCTATATGTGCAGAATAATGACAATTAAAGTATTGGCAGAACATCAGCTAAAAGAGGATAGACTTTTTTCACCACTGTTGTTTTCCCTTACTTTTTTTAAACTTGTAAAAAAAGAACTGTACATGTTATGATGAGTAAAGGTAGAATGCTTTTAGCACTTTCATGGTCAAATAAAATGGAATTTTTACAAGCAAGAATGGCATTAAACAAACAAAACACAACTAATTTTGATGTATCTCTTTTATTGTATATATGCTTTCTTCTTTTTTATTATATATGTACTTTTACAGGCAGTTCAACAGAAGAGGTGTCATCAAATATCTTACATACTAGCAGTAGACAACATCAGTTAATAGATATCTCCAAAATTAACTTTTGAACAACGACCTTTGTGATAAAAATCATCTTCACTTGATTGGTAGTTCAAAACAGGCTAGTAAAGATGAAAGTGTTGCAGAAAACGAGAAAATAAAGTGTGCGAATTGGCTTTATTTTGCTGTAACATTCTGAAACTGGGACAAACAAGCTTGGCATTGGGGCAGTCTCCAGCTGCTTTCATGACATAGGAAACTTGCCACCCGATTACAAAAGCATGGATAATGCTTCAGTGATCGTCCTGGAGTTCTTCTCTAGCTCTGCAAATGGAACTTGAAGTTTGGCTGGCAATGAACAGTAATAATCCTCGATGCTGACAGAGAGCACAGGAAAGTTTTAAACTCTTAATTTCATTTTATTTCCTGCAGACATGCAGAGTATGGAAGTGTCTCCTTGATATGAAAGCTAGCCATTTGTCTTAACTTAAATGCATTAAGCAGTTTAAGCTGTTGGATACAATAAATGCAAAATGTTTTTCTGTGACCTCATCATATCTGATGCAAATTAATACATTCTATAAAAATTACCTATTCTGTGTCTCTTTCCTGTTGTGTACAAGGTCAGCTCTTTGTTTGCCTTCAGAAGGAGATGATGCAATTTCTCAGGGCCCGGAAGAGCAGGCTGCTCAGCAGGGGAAGGCGCTGCATGAGCCAAGGCAGGGCCAGTGTCCTCAATGACACCAGTACCATTTGTTCTGCCCGCACACACCACCTCCTTACAGTCCACATTTACATACTCAGCCTGCTGCAGCAGCCTTCCCCACTCGCCTTTCATACACACACACATGCAAACATGCAAATCCTTCCATTTCTTATGACTGAAACCATACTCAGGTATGGATATGGAGACATACACCTCTCTGTCTATAACTGAATAAGAAAAGCAGAGGAGGTCCAGTGATGGAAATCAGGACTCAGGCAAGAGTCTGGATTGCCAGTCTGAATTGCCAGTCTGGACTGAAGTCAGCAAGGCCTGGGCACAGCTGTCTGCTGCATTTCTCTGGCAAGAGCCTGAGTGCAGCATAGCTCCCAGCCCAAGGGTCAGCACATGCATGAGTGGAGGCCTCAGGGAGGCTTCTCACAGCCCATCTCATAACTGGATTATGACCTATGGAGTGTGTTCAAATAGGTGTGCAAAATACAAAGATGCTTCTGTCAAGGGCAATCCCAGAAACTGTGGTAAGCATTATTTTTTTAGCATGGCCAGAATCAGACCAGCGTTGTCTGTCTGAGCAATTTGCCCTACGCTGCTTAATGACAAACTTGGCATGGTGAGGTTTGTTGAGTCCTCAAGCTCCCAGTCAACATTTTACAGATGTAAACATTATCAGCCAAATGAGTACTGAGGTTTCAGAGAGGATGTAATTATAGTTTATTTGATACTAATATTAATAGAATATTTTGAAATTCAATATACATTGATAAAACAGATTCTTGTATCATATCTGAAAACGTGAATTTGAACAACTTTTCAATTTGTACCAAATATTCTGTATAGACTCCAGTTATAAAAACAATCAATATTTGACTTCTTTTCATGTAACCTGCAGCCGTATGCTAAGAACATAATGCTTTTAAGAATATTTTCAGTTTATTATTAATTTTTATTTGGAAACTTTGTTAATGTTTAGTTTAGTACTTAGTACACTTAGTAGTATACCAGGTTTGCTTAGTATAGTAGTGTACTACCCAGATACTTAGTTCAGTACCAGCTCTTCTTTAATTCCAATAATAATTTCCTGTACAGCAGTTCTAGAGGCAGACAGAAGCACACCTTTGGACATTGTTATTTCCCCCATTTTGTGACAATGAGTGAGTTCCAGCCCTGTGTTTCTGTGCTAGAGAATAAGAATACTGATACAACCGTGTCTTTTTACCTGAAATTAAGTTTTAGGGGAAGCTTCTGAAAAGTGTTTTCAGATCTGAATGAGGGCAGTTTGTTTTATTTCTAATAAAACATTTTGAAAAAGCTGGTAAGTTTCTTTGTGGTGGAAAGCAGGATACCAGACATGTCAGGAGCTGCAAACATTTAAAGTTCCCTGAGGATCTGCTTCTGTGTAATCGGGGTGATACAAACCACTCCTTACTGATTGAAGGTATCTGTGTATGAATCCACAAATCTGCTATTATTTACTGTTGGCTGCAAAGGCAGGAAGCCCAGTGGGATGGAGGGTGAACGACAGGACCCAAAGCAGCTGATGAGTACCTTGTCTGAGCTTCCTATCTTTTGACCCTTGCGCAGGCAAACCTCCAGTGGCACCACTCATTCCCCTTCCCAAAGGACTCATATTTTATACCCATTCAAACATGAAGATAAGAGCTGGCAGCAAATTGGTGATTTTCAATTATGTTTCTCTCCACTTCATTTTTACATATAAATTAAATCAAATCACATGCCTTACACTGTGAATTACAAAATCAACAACACCGTATGTACTGGCATGCTTTCTGCAAACTGAAGGAAAGAAACATGGAGGTATTGTGTTAGGACTGCCACTCATTATGCAGTCTCTAAGTTGGTTTGCTCTAAGCTGTCACGTGGTAAAATTGCATCTCTGAGAGAGATCTTTGTCATCTACCTGTCATTGTTCACCCAACTGAGGTACTGGGGGACAATTTATGAGCGAGCTTCAGAGTAGGAGGTGTCATGTGCTGAGACTCGCCATCAGGCCTATGAAGCAGCCAGCTTCATATTAAAGCTGTATCCTTCTACTAAACCCATGTTTATGGGATGGCAGGAAACAACTCTTTCATTTGGCACAAGGCAATGTAAAGCAAAGCTTGGGAAACCTTTGCAGGAAATGAACTGTATCTAATCCAGTTTGATATAGTAGGCAGGATATTATTAAGCCAAATCACCATGTTTATCCCTTTTTTCTTTGCACCCTTGTCCCTGAGGCCAATACTCTTCCCTCTTCTGGGCAAGCTGTGGAGTGTTTTATAATCGGAGGGATCAGTCAGCCTTCCCTCTGTCTCCTCCCCTTCTTCCACCCATGCTGTCTCTCAAGTTCATGCCAGTACTTACTGCTGAATAAGATGCAGGACTCCATTAAAACCCAAATCACTGAAATAATGAACTGTAAAAACTGGCCAGGGGCAAAGTGTGTTTTGTTAAGATACCAGAAAAGATCCACAGGGGCCTGATCTTTGCATTTACTCCCATCAAATGAAAAAGAAAGTAAGGAAAACAGCACAACTACCAGGATGCTATCCTAATTTTGAGACTGCTCATAATTTCAGCATTGAATCCAGTTTTCCTTTTTGCCCAGTTCTGCTGGTTTTTTCCTGTCATTTTTCTGTCATCTTCTGTCATGTTTCTTCTTCCTTGCTTTTCAAGGGATTCTGGTCAGCTGAAATGGTAATTCGTTCCCTGACAGGCCAGCTCAAGAATTTGCAATTTATTTTTGCCTGTCACCTGTTGAAAAAGACTGGAAATTCCTTCTCTGCCAAGTGAGGAGTCCATTAGTGGCACAAAAGCAGCAGCTGCATCTCAGCAGGGATGCACAATAGTTACATACATCGCTTACTCTTTATCTGCTGTGAGACATTGGGAGATTGTTGCCTGTAATTCTCTACCTAGGAAAAAAAGAGTCCATGTAGTGCTTAAAATCATCTGCTTTTTATTTGAACTCTTGAAATGACATTTCTTATCCCACAAAACCTTCTAGAAAAAACTACTTAAAAAAACCCAGAAAATTGTACCGCTAAAACATACTCCTATTACAGTGCTGCACTGTTTCTATTTTTATGTTTTATATCCATATCCAGAAGGTGTAGTAGCACAGTGGTGAATCAGGTGACTTCTCAAGACACTTTTAAAATCTGAGATTCACTTAGACTGACTTGTCTGAGAATTCAGGTTGTAGTCCAAAGTCATAATGGTCTTATACAGAAAAAGCAGCAGCAGCCAATGTATTTATCATTTCTTTCCTTATCCTCCACTTGCTATATTGAAGCTAGAAATGTTGCAAATATAAGTGGTTGTATTGTATTTCAATTTTCATTAAAAGGAGGGAAAACTAATAAAACATGTAAGATTTCTAAGTGGTTTACAGCCAAGAAATCTGAAGAATGCTCTGGTCATTTTTTAAGCTTCCTTTATTCTGTTCTTTTATGCAGCATCACACTGACCTTTGGCAGGATGCTCCCTGTGGAGACATCTTTTTTTCAATCTGCTAGCCTTCTTCAGTCTTTGCCAAGGGCTGGTGGTGATGGGATTTCAAACATCCTTTCCAGTGATGGGATTTCATATACCCTTTTTCTTTGCTTTTGCTCCTTTCTGAAAAAGTACTTTCTGTCCTGGTAACATTAGCAGTGCATGCAGTGTGGTATGTTGAACTAATTGCCAATTAAATAATAGGGAAGGCCAAGATCTAACAGAAAATCATTGTGCACAGTTCATTAACTGCATTTCACAGATCCGAAAGCATGCCACGCGATTTTTAAAAACAGGTTCAAGGAATGAACAGTTTCTTCCTTAATACTGAATAGATGCAATGCAGAGCAGAATGGAAAGATATGCAGACTAGAAGTTCCACAGTTTTCAGTTCCTCCCCCTCCCCGAGGCAGATATCTGTACAATTCAGACATTTCTGTGGATTCGTTTATCATCTCCATGAGGTGAATGGCTTTAAAAAGACAATGGGGAGTCTTGTAGGTAATTGGTATCTTAGTGCTATGTGTAAATATCCTTTCTCTGATGTTCAATTACAGTAAACTAGAAAGCACTGCAGATGCCTTTCAGGCAGATTTCAAAATATCTGACTGGCTTCATAGAAAAATCATGAGGATAATGGAGGTATTTGAAAGCATGCCTTATCATAAGGGGTGAATACCGTAGAGAACTTACAAGGACTCAGCTAATACCTACAAGCAATGGTAAAGTACTATAGGAGGAAGTTTTTTTTAGTAAATAAAGGCACAAAAAGGCTGGTTCTTGATGCTATTGGTTCCTGGTGCTAGACAGATTCAGATAAGAAATTGAATGGATATGAATGTGTTTATCTGAATGCACTTGAAATTAGGCAAAAATGGCCAAAAAATGAAACATGATATATAAGAAGTGAATTATGTTTGCGGAAAGAGTGGGAGTGTAGAAAATGTTAGAGTGAGCAATATTTCATCTAGAGTAATGTGATTTGAAGTGTCAGTGCTGAGTTAATGGGTGGAAATGGGTAAAACGCTTAGGGAAAAAAAGGAAAGGAGAGGGCACCCAAAAATATTTGAAAAATATTTGAAAATTACGTTTTTAATCATAGATATAGAAGTCAGTCTTGAACCTGTAGCATTTGAAGTATCAAGGTTAAAGTTTCTCAAAATAAACTCTTTGACATAGAGTCTGTTGCATAAACTTAAGATGTACCATGAAGTTTTTGAAGAGAAGCAGTGACATCTAGCCATAATACATGGAGATCTACTTTTTAATCTTGCTGCTGATGAAATGATGAGTGACTGTTATAAATATTTTTTTCTTGAAGGTAATTTATTTCTATGCAAATGGAACATTTTTCAGCATATTTCAAAACCCAATATCATCTCCAGACCTTTTGTAATTGATGTAGCTATTATCAAGAAGTTTTTCTTTTACAATCAGTTCTTTCTCTATTTGTCATCTCTTGATCACAGCTTTGTTTGCAGTTTCCACAGCTGTTTGTAGTATTCAGAAAAGAAGTAGGTTGGAGGTTTTTTTTACTTGTTAGGAGCAATAAAAGTTGCTGCTCACTAAAATTATCTACTTTGAACCTCAGTAGAGCATGGCACTTTATTTTGTGGACTCACAGTGTCCTTGGCTGAAGACACTAAAAGGAGGTGCTGTAAAATGGTGTGGGGAACAGGGAACAGGGCTTGTCAGCCTGAAAGGATCCTGCTCTGGGGAAACGCTATGCCAGAACATCATCATCTGCCTTCTGTGTACATGAGGCCTTGAAAGGCAGTGAGAGCTCCGAGGCAAGTCAGGGAGTTTCAGCCATCTGCCTCAGTGCTGAGTGTGGCACTTTTTGCCTTGCAAGAAAGTATTTAGTAGTTACTGAAGACTTCAAGGGCTGGGAACATCACTGTATGCCTTGCTAAAATTTTACCATACATCCCGTCTAAATCATTCCAGAATCAAATTCCAGCTTTTTGTTTTTATTATGTCTTTCTCTAGAAGATTGTGGTACCCTTTTGTCGCCTGTATTTTCAAGCCATACTTATGTCCTGTAACTAGGATATTCCCCGGTCATCTCCTTGGTATGCCAGACAGGTTGAACTAGGAAAGTTCTTGCCATAAGGTATTTTATCCACTCCACTCCTTTTATATATATGTGTATATTTTACATCTCTCCATGCTCTTTTTCTTTCAGTTTCTTTAAATAAATATCACCCAGCATAATAATTATTGACAGTGTTCAAATATGAGTCATGCTCGTTCCAAGCAAATTTGCTTATTTCTAACAAGCAAATTCACATGAGAGTTGTACTTCTTAGTCATTTAATCCCTAAGGGTCACACAGTTCTCCTAGCCACAGCATTGTCCTGGAGACCCCTGTTAAATTTCTTGTCCACTGTACCCCTTAGATGCTTTTCAGAGTTGCTGCTGTCCAGAGAGCACCCATTCTGGTTTATGACCTCCATAATTTATTCCTTTTTGCACTGAATGCCTTGGTTTTCTAAGCATGGAAAAGCACTGTGGTGGCTTTGTACTTATTGTTAATTGGGTTTTTTTTTTTTAAACCAGACTTTTTTCATTTGCAATTATACCAGGAGTGAATTTACATTTACTTCCAAATAAGAAATATCACCGAGCTGAACAGGTCAAAAACCTCCTCTGAAATTTAATTTCTTTTTCCATGTCCTTCCCTTGCATGGGAAAGAGCCAAGACTTCAGAGATTTGCTTGTATCTTGCAGTTGTGTGCCTGCCTGGTAGCACGAACATCAATACAGTTCTGAAAGGGAAGACATCAGAAAGGAAGTTTCCTGCATCAATGTGACCCTGAAATACAGCCTCAAAAAGATATACTTTAAAGTCTCTTCTTGAATTGAAGGCAACTTTTACAATGCCTGCTCTAAGAGGTTAACAAGAGCTGTCAGACTTCTTCCACCTGACTGTTATTGTAAGATCTATCCTGTGTCTGTTGGGAATTAGGAAGAGAAGTGGCTACAGACCACATAGGAAATGAAAAATTAAATGTGCAAAATCAATAACAAAAAGTTGGTAATTCAAACACAAACCAACTCTTTAGAACCATCTTCAAAGTACATATTCCATTTTGAATACAAAGTTTTTCAAAATACCTCCAAAATCGATATAGATTTTAGTCAAATTCATTAAATTGTTTCACAACAGCAGATAATCACTTTCAGATAACCCTTCTCAGAATTTAAGTATTCCGTTTTTACATTTTATTTTAGCTAAAGGGTTTAAATAAAATTTATGAGACATTGGATGAGTCACATTTATTTTAGAACATAATGGAGTCCAAGAGCTCTTGATATTGGTCACTTAGGAGCATCATCTGATCATTTCTCTTTGCATTTGATTCAGATGCATTTGGTGTTCATTGTAGGTTCACACTCTCTTCAGGATAAATCCAAATTGCCAACCACGAACATATTTTAATAAAAACACTAATGATGTGTTAGAAGAAATCTGTATACTCCTCTCGTTGTCGTGTTTCTGCTGAAGAGTCCAAAGAATGATCTGCAAAAGTTTGCACTTGAGATCCTGTGATAGATCACAAATATTGAAATTTTAGCTCTTCAGAATTGCCCTTGCATTTCTGTGTTTGCTATAAAAGGAAAGCGAGATTGCAGAATTAAAATAAATTACCAAAGCAAACAGTAATGTAAGGTGATACATCTAAGATAACACTGACTTATTGTCAAATTTCAGTGTCTTACAAAAGGATTTTTCTGTTATACCATATGCACAGAAGCTGTCTGTGCTGTGATCTAGCTACTCTGTGTTTATTAGAAGAAAAAGGTGATATATAAAACTGATGCAAAATGCCTGGTTAGTTTAATTGTGTATATCAAATATTCTGTAGTTTTCTCCACTAGAACATTTTTTTTTTCATATTGTTGGTACTGTAATGAAAATTGTAAATTTTTTTTACCAAAAGAAGGCATATACCACCAAAGTCCCTAGAATGTTACAGAACAAACATTGTACATCTAGAAGGTAATTTATTGTAGTATTTTGAGGAATGGAAATACTAAATGACTAAATTTGCGTTGCTATAACGATTCATTGGACAGATGCACTAGCAGACCATAGAACGTGATATACAGCAGTTCTGGGTAGCTACAAATAGCATCATCCTTCACATAGCCTTTTAAAATATTCTTACACATGAGATGAACTATGTTCTCGTATCTCCATCAGTATAAAAGCACAGAGAGGCCAATAAAGGTAATGATGCTGTTTAATTTCTGGTATTGGTTACTGTAACACTTTGTCTATTCTCTTATCATTTCAGCTGTATATCTGGGGGTAATTTTATCAATTTTTTTTTTACAGATAAATTGAATATGAGAAGTACCTTACATACCTCTCCATTTAAATTAGATCAATTAAGAAAAGTTGAGAACTTTGGAGAAAAGGTCAAGGAAGAAGGATAAAGGCAGGGATGATAGAAAGTGTGTGTAAAAGTTAATGGATTAAAGTATCTATAATTTGTTTCCTTGAAAGACGTTAAGATGTGGATGTTCCTCATTTGTAGATCCACTAGCATATCACCAGAGATATTAGAAAAATAATTACTTTGCTTTTAATGGGTAGAACAATGTCTGCAGGTGATTATGTGCTTTTCCTTTTCTTAGGTAATGGGTTTATTGCCCTTCAATTGTGGTACCAGACAGTGAAAAATCACAACAGTGATTGTGTGAGTACTTAACAGTACAGTTTGAATGATCTACCTTGCTTGCTGAACAGTTTTGGTCATATATAATCCCCAAATAAACCTAATAATTTGAAAAATTAAAATATAATAATAATTCTATTTATATATCCAGAAGTTGGAAATCAAGAATTAGGAAGTATTGCTGTTTGGCCAAAGATGAAAACTTTAGGTCACAATAGGGAAAAATGAATAAAATTTCAGTGTATATTCACTGTCTGTCCAAGTTTTACTAAGCAGAGACTATGAACATTGTATGTTTGAGCTCTCTTCAGTTCTGAAAAACAGGAGTAGTAAGGACAGAACGCTAACACTACTACAGACTTTCTCATACTTTCAAATCAGAGTTATTATTCAAAACAGGTAGGATTCCTATTTTGAAAGGATTATCTCTCTCAGATATAATTTACTGCAGTTTTCATTATACCTGTTTTGTCAGAAGCTCCTAACCAGGGAAAGCCCCTGAGTTAGAGACCGTGTCAGGTCCATGTCAGAAATGCTGTAAATACAGATTAGCTGTGCCGGACCTGTAGGCAGTTGTTTAACAAAGTCTGTGGGGACTCTATTCCATTGCTTGGAGAAACATGGAGTTGCTGCAAGATGTGACAGCATGACTTTGCAATCAGCACCTTTAAGTGAGAAGGTTATTTTGATTTCTTGGTTTATCACCATAGTGAAATAGCATCTGTGAGAGAATACACTCATATGTTATGTTCAACAGAGTAGTTATCAGCTAAAACATGTTTAATGTTTGAAATTAGTCTATTGAAGTGGACTTTCTTACTAATGCAACTTTGATAAGTAAAGAGAAATGTATTTTTTTGTGGCTGTTGTGCCTAAGCTGTATTTATTTACTTACCAAAATACCTTTTGACACTAAAATATGAAACTTGGAACAAGATCCCTAAAATGAAGTTTTCTAGGCTTCATTCCTGCAAATTGGTGACTGCCTCTTGTGATTTTGCTGTATGTGTTTGTTCTATATTTAAATATTTGCAGACATGTCAGTAGATCATGCTTTTGGCTTTCATATACCTGTTTGGTTTTTTATTTGGGTTTTTTTTCTCCTTGATATTTAAGTATAAAAAGCAAAGCAGAATGTTTTGCCTGTATAAAATCAAACTATTCTCTCTTTAGGTTTTATTTATAGACCTGTTAATGCTTAGAAGTTATTTTAAATAGTTCTCTACATTCAGTCGTTTAAACTGATTAGTCGTAGTTTTTATAATATAACTCTCATACTTTATATACAGACATTGTATTACAGAGGTAAAATACTGACATTTTCAAATGTATTGCATTACAAAGACAAAAGACTCACACTCTCGTGGAGCTTATCTTTCACATCATTGTAGGAATTCAGCATCAGATGCATTTTGCTGAACTTTCTGGTTGTTTTTGGAGGGATTGCCAGATCTGATTGCCTGGGAGAGGTGAGCATGCAGCAGCTCCCAGTGTCCATGAGAGCCTGCAGTGATGTTCACCAGCTCCCAGTGTCCATGAGAGCCTGCAGTGATGCTCAGCAGTTCAGAGTGCAGGCACAGCTCTGTGTGTGGCTGGCCACCCACACCAGCAGAGTCGCCAACAGGAACAGCCCCGGAGCCCCAGGCTGTCTGGCCAGTCCGGATGGATCCCATTAATGGCGATCCCACACCGTCATTCACACCCACACCAACATATCTAATCAACTTCCGTAGCTGCTGGCACCCTGGATACATGGGTCCCTGCAACCTGTGGCCCCTAGTCCAGTTGTCACCTCTCACACCTCTGACACATTCTGTTGTCTCCCGATGCTGCTACCACAGGGACCTCACAGCCCCATCCCAGTGGTAGGCACCTGTGCCTCCATCCACACACAGGCACACAGAATAGGGATGCCTCACCCAGAAGAGTCACAACCAGGCCCTTTTGTCCCTTTACCTGTCCATTTTCCCACCTGTTTTCTTCCTTAATCCACCTTGATTTAATCTAAGTGCAATCATCAGATCAAGATTCTGAGTAGCATTGGGAAAATATGATTTCTTATGTCAGGAATAGTGGTTTTGGCACAGGGATTTCCAAGGGCTGTTCTGATGGTACATGTCCTTGTGTTCCTCCTTGCTGACTAAGTGTTAAGAGAGATTTCTGTAGGTGCTGTGTGCTTCTGAGACTCTACTGGCATTGATAGAGAACACATGTATGAAGAGTATCAACTGACAATTAGGAGGCAAGAAACTAAGGTTTAAAAAACCATCTTTTTTCTTTTTTTCTCCCCAAAAATCTGAAGACTACAGAAACAGTGCTTTAGTTGTAGGTCATGAAACCAGTGGAATGAAACCATTACTTGTCTGCTAAAATATTTAGAGTACAGCTAAGCCTACCTCATGAGTATGTTTCCTTGAAAAGTAGTCTTTAAAACACAGAGGATCTTTGAAATGGTGATGGCAGCTCAAACCTATAAAAACCACCAATGGTTCTCACCAACATCTATTCTGAAATGTGTAAGCTTAAAACCAAAAGGCACAAATAATGTATTGTTTCAAAATCCACTAGCAAGTTCTAGTAAGCATTGAATTGATTTTCCTTTTTTCTCCTTTTTGCAGCTGCTAGTCTGATTCGAACTGTTTATTCATAGGATGAAAGAGATGTTTTTAAGTATTCTCAACAGTTCCAAGTGATTGATGTAAATTTTAAAAATGCTACTGTGATTTCAAGAGAGTTGCTAGGAAACATGCAGTTTGAAGGTGAAATATCCCACTGAGCTTGTCTTTGGCTGTACAATAGGAAGTATGTTATAGGGTATCCTGAGTTACAGATTATATGGATAAACTGTTAAAATTTTATGTATATAAATACATCTGCTATGAACTTATTGAATATACATGATTCATTCCCATATCTCCATTTACTGATGAATAACAAGGTATGACTAAGTCCAAGAAAATGTGAAAATCAAATGAAATGCCAAGAGCATAATAAAGATTTTCATCTTTATTCATCATCTTTATGATTTTCATCATCAGTCTTTGTTTTATTTTTCTGAAAAATAAAATGATTGTTTTTTCTTTGAAATGGATCTCTTTAAGATTTAGCTTCAAGATGATGTTCTGATTAGTATGTTCATTTCTTTTATATACTTTAACAAAATGTAAAGCTCCAAAAGATTACAAGACTTATACACTTAATTTTTCAGAAGAAGTTAATCTGTTTTACCCCTTAAAAGTTATTGGGCAAAGTAACCTAAAAATCTCTGTTATCATGAAGAAATACCCAGTTTTAATAGTGGATATTGGCTGATATCATATCATAGCTGATGTTTTTTCATTCTGATTTTAGAGACTTAGGTATGTTTGGTTACATTGGACTCAAACTGCTTAGTCTTTAAGACACAAGTGGAAGCTACTTGTACATATGGGAACAGAGTAATATGCTGTTCTGCAAAATGCTCAGGACTTGGCTGGAGGTTTATTGCTTTTTTTTTGCTGAAATATTTTACCAGGCAGTCTGTAGAAAGCAAAGCCCTTACAGCAGGCTTTCAGAAAGGTGAGTAATGCCTGTGGGTTATGACAGTAGTAAGTGATCTTTTTCTTATTTATTACCTTAGAAGAAAGAGCAACCAGTTGCTGAGAGAGCAAATAGTGTTGGTAGGGACTGTCTGTCTGACCCTTTGTTGCTGATGTGATGATTAAAGACAGTGCTTAAATACCACTAAGTAACACTTCATGATCTGACATTATTTCAAAACTGTGTTTTTGCAGCTGACTTAAGAAAAGCAGCTAAACTGTATTAATAATTAATAGTAAAGCTGAGTTGTTGAGCTTACCACAAATTAGAAGATGCCTCATGTTCTTAAAAATATATATTTGTAACAGTATTACCAGATGACCCTTCCTTACAGAGTTATTGGTTAGCTGCAGGCTGACAGACGTGTGACCGCTCTAAGGCCCTTGTAGGGAAGAGAATTAATGTTGACTCATAATGAATCTGTGGATGCAAATAAGAAAAATAAGACATGTGTGAAACATGAAAATTATGAAAAATAAGCTGTGTGAACTATGAGGACAAAATAACAAAACGACTAAACAGTGAAATAATGAAAATGGGAAGGATGCTATAGCAAGCAAGCAGAGTCCCACAGGACTTCTTAATTGCCAGACAAAAAAGCCAGAGTGCCTACTGAGCAATGGACTGAAGAAGTTCTTGATTCTCAAAGTCTGAATTCCTTGATGTTTAAATATAAAGCAGGATAGTTAAACCCACAATTGACTGCTGGCGTGTTGTCCTATTTGAAAAATGACGTACTAGAAAATTGCCACAGAAAGCAGACGTCCCCTAACAGTAAGGTTATCCATGAATATCCCTGGTAGCTGCTGTATCTTAACACTCTTTTGCAAATATATTTGATGATTTTGTTTCTTCTTATAGGCACTTTGTTTTCTTGCTTTGGAGAATAGGCATTGTTTCTTTCAACTGCAAAAGGTATGTCTCAAAACACATCTAGAGAAGGAATTCATTATCTTCTTGGTGCTTGATTCTTGGAGAGAAGTCAGGGCAAGGGGGCAAGGAGAGGAAAAAACAGGGTTGCTCTGAGCCAGAGTGTATTGTGGATCATCAGCGTGCTAGGACATTAGTTCTTTTAAGTCTGTCAACATGAGTGTTTAAGTGGAAAAGAGGGTGCTAAATACTTGTAAAAGAACATAAGTTTTTTATTGCACTCCAAAGTTAAGGTTACCTACTGGAACTGGACCAAGCCATTCCATTGGCCTCCAAGCCTGTGTTGGTGCATTCTTCCTCAAGTGCAGGAACCTGTATTTGCATTCATTGCATTTCAGACAGTTCTTCTCTGTCCATTTCTCCAACCTGCTGAGGCCCTTCTGAAGGGCTCACAGAACTCTGGGGTATCAGCCCTCCTGTCAGGTTTGTGTTGTCAGTGAACTTACTGCAGAGGCCTCTGCCCCTTCATCCGAGTCACTGTTAAGTTAAACCACACTGGGCCCAGAACTGAACCTTGGGAGACGCCACTAGTGACAGGATTCCAACTAAACTCTGTGCCATTTATTATGACACTATGGGATCTGCTGTTCAGCCAGTTCTCAGTCCATTTCCCTGTCCACTGATGCAGCCCGCACTTCCAGAGTTTTCCTGTGAGGATGTTGTGCAAGACAGTGTTGAAAGCCTTGCTGAGGTCGAGGTAGAAAATATCCACTGCTCTCCCCTCATTTATCCAGGTAGTTTCGTTGTAGAAGGCAATGAGGTTGGTCAAACATGATTTACCTTTAGGGAACCTGTGTTGCCTATTCCTGATTGCCTTCTTGTCATCTGTGTGGCCTGAGATGGCCTCCAGAATGAGGCACTGCATCATTCCCAAAGACTGAGGTGAGGCTGACTTTTTTGAAGACCAGGGTGGCCTTTGCTTTCTTCCAGCCCTCAGGCACCTTTCCTGTTCAGCACAACCTTTCAAAGATAATTGCCAGCAGCCTTGTTAGGGTGTCCCTCAGCTCTGTCAGTGTCCTCTTGTAACCAATGTTCCCACCCCATTTAGCAACGGGCCCGCATTATCCTTTGTTGTCCTTTTATTATTGGTGTAGTTGAAGAAGCCCTTCTTGTCTTACTTGGCATCCTTGTCCAGATTTAATTCCAGATGGAACTGAATTCCAGATCACCTCTAAGATACTGGTTCTTTGTATTTCCAAGTCAATGTTTATTAAGCAAAATTACAGAACTGGTTGAGTTATCCAGTAGTGATAGAATCACCTGCTAATTTAGCCTGTTAAAATATATTCATAAACTGGTTCTGGCTTTGATGTTTTTTAATTATTTGTTTGTTTAGCACCTGTAAGCAGTAAAGAAAAGGTTGAGTTATTGGAGGGGAAGAATTAGACTGCACTTTACTCCAACTTCATGCTTCTTTGTTATGTCATTGCATATTGTCCTTGAAATTGTAAATTCTGTTCAAGAAGAGTATCTTACTTATGGACTATCAAATTGATGTGCTTTTTAACTGGATTTCATTCATGTGAAATGGAGAGTGTAGCTATATTATTTATATAGGATGAAGTGGAAAATATTAGAAGCATGACTGTTGGTGATGGACTGTTCGGGCCAGTGGGCAGTATTGTGAGCAGTGGATTTGAGATTCCATTTCCACTTGAACAAATCTGTCAAAAGCAAAGATTATAATTATAGAAATCATAAGCAAATGAAGTGTTTCTGCAAGCCTTTATGAAGAGAACTAAAGTCACTTTTGGATTCCTAAGTGAGAGCCAGCTAACACCTAAAATCTTCTGTAGATGCAGCAGTGCTGTAAGAGCAGGGCTGGCTTGGAACTTCGCTCACAGCAATCCCAGAGCACTGGAATGAGACAAATCTGTGCAGTGGCAAGGAACCTGACTGTCATCACTTTTCCAGTAATAGAGAGAAAGCTACTAAATGCTCATGGCTAAAGTATTGGCTTCAGAAGTAAATTTGATTGTGGGTGATGGTTGAGAAGCTGGACTTATGAACAAGATTCAGTGCCCTTTTTAATGGCATGTTTTAACCTAGATTGTCAAAACTCATTGATTGATCACAAAATTAATTTGCAAAGGCCAAAATAGCAGAAAAGGATAAAGGGTGATACAATAAATAATATGGATAACTATTTTTTTACATTAAAAAGTTTCATGGTAATTCTAAATACTGAACAACTAGTAAGACTCGTGAGGAGTTACTTATCATAGAAGAAAATGCCAACTCTGTTAAGAAAATAAAGACAACGAGCAATTAGATGCTTACAAAAATCACTGAAACAGTCTGAAGTAAAAACAAGTACAAAACACTGATTAGACTGAAGTATTGTGTAACTCCTAAAAGACTGATTATAACTTGCCACTGTGTTAATTTGCTAGTGAATTATTGCAATTATATATATTCATGTTTTGTAAAAGGGTAGAGAACCACAGATTTCTTCTAGATTGTTGTATCTATTTATAGTCTAATCTAGACAGAATCTCTACCAATTCTGAAACTTGAATGTCTATAATTATCACAATATACCAGGAAATGAGGATCATAACAAGCATCATGATTTACCTCTCCTAGCTAAGTGCACCATGCCAAAGCTCCTAAACACTTTCTTCTTCCTCCTCTCTTCCCTTTCAGCATTTGGGGTTCCTGACTGGAGCCCTGAGTGGATGTTGGGGCCTGATGCAGTAGTCACATTGCTCCCACTCTGAAAGCCTTGGCAAGTGAGGTTCAGGAAAGCTCTTCCATGGCAAATGTTGAGATTTATGGTCAGAGGCAACTGGTAATTCTCATACACCTTTATCTACCTACATCTCCTTCGCTTTCCCTCTCTGCCTTTCTTTCTACCTGCTCTTTTGGCTTGGTTTATTACTTCCATCTTCCCACCCATCACCCACATGTCCCACATGACATCCCTCCCCCCTGTAGTCAGTGTAGAGATCTTTTCTTTGCCTCCTCTTCACCCCTTCAACATCTCCCACTGTTGCTCTGCTTTCCCTTGTCTATCCCTGTTCCTTCTTGATTTCAAATCTGGTAGATTATGTACCCTATTTGTAATGCCTTTGATCTTAACAATATTTATTCAACTGACTTCAATTACCTGCTGTTTGTAATTTCTTTTTGTGTCTACCCTGTAAATGCTTTATGTCCTTGCAAAACAATGATGATCCATGCATGTTTGGATTTAGCAGGGAAGTGGTAGAAAATGCTGTCTACTTCCACAGCTGTATAATAGGTGTCTTTTTCTCCTTAATAAATGCCAAAGTTTGCTGGATCTGAAGAAAGCCACACAGAATATTGCAGAAAATGTAGATATTTTCCTAAAATACACTTTTGAGAGATTAAGGAATCCTTACAGTTGGATACTAGAGAGAGACAAGTTTAGCCTTGTGTCCTGGGAACACCTCTCATCCTAATGAAGCATCACGAGACACTGCAAGCCTCCAGAAGCACTCTGGCAGGTCCCTGTGTTCAAAATTAAACCTGCTTCCCATTCAGCAGCCAATGCCCCAGTTTTTTCCACCTCCTTTGGAAGGATTGCACTCCAGACAGCTCACCAGAAGTTGTTTTTTTGAATCTAGCAAGTCAAAGGCTCTGTAGTGGTGACTGGCTCTTTTGGGAAATTGAACTGTCAGAAGGGACCTAAGTGTGCTAATAAGCATTGGATAGTAATTAAACATGACATGGTTGCAATTAAATGCCTGCTCATTTTATTACATATTTTTAAAATGTCTTACTTGTTTGCTAAAATTGTGATGCTTTGTTTGGAAAAAGAGAGATTGTGTACTGCGCAGACTGAAGGAAGTATGTCTAGGTATGTCGTCACTCTGCTTTTTCAGAGCAGAAAAGTGACTCGGCTGTTCTTTTGTTCGGGAATGATTTTTACTTAGGCAGCAATATCCTTTTCACTCTGCAAAGAAAAAAGGTTGAGAGCGGTAAAGCAAGGGAGGCAGTAGATCGTGCTGGCTGAGCACTGCAGCCCACGGTGCTGCCTGCGGCACCTGTGCTGCTACCTCAGATCCGCCGGGGCTGCTCCGCGGGCGGCTGGGTGTTACCAGTGTGCACAGCCACACCGCCTCACACACACAGCAGCAACCTGCCTGCTGTCTCATCTCATAGCCTGCAGTTCTGCCAAAATTCAGCACAGCGATGTGAAACAGCTTCTCACCCACAAGCTGAGATGAATCAGGAGGGATGGCTGTGCTATATATACAGAACCCACTCAGCCGAAACAAGTCAGAGTAGGGAAAGGCTTTAAATCCTGGCAGGGTGGATATTTTTGTCTCCGAATAAAATGAAGTATTTACAGCATTTACTGACATAATTTTTGTTACTGTAATTGGAACCATTGTTTAAACCATTTTTTTTTCTGAGCCAGCAAAAAGGGAGTTTTGGAAAGCTAGAGGACATTGTATCTTTCCAAAATTGAACCTGAACTGTGCTAAAGAGAAGGGGGAGGGATCTTCCATCTATGACTATAATGTCAGAGAACACAGTGCTCTTAACAGTCTCCTCTATCAATACACTTGAACACAGTTATTATCACCATGAGCTGCTGTGTAATTACCGTTGTTCCCAACAGAGTTCCTGTTTCATTTCTATTTAATTATGTGCATTATTTCAGCATAACTACAATTTTACTCATGTCATTTGGAAACAAATGTTTCAGGCAAGGCAGTGTCATATCACAAGGATGTCATAGCCAGGGCTATGAAAGTTATTTCTTGCCAGAAAAGTTATTTTCTAGCCAGAAAGTTATTTCTTGACTTGATCTGACCTACCACTGCCTTCTGGATGAATCATACAAACACGGTAGTTCATACCTTGGTCAAGTAGATGCCTGAAATAGTTGTGGATGTCCTTTGTGTGACAAGAGTCTGAAGAAACTTTAGTGCCAACAGAAGTGGTAAAGTAAAGATGTTTCGGAAATTCTTCCTCTTGGATCCAGCTACAGTAAGCATATGCATTTGTTGCCAATGTAAGGGCTTTTTTCTAGGGAATATTTCTAAATAAATCTCAGTTCTGGGGAATCACTGTTTAACTCTTCTCTGTGTTTTGCTGAGCACAGTTTTCATATAACAGCCGTAATTGTAGGGCTATTTTTAACTTTTTATTAAAAATTTAATCTGCTTTTAAAAAAAGGAAAAAAATGTGACACGCAACAGCTCCTGTAATTTCTGAGCCAAAAGATTTTCTTCTGATATTTCTTGTCATTTTCCTGCACTATGAGTTTATCAAAACACTCCTGAAACTCTGTTCTAGGAAAGTTCACTGTTTGAGGCACATTCAAATGAACATTTAGCATTATTCTGAGAAAGAGGGAACAAGTAAAAGGCCCCAATGGCCAAGACACATTTCTAGCCACCTCAAGAGGAGACATGAGACATACACTGCAGCAGGCATGTCTGGCAGCAGCTCAGATGAGAGGCTCTCTGTAATAAGGGAAGGATTTATCCCAGCATACTTAGGGAGTCAAGTATGTTTGTGCTTGTCCTTTGTAATTTAAAATTGCCTGTTTCTTGGTGTTGGAGGGGGGAAACAGGGCAGTTTCGAAATAAAATCTAAAACATTTGGATTTTGGAAATAAAGAACAATTTAGTTAAAATTTCAGCATGGAAAGATCAAGAGTCATGATAAAAGGTGGAAGTCACCATCAGAGTCATCAATTCCTGGCATGGGAGGCTGGAGAGCAGGAGCACTGAGGTTACACCTTGCAAAAAGTGACACTGCAGTATTAGAATCACAGAATCATTTCGGTTGGAAAAGACCTTTTGAGATCATAGAGTCCAGCTGCTAACCCAGCACTGCTCAAATCCACCACTAAACAATGTCCCTAAGTGCTACATCTACACCTCTTTTTTTTCAGCGTGCACCATGTCCTGTGCATGCATGTTACTGAAGGGTGTTTAAGTATGTATGAGCATATTTTATAATGAAATAGTAACAAAATGAATATACTGAGAGGACTGGATGATATCAGCTTGTGCCTGAGATACAATATTCTGTCAGTTATAAGCTGGAAGCCTTGCTTTGTGTGAAGTTCTTAACCAGTGTTACAGCAGAACCAATCAAGAAGCAAGAGCAAGATGTGATGGGTGTAAACAATGGATTTATATATTCATGACAAGAAATCCATCAAAAAAAAAAAAGAACCGAGAGAATTGCACACTGAAAATATGATGACACATTTCCCTAAAGAAATAGATAATAGTCCCCAGCAAGAAACCAAAAGCTAGCAAAGTGTTCTGATTGAAAGTAGTAACAAACCTTTCAGAAGTGTTCTGAAAAATCGTTTATAAAATCTTAGAATATTCAAAAGAAGCTGCATGCTTTTTTTAGCTTCGTTTTAGTGTATAGGCAAGCAGGGTTTCTCCCCTATGGAAAAGAGAAACCTTTGAAAACAGCATTGCAATAATGATTATATTCAGCATTTAAAAGGAAACTTATAAAAAATAAAACTGCCTTTGTGGAGGACCATTAATTGCATAATAAAAGTTTTGAATAATGATATATTAGACAAGATATATGAATTCTGAAAGAGATGAACATACTTCAGTTTCACTGTAGTCGTCTTTTTATAGACTTTGAAGTCATGAACTGAAGTGTGGTATTTACTGCGATGAAGGATAGAATCCAGAAGATAAGTGTAAAAAAGAACGTTCAGTTTTAACATTTACCATATTATTACTATCACCAGAAAATCTGACTACTCCGAAACAGTGTGCACTCTGAATAATAGAGATCATGAATGTGATCCAGAAATTCTGATGATGCATTTATTATTCAAAAGACTCTATTCTGTATTAACTCTTAAGTATTCAGTTTAGTCACATAATCTGCCAGGCCAAATGTGATATAAGATAAAGCCTTAAGTCAGAATTTTTCACTCTCTCTTCTTTCTCTGTAATAGGCATTTTTAGCCCTCTGAATGATGGTATTGCAGTGCATAATTCCTTTTGAGATAATGGCTGAACAGAAGATAACCATTTGGTTCTTCATCTGTCATCTTATTGCACCCTGTTTTGTCTACTCCCTGGCAGGTAAGATGATCTCCTGTGTTAATTCGTTAAACTAACTGTTGTTAGTTTTATGTGTTTCAAGGACAATTAGAATGTCTGTATGGCTTTATTTGTGCAGATACAACAAATTTCTAAATGTGAACAACAAAACTGGCAGGAAGAATGGCTGCCACAGTATAAAGTTTGCAAAAAGACAGATCTGGACTTTAAATTTGGAGTTGTCTGTTTTAATTTGATATACAGAATGAAATCTTTCTCTAGATTATAAAAAGTATATCAATTGTCTGTTGTGCAGAGATGACCAACATGTTTAGAATAATGAAAAACAAAATTTTATCTCATTGACACCGTCTAAAATGAATAATTTTTCAGAAGCCTAGTGTAGTGGTAGTTTTCACAGTACAGTGGGGTAGTTCTGCATATTCTGACTTCAATTTCTTATTAAAAATTATAAAATGTATCATAAATAGAGGTGGAGCCATAAATATTAAAACATTCTGGAGTCATATTTCTGGCATCTGAAATTAGAGAGATGTTTGCAACTGAAATTTTAGTTCTATTTTAAGAGATAGAAGGAGGTCTTTGAAAAGATGAAATTCCATCTGTTCTAAACAACTTTGAGGTTTGTAAAGCTTGTTTAAGGTTTCCATGCCAATTTGAATGAATGCTGGTTTTAAGTTGTTGTGATGAATTATAATATTAGAGTAAACAGAGCATGCACGAAATATCGACCAATATTTGAAAAGTGCAAATATTGCGTACTAGTGTTTTGGTTATTTTCAAGGTAGGCTTTAGAGCCTTCCCTACTTTGAGGGTCATGGACATGCTTAATCTGGCATATCATTTCAGGTATTGCCACAATTTCACTACCATAAGACCATATTCCTTATTATTGAGTCAAAAAATCTGATTAATACTGTGATGTAAACTCATTGCCTTTAAGAAATTAGTCCATAGCTCACAGGAATTATTTCTGGTTTAGTGGGAACACAATTCTGTGGTTTTGAATGCTGTTCTTTACTGCATGTCTGAGTTTGATGGAGGATTTACTGATGTCTAATAAAAATCAATACCTTTGCAATATATTTGCTGTGTGTTTCAAGAGGTTTTTTTCTTTGATAAGACATGAGGCTCGCTGATAGCACCAAAATGAAAACTCTAAACTCACCACTTTAATTCAATACTGGACTTCTCCTGAAAGAAAAAAAAATAATAAAAAATAAGTCTGTCAACTGCTATCAGTAATGTTACACATGTGATTTTGCTCAGGACCTGTTGACATCAAACAAAACAATCAGCTGCAGTAGCCAAGCAAGTGCTGGACACTGGTTGATAAAAGAGTTGAGTCAATCAAGGAGAACAAATGTTCAGGTAATTTCTTGACAGGCAGGACCGAATATTAATGTTACTGTGTATTCTGCACATCACCGTTGTGCCCAGAAGCCAAAACAAACCTTGGCATCAGAATGTATCTCCTGGCAAGTGCCATAGAATGGCATTGGAAAGTTGTGTGCTGTGATGGTCACGACTAAGTGCCATAGAAAGAACAAAGAGGGCTGTCATGATACTACATGCAGCATGAGTACACACTGACACCGTCATAGCGAGGTTTCTTTGATCTCTTACTGCACTGTTCTTGGCACTCTTAGATTCCCACAAGAAGATAGGAGCCTTTGGTGTGAAGGATTGTGAATCCAGGGCAGGCTCTAATAGTGCTGTTACTGTTCAAATAAATTTCCTAACTTATCGTCTGGTATGAAATAAATACTTGCATTTTTCACCACAATCCAAAGTTAAAACCAGTGACCATCTCTAAAGGTATGGCACTGCCCTCCAATGTGGAAGGTTCCTAGTTTTATATAATCAGAGGGTGTTTGTTACTGTCAGAGTATTACTGTAAGGCTGGGTAGTGCACACACTCTCTACTCTTGGACCTATTCTTCTTCGCATAAATCATTAAATAACCTTTTGAGTCGAGAGAAAATCTGCTTCTATCATCTAGGGTTTATGGCACCAATATAGATTATATAAATCTGGCATTGCAGTTTTTGCTCAGCCCCAACACTTGAATCTTCCTGGAGGGTTTCTCATTTCAAGTGGGTGTGAGAGCTGCTGGCAGTTAGTCTTAGCAGATTTTCCGTTCAAATATATTTCTTGGCAATGAAAATGCCATTGTATCCAGAAAATATGTACCTGCAGTAACCAAGATGAAATATAAGGGGTTGCTTAGAAGTGTTGTCAGTGTGGTTAAAAAGTGAAAGATACTGAAGAGAGAGAAGGAGCACAAGTACAGTGATCAGGTCAAGCTCTAGGAGGTGTTTTTTCACGCGTGATATTATCAAGAGAATGCTGGCAGTGTCAACAGTAATGGAGGACGTGTGAACTGGGGACAGTTTTTGAGTAAAGATCATGAGTTCTCATTTAAATAACAAGAGAAAGTCCCAGAGTGAAAGTACAAGTTAACTGGGAGCAGATGTTGAAAGCAGAGTATTTAAGAAGTTGCTTTAGCACCTTTTAACAAAACACAGGGTTTCTCTGGAAGTATAATTGTCTCCCCTTGTCTTCTGTGGTGCTGGATCCAGAGTTCTGTACATTGCCTTTGCCAAACTCATCTGTAACTCTGGTTGTTGCAATCCATGCTTCCTAAACAGACCTACTACAATATTAACTGCTCTGAACCCAGGAAGCTGATAGCTTCCAGATACATTGTCTTTTGAGATGTCTCACCCTATGGACTTCCCCAAGTTCAAAGATACCATCCAAAAAACCTGAAAGTATTCAGAATTCATGTATATGACCAAGCATGGAGAGCTTCAGACTTTAATATCTGTTAAAACATCTTCAACAGAAGTATTTGGGAAACAAAGGGCTAGGAACCTGAAGCTGCACTCACTTGAGATGTTCAGAATTTGGCCTGAAGTGATGACAAGTATTCTGAGACTATAAGCTGAGGGGTTTTATCTGTTTTCAAATTGTTCTTTTTCTTACTGCAGGACGTTCTAAAAAAATTTCCCAAAGTAAAATACATATGTTTTTAGAAATTTAGAGTTTGCTTTGGAGTGAACACCTTGATTTTTTTAGCCAGTTCTGTTTTGTGGTAATCAAAGGCAGAAGTTGAGAACTGTTGCAATGACTGGGCATTTTTTATCAGTGGTGAATGTGCACTTACTTAACTGAAGGGAAGCAAAGATTACATGAATCAGTGCATCGGAGGTTTAGGCAGAGATCACCTACTGCAATGAGACAGGAACTGTATTTATTTTCCAGGTAAATTAGTGCTTGAAATGTAGTCTTGCAGATATAAACTGGTGAAAAAGCCGTAAATAATTCAGTCTTCCACTTACTGATAGAACAGACAGTTATTATAAGGGCTGCTTTTGAGAGTGCACTTTGAGTAGTGCAAGGCAAATGAGAGCAGAAAATCATTCCTCAGGGAACACGTCAGTGTTTGTCAGTCCACTGCCAGAAAAGTTACTTCATGCCTATTACTGATAATATTTGACTCTTCTCCACTTCCCCTGATATTTCTCCAACATGCTTCCAAGTTGCCTTTGACTCCCCACTAGATTCATGTTCCATTGCTAAGTCTGAATTTCAAACTTTCTGTCATCTGCTACTTCCCATATAAATCAGTGAACTAAAGTGTATCTTCACTTGGAATAATAGCCTATCACTAAAAGTATTAAGACTGTTTTTCAGCTACAGCTTGTTTTGTTCTTCCAAAAGACTAATTAAAAGCTGCAAAACCCCTATACTTAATTGTGCTCAATGAATAGTTGATTACATTTGGCCATGAGAAGAATCAATAGTGAAAAATCTCCCTCAGATAATTTATTTCTGATAAAACCATTCTACTTTTTATCTTGGGATTTGATAGTGCAGAGCCAGACAGTACCTGAGTTTGAGTCAGATCATGCCTTAGAAGGCAGCTTGTCACTCTAGTAACTCTTCTGAATTGTGCAAAATGAGACAATAGTCCAGCGGTATAGATGTCAAAAGCCCATCTGCTTTTTAGGCAACCAAATTTCCAAAAATCACTAGGAACTGAAACTTCAGAGAAGGCAGGTAAAGCAGGTAAGCCAGTAAGAGGCAGAGCCTCTCAGTGCAAGGCAGTTGTTTTGATGAGTACATGGGGATGCTGTTAGCATGCTGAATTTCTGAGTGTGCTGCTGGTATTTCATATGCACCAGGAAGGCTTGTGTGGGGGGGATTGTGCAGAATAACTACTGCACTTCAGCTTCATCCTTGATTTGCTGGGCACTGGCTTTCCCTTGAGATCAACATGTTAGGCTCTTCAGTCACTTTGGAAGTAACACTTAGGTTTTTAAAGAAGAACCACCTAAATAATTTAAATATTGAATAGACAGATGGGAATATGTTTAAAAGTACAGTAATTGGCACTGGTTGACATTCTTCTTGGCAGTATGAGAAGACAAGAAACCTGTACTGTTAGGCATAAAGGAAGAAACTTGCTCTGCCAGGGACTGGAGCTTTTAATACTTGAAACTTATTGTAAAGGAGAAAGTACATCATTAACTATGTGGCTCTTCAAGGTCCTAACTGGCACATAGGAAATAGAAGTAATTCTCCTGCTCTTTTGGGTCCAGAAATGTAGAGGCAGCCTTCCCAAACACAGTCTAAGTCTTCCATATAATGTGAAGTGGGAGTGTTGGAGTGGTTACCTTTTCTGTTTGAGTGCTGACTGGCTTTTGGAGAATGATTTCCCTTTAGCATCTTGATGACTTAAACTTATGACGTACCCCTCTGTCCTCCATTATGGTGATGCTACATCATGAATTTTTTCGACAAGAACACATTACTGCTTCAGCATATAAACTTCCCATGAATGCCGAGTACAACTTTTCCCACATGACTGAGAGAAGTAAAAAAACAATCAATCCCCCAAACCTTAAATTATTTATGCTTGGACATTTTCCAGAACAGTAGGTTCAAAAATGCTTTTCTGAACTGAGGGCTAGAATCTACATTATTTAAAGCATTTTATCACAGCATACGGAATTATTCACATTTTCTAAAGACAGATAATAATTTTCTTCCAAAATAAAAAGTGGATGGATATAGTTAATACCTGTTTACCTTGTCTATCCGGTCTCTGCTTGGATCTTAGAAGACCATTTCATGCTACTGCTGAGTATCTGACATTCGTGAATAAATAATGATAATGTGTTTGGTGATCACAGTACTCGGAAACGTGGAAATGGCCTGTTTATGTTCCTGCACACCTGGTAGAGACACTTTGGCTCATTCCCAGACCATCTTGTTTCTGAGCATGAGCTTCTTTAGACACTAGTAGGTCCTCATTTCTCTGACATATTGAAAACAGTACAAGATCTGCTTCTAAATATCAAATGGTTTCTGGTCTTGCAGGGCTAATGCAGAGCCTGACAACTTAGTTAAACTGATAATAAATGAGTCCAGGGCTCTTACGTTCAGCATCCTTCAGCACTCAAGGTAAATCTAGCCATGCACCATGTCAACAGATCTTTGTCCCTCTCTCATGTTAAAATATGTAACTGGATACAACACTGTTGGGTAGATCAATACTCTCACCCAACAACTGTCTGGGGCAGCCACTTTAAAGTTAAGTGCCAGGGAAATAGATACGTGTACAGGAAGCAGAAACAGAAAGAAAAGGAAAAGACTCATTAGAAAAATGGAGATGTTAATTAAAATAATTTTATATTGGTGTACAGTAGGAGTTATGGGAACTTAGGTTTTTTTGACTGGTTTAGCTTCTTTCTGACAGTGACCTTTGGAAAACTTTTCACCATGACTTGCTATGGATGGACATGTCACCGTTTGTGATTTTTAGAATTGATTCTTCTTCAGCAGAGGACTTGAATATGTGCTTAACAATGCACTTATTCATAACCTTGTTCATTTTGATCAACTTATATGCTTAAAGTTTGTGATGGATCAGATTCCTGAAAGAAAATGAGAGAGCTGTTTCTTTGATTAAGGTTCAATTACTTCTCTATTTGTTTGTTGTTTAATTTGAGGATGTTACGAAGGAGTGTTTGAGATTGCTTGAAAATGTCACTGGCAAGGGTATCAGTAAAATTCAGATGTAATATTAAGTGACAACATGACAAAGTTCATTGGCAAGATTCACTCTACTACCTACTGGACGGTGAAGACACACCAAGGAGAAAGGGAAAACAAAAAGCAACAAAGTCCATTCAATCAAAACAGAAATGAACCAAAAACTATCTGGGGGGTGGTGGTGTGTGTGTATGTATGTGTGTGTGTGTGTGTGTGTGTCTCTGTGTGTGTGTGTGTGTGTGTGCGTGTGTGTGTGTGTGTGTGTGTGTGTGTGTGTGCGTGTGTGTGTGTGTGTGTGTTTAGGTACGTGTGACAAAAGCACAGTGAGCGCAGGGATAAAAGGAATACAGCCTAAAAATCTGAGAGCACTCAAACTTAACAGTGCTTAACTTATACCTTAAGCTTAACAGTTTAACAAATGAACAGCACAACTTATACTTAACAAACTTAAAACTCTAATTTAACTGTAACAATTTAACAGAGGAATAACACTTATTTGGTCTCTTGTTCCCATCTCCCTATTTTCTGCCATATGATACAGAAGCCCTGATTCAGATCATCAGCTCTTCCCTTCTCAATGTGCATTCGCTGCCTGTGCGTTACATACCAGCCTTGTGGTTCCCCATGCTGAGGAGTAGCAACAAAAGTCAGAGGAAATATATTGCACTGGGTTTTGCATGCTGCAACTTGCTCCTTTAACCTGGTGTCCTGGAAAACGATGCATCAGCAGCCAATCCTCTCCTCATCAGTGCCAATCCAGGAAATTCCTAACTCTCTGAAGCTATCCAAGTGTAGAACTGATAGAAAGAAGAAAAGATCATGATTGAACCTAGAAAGAGCCATTAAAAGTTAGGGGTGGTGGTGATGAGCCTGACTGTTAAATGAAGTACTGCAGTGTAAGAGGCCTTACTTCAACCACGATGTGCCAGTTGCCTGGGGTTACCATTTTCTTGGTTCTCTTATAACATATAAAATTGCTAAACTCAAGAGGTGTCTTCAGCTCTTGACACGTCCCATTTGTCATATTTAATATCAAATTTAATCTAGCACTAAATTCTGCTTCATGAATGGATTTAGGACAGCTCTCCAGACTTATAGTCACATGAAAGCAGATATGCAGAGACAGAGTTAAACCTCCAGGAACTTCTGTCTACTTCTTTTTATCATAATAATGTCAAAGCAGCCCAAGAGCACTTTGCCATTCCCCCCAAAAATCACCATAGACGTAACACCTGTGTTCTCCCTTTTTCACAGTGTTCCAAATTTCATTCCTGGGATGCTCTTACCGTATATCTTCTGCGTGTCTCAGGCTCCTGATGCTTAGATCTCAAATTCACCAAGTGACCATACTCTCCCCAATCCTACCCAACCTTCTTCCTGTCAGCAACAAGCCCGTGTAAAGGACAGATAATAAGACCCTCTAGTATAATGAACTGAATGAATAATTTCCCTCTATGTGTTTTAAAATGAAGATCTGTAAACTGGAAGATTACATGGGTAATTCAGGGCATTTTTAATATACAATAACTGCATTTGATTTTGATGAATCAGTCCTTTCCCTTCTTCCTACTAATGTTATGGCGACTTATATCCAGCTTTGCTCAAATTATTCATCTTTCAAATATCAAGTCAGAATTTGTCTGCTATACTGGAAATTTTGTACCTGTCATGAGTAATGTAGTGCCGGTGTAGTTAGAACATTGCATGTAACTAAAAAATTTACATATTAAGAAAATACTGAACTAATGAAATGTGCTCTCTAATAACAGACAGTGATTCAGCTTTTGGAAATAAGACACAAGAAGTGGACCTATATGGTGGCATATCAGAAAGTTTTACATTACCTTTATATTTACAGATAAGCATAATTTCCTTCTCAAAGAGGACAAGGAGGTGAGGGAGAATTGGGAGCAGGATATATGGAGACTGCAAGACCATTTGAGTGGGCAGATGGTTAGGAAATGGAAGAATGTGAGGTGCAGGGAGATCCATAGAAGACTGACACAAGCATGATTGGCTATTGATTTGGTTTTAGTTGTTATTTTTATTGCCTAAGTAAAAAAAAAGGAGTGCATATGGGCTGGAGAATCTCTTTGGTCTGTGTGACTGTATAGCATGCAAAATTAAGCCATTTGAAAGCTGGCTAATTTTTGTATGGAAAGCTAGTTTAATTTTCTATATTTGTATATGGAAAGGTTTGGCATTTTCTGAATTAAATATGTATGGAATTAGGATGCTCTAAATAAGCCTTATTCTTGTGCCTTATTTTTCCCTCTTCTTGAGAGATATTTCTTGAGATGACTTGAAAAGAACTGCGTCAGGTGGTTTGTGATTATTTTCAGACATCCTTTTGGTAACTTTTTCTCTGAATATTTTGGATATTTTGCATTATGATCTCTCTCAGGCTTGTTGAGGAGCATTAAGGTGTGTTAATATAATTTTGTAGTGCATCTGTAAGCAGTGGTAAGGCTTTCAGATCAATATATCGTACTTAAATTGTAGTTCCTTCAGATGTTTCAGTTAATAAGACTACTTTCACACAAAAGGTGGAAACCTATAACCCTGCTCCTATTTCATCCTTTGCGCTGGCTCAGGTCCTCATCAGTGAACAAGTTCACCTCACTAAACTGACAGAAAACTAAGCCAGAAAGCAAGGATTGAATAGATTTCCACTCTCTTTAGCCTTAGTAGCTACCTAAGAAGTCAGACAAGCACGAGTGGTGTTGTAGGAAAGCCTAGAGGGGAAATTACACTGCTCAGCTGCAAAGTGTCACTTAGAGAACAGATGACAGGATCACCTTCCAGAGAGAAAGGTTCTTATACAGGATCCGTGATCTCATCAGTTGAAAAGAGATTTTCTTGACCTTTGCACAGACTTCCTAATACATGTTAGCACTGTTGAAAGGTCTGAGTCTTGTTTTCAGAATTCACTGAGGAATGTCTCTAATAGTCAGGTGATAGCTTTTGCTCCAATTTAAAATACAAATCACAAGAAATATACCCAAAACATAGGGCACAGTTTGAGAGGTTGGATAGTCCATCTGCTTGTCTAAAGCAGGACCTGAACATAGGAAATGTGCTCTTCATCACATCCTCAGTTTACTTAATACATCCATTTCCTTCTTCTTTCTCTACTTCTACTTCTCTTTTTCTTGGAGGCACAGCTTCAGTGAGCTGGTGGTTTTCCTTGTACTCTTCGTCTGCCCTTCCTCACTCTCCAGACTTTTTCACACAGTCATGGTACTTAACTTGAAATGTGAACATTTCTTTTCACAACCTCTTTCTCTTCTCTTTTTTCCCACCTGTTGTTTCATATCACTGGTCCACACTCACCTTGTACTGAGAATGAAAGGTTTATTGCTTGCCATACCTGACATTCAGTCTGCACATCTTATTCTGCTCAGACAGACACCTGAAACCAGATTCATAATAGATTGCAGAAGAAGTGCCTTTATAAAGCACATTTGATAGGTGTGAGAAGCAGGCATTCACTCAGTATAATTAATAGTGCTGGCAGCATTAAAAATGCATGCCATGAAGTGCATAAGTGTTCTGTAACATTCTTTGAGTCCTAAGGTGAAGAGTCAGCTGCATATGATATGGCTATTTGCTGCTAGAGGCTGTTGTTTTTCTGTATTCATATTTAAGAACTGCACAGACCATGCCATGAGGTTTCTGGCTTAGTCATTCCAGTCTCTGAGCAAGCACGCCAATCTTGTGTTTTCAGTCTGAAATCAGTTCTTCTTTTAGTCTAGCTATATGTAGATTTTTATATCATGTTGTGCTTTAAAGTATGAAAGAAACTAGACCACTGTTCAAAAGCTCTGCCGTTCTAGTTGCTCTTCTTTGCTTCTTTGAAAGACTTCTCATTACATGAATTAGGTTTTAAAAATTAAGTTGCCTGGCCGTATATCTTACAGCATAACAGTGTCTTCTGGACCTGCTGCTGTTCTCAAGGGGATATTTTTTCCCAGATTTGAAGTTGAAAGGGAGCTTGCTTTTTATGTGCAACCATTCTTCTTCTAGTGCTGCAATCCAGTATCTATCTATGAATATGGAATTTAGGAACAATAAAAAAGATATCTGCAGAACGAGTGTTTTATGTGTATGTGGTACTTTTACACTGGTATAATTCACATTCTTTAGGTGTATAGACCCTTTCTTCTTTTCCGAAAATCTGTCTAATTTCGTCTAAAATGCTTTAGAACCAAAGACAGGACTTTTGTACTCACAAAGTGAGTACAGAATCATAATTTGATTTAAGAACATTCATCTTTTACATGGCCAGTTTGTTTACTGATTTGAGAGACTTTTTAAATTACAAGACACGTAGCAAATTTTTATAGGCAGCGCAGATACTATTGCAAAATGTTAGAATTTTTCCATCCTTAAACATTGCTCTTGAAAATGTCTGAGTTAAATTATTCAGCCATCTCTGAGGATCTTATTAGTAAAACTGTGCTTGTTTTGTTTGTTTCCCTTGTATTACAAGATTCTTGCAGTCATTTTACAAATGTCTGGCATCTCTAGGATTTGGAGAAAGGCTCTGAACTTGAATGGAAAGTGAACCTGTTAGCAGTCATGTAGTCCTTTGTTCTGCCATGAATTTGCTTGCAAGTGTCCATACTGTTATTTCAGTCTCAGTAGAGACCTGTGAGAATTAGACAACTGTGTTGTCTCAAAATTTTGTCTATATGGAGCATGCACTGTCTCCTCAGAGAGTCATTCTGTATCTAGAATGCGTATTTGACATTTTCACAGGAAAAAAAATCCCAGTTACATCCTGGATTAACTGAGAAGAATTTTCCTAGAATATTCCACCTTTGCTCTCAGTCGTGCTTCTCTAGACCACAAAGAGCAACCTTGCCATAGGGGGGTTATCTCCTTGGAGGAGATAAAGGAGAAGGGAATGCAGCAGGGGTGGGCAGACCCTGCAACCTTTACAGCTGCATCAACAAATGAAGGATAAAGATTTAAAAATACAGTTTGGCAAACCTGTTTTACATTTGTTCACCTTCAAGTGCTTGACTTTGCAAACTGAAATTATTTTCAGCATAGAACATTTTTAAAATTGTATTTTGAATATAGCTTGAAAGGAAAGACAAAGGTGTGATCTGGAAACAATGTAATTTTCAGCTTTGCTATCCAGCATAAGGGGTTTTTTTGTCTGATGTAAGAAAGATTCTTTCTAGATGCATAAAATCATTAGAGATGATTAGGCTGTAAGATCAGGAATAGCTCTAGGTAGTTGTTTTGCATGTGGACCTTTTTGATTAGAATTTGTTGTTTTCTGTGAAGTAAGTTGGTCTCACTAAGGGGCATATCTTCAGTTCCTAATTATCTCCACATTTGGCCTAAACAGTGACAAATAATTAATTCCATCCGAGAAAGAACACAAGGTAGTATTAGAGCGACAAAGTTTGAGTTACTTTGGTTCTCAGAAGGCAGGAGTCAGTGAAGGACAGACAGCACTTTTGTTACCCATACTGCTCCAGTTTTGTTGAATCACATAGAATATAACTTTGGGTGACTGTCATGGTCCGGTTATTAGATTCTTAGAAATACCTCTGCCCGAATTAAGGTGCAAACCAGACCATATGCCAGTCAATAGTATGAGTTTTATTTGATAGTAAATATGAGAGAGAGAGAGAGAGAGAGAAGAGAAAGGGAGGAAAGGGAAAAAAAGGCTGAGGGGACAGAGAAGTGACAGAGGCAGAATAAAAGAGTATCACCGCTCCGTGGGTCCCACTGGCATCCCGATGATTCTTTCCTGCCAGTCTTCTTGATGGTGAAGGTCCCCCGAAAGCACAGAGTGCCCTGGGTTAATATACCCTCAAGCCAGGGGGTGATGTCTAGGCATGTCCCTGGAGTTTGCCCTTGTCTCTTGCAACAGACTTTGGATCTGTTGCATCACATGTGGTCCTGTAGTGCAAGGCATCCGGGGGGGCACCTTGGGGGGTCTTTGATGGTCTCAGCTGCCTCTCACGTGAAAGTCCCGTGGATTTTGGCCTGTGGGGTTGGGTTTCACACAGCTGGGCCAGTTTGTATAGTTGAGGATGGATGTTCAGTACCTCTGGCCAGAGGTTATGCCACACACCCAAAAATCTCCTCTCCCCCACCGCACTCGGTTGGGGGGGGAAGTTTGTAAGCCTGGCTTCTGTGAGCTGTGTTCCCCCCACCCCAAACTCAGCCGGGCATGATTCTCTCAGTGCAGCTGGTGGCTTTGGCTTTTTGGAGATGCATACCTTTTCCCCCAGCCTTGTTTGTTTCAGGTGATTGAACAAAAGGGCTTTCCCTTTATCTAATCAGCAGCTTGACTTTCAGTCCAAAGTCCCAGTCTTCAGGGAGGCATCTCTGGTTGTTGCCTTTTGTAATATCAATGTTTGAGGCATGAATTATTTTCATTCTCTGACAGTGACTCACTATTTGGCCTTCACATTTTGATTCTTGAGTGTGTGATGCAAGTTCATCTTCAGTTTGACTGGTAATTCGAAAGTGATTAATTTGAAACTCTGTTCTAGTTCCAGAGGAAGGAAATAGAGGTTATGGACCTGTTTTTGAGGAGCAACCTATTGATACCATCTATCCAGAAGAATCTTCAGATGGACAAGTTTCAATGAACTGCAGAGCTCGAGCAATTCCTATTCCTACTTACAGGTAACATCTCTTGTTTTGCCTTTCAGATATTGCATATTTTATTCAGCAGCTATTTCAGATTGTGTTATTAAATGATTCACTGTCTTAAAAGGTTGGAGCAAAGTCTTCAAGGCAGGAAAAAATGGAGAGATACACAATTTTTGAGTAAGACTCAACCTTCATTTGATTTGCCAAAATGTCTAATCAGTGTTGAAAACAGTATATTGTGTTAAATATTTGCAGCTTTTGAAAGAAATACTGATCCAGACGTAAAATTTTTTAAAAGTGATCCATAAAAATAATTAAGAGGCTATCTTTCCAGCTTAGGCTGAGGTTGACTGAGATTTGAGTCTTTGTTCTTCCTGATTCAGATTAGCTTTTTTAAATTCTATTTTGCTTTGAAAGGAGAAGTATTCATTGTTGAACCCGGATATTCTACATGCCCTGCTGCTTTTGCATCCACTGTTTTGTAGAGTCGTGATCAAAAATGTGTCAGCTATGCTACTGAGGACATGAAAAACGTTATTCTGAAGAAACGTTTCAACTAGTTTTAATACAGATTCCCACATGACCTCTTTCACAATAATGCTATTATTGTAGAAAGCAATTCTTCTTTGTTGTGCATTTGTATAAGTTTGTTGGCCATATCAGCTCATTGTATAAAGAGAAATGTACTTAAGGTTGTTAGTATTAAGACTGTGACTAAATTACAGCCTGATCACAGGCAGAAATCTGCTGTCATTGTGCTAAGGACAGACACAATTTCTTGCAGATCCATTTCAGTAAATTACCCTATGACCTGCCCCAGTACTCACTTAGGTGTGTTCCTAGACAGGTTTCTGGAACAGAAAAAGCAATCAAGTCTGCTGGCTATTCTTTTAAATCTATTACAATATTGCAGTCAGCTATGGTATTCTTCCATCAAAGCATCTTAGTCTTCATTGCCACTTTAAAATGTGCTAACAGGTTGTCTACCTGTGCAGAACCACCATTTGAATATGATCCTGCTACATGACATTTTGTTGCACTTACTGCCTCTTGGCGTGCTTGGACAGTGTGGAGAGATTACATATGCTAAGATTTGATACCCTTTGCTGCACTTCCCCATCCCTTCCAATTGGTCCAGAGACTCCCCCCACACTGTATGCAAGACTGTAAACACACCATCTATAGATGATTACAGGCTCTAAATAAATTTTGACATTCTTCTGTATCTATTGTGGGCTCAGCAAAATCTGAACTAGCAAAATCACTCTCAAAGAATTACATTGCACCTCCAGACCTTCTCTATCTAGGAACAGATCTGGCAATTAGCACTGATAGCTGATGTGATCATCATTTCAGTACAGAATAAGGCCACTTTTCTTATTTCCTGACATCATTATTTTTAGTATTTCTCAATATGTTATCTTCATTTCAGCCTTCTTAATAGTTATTGAGCCAAAATTCTTGTTTCTCAGATGTAAATAAGCCCTTCCTGCCATTTTCATTGCTGGATGAGCTGTTCTCAGGACATTTATACGTAGATATTTCTGAACAGAGGATATATTTATTTTTTTCTAACACAGGCATATATATATCTTACAGGACTGAAGTGATACCTCTAGAATTCTATAAGGCCAAAATGCTATTTGCTGCATCTTTAAAATTCTGCCACTTCATTAGATTTTTTTTTTAATTTATTTTTTTGTTCATGCCACTCTTACTATCGTTTCTTACTATGACAATTGCAAGTTTCACTTCCAAATGAGAATTCTGTATATTTTGATGCATCTTCAGTAGTGAATGAACAGGTAGTGTGTGTGTTCTCATTGTCAAATACTAATGCCTAACCTTACCTTATGAAAAAAGAAAATATTTATGAAATAATTTTATGATCTTTAAATGTATTAAAGTTGCATCTTTGCTATTTGCGCATAGGAACCAGGCACTTCCTTTCTATGGTTGTGGGCTCCCTCTTGTGGACACAGTAATAGACAAAATATGAATCATGATTACTGGCTCCCACTCCGTGTTTTTTAACATTTTTTAAAATAAGTAGAAATTGGTGAGGGCCAGAACTGGGCCACCAGTTTCTGTCTTAATCACTCAAGTGCTAGTTGCAGTAATTCAGTGAATTGGTTGTGAGGTTTTACCCCAACTGAGGGAAGAGTGCCCAGCAATTTTCTGAATGTAGGAAGTAGGTCTCATGAAGCATGCCACAGTTTTTGCACTGACTTTACTGGCACGTTATTTTATAAAACATTTTGATTATCTGCAGCAGGTTTACAAAAATCTCTCATTACCCCATAATTTAAAGGTGCAGAGGGAGTATATTTTTATCCAGTCTAGCCTTAGATAATTATTTGAGATATGCTTAAAATCCCTGTGTTTGATGACTAGCTCATTCACTGCCTGCTCAAGCATCCCTTACTGCTTGGCCAGCAATTATGTTTCAACCTATGTCACATCTCCAAGAAGGCAGAACTGAGACAGTTACGTTTAAAAGACCTCTGGAGTTAAAATTTGTGCCTCTTGCTGAATGAAAACTTAAAACTTGTATAGAAGTATATTAATAACTTCCTGTATCGTTTATGAGAATTTATGAGTTATTTTTCACATAATATTTCCTTTACAAGGTTTGATTCTTGGGGCCAAATCTTACGTCTGGTATTTCTTTTTTAATAGGTGGAAACTCAACAACTGGGATATTGATTTAACAAAGGAGCGCTACAGTATGGTGGGAGGCAGACTTGTTATCCATAATCCGGAGAAATCAAGGGATGCTGGAAAATATGTCTGTGTAGTGTCGAATATCTTTGGAACTGTCAGAAGCAGTGAAGCCACTCTGAGTTTTGGATGTAAGCCTTTGTTTATGTCAAGATACAGAAAAATTATGGTTGGCTAGAAAATGCCCAATGTTTTACACTGCGGTGTCTTCTGCTGACGTGTGCTGTAGCTGTATCACTCTGTAAAAACAGTATCTTAAGTGCCTTAATCTGCAGAGATCGACACAAAATAAGTTTATAAGCCTTTTACATGCTCTAGCATTCAGCTGACATAACATAACAGCCTTCCCAGGGAGTTGTTAAATTATTAATTGAAGAGACTCATGGAGCCAGATTTGGAGATAATAATGTCCACACTCTTTTTAAATCATGGTAGGACATGAGGGGAAATAGTCACAGAAGGAAGACATGAGTGAGGGCATATGGTGATGAGGTGCTGCCGCAGTGCAAACACAGCTGCAGGAGGAAGGCGCGGCGCTTGCTAGTAAAGTATGCCCTGACTCCTAGGCTACAGTGAAGACCCTGTTGGGGGAAATTTCTGTCAACTTCTGACAGTCATGAGCTAGTCTTGTGAATACATGTACATGTACAGGTCTGCACATCACTAAATACATGTGTTGTAGAAAATTGATGTAGTACATGAAGGCTAATGCAAAATTTTACAGACTGAAGAGAGTGTTTGGGATTTTTGTTTTATTTTTCCTTAAGTTTCCTTTTCCCCTGGATATATTTTTTCATCAGAGGGCAAAAAAAAGGAATCCACTCTAACTGATGTCTATTCACAAAGCCCTGTGTACCCTGACATTAAGGGTTTGGTGCCCCTCTTGTCTTTAACCAGCCTCCATAAGAAGAATACACTCCTTGCTATAGAAGACCAGACATGCAGTGAAAAGTTCAGCTTTCTGAAAGTACTTACGAAACTGTGGGACCACAAATATTAGGGAAAGTTAGAAGCTATAATGAGCTGATGGATCATATCATAGCTCATATAGTCTTAGTCTGTATTTACCCAGTGTATTTTCTAGAAAAAAAAATTGAAGGCCAAGTTGTTACTTCCTTTAAATGGAAAAAAAAAAAAATCAACATTCAGTTTATGAGATATTTATTTATACCTAAAGCAGGCTTCAGTGGTGTCAGTCCTGAATAATCAATAGGATAAAAAAATTAAACCAATAAACATAATAGATGGGAAAAAAAGAGTCGAAACAGTCTGAGGCATGTTTTCTGCCTACCAGCTCACTGGCTGCATGAGCTGAATGTTTATAGAGTACTGAAAAATTATACTGAACAGAACCATAATATATGTTTCCATATGTCAACTATAATAGGGTAAAGAGGTAAGGAATAAAAGTGAAAAAATAGCTGGAAACTGATAAATATCTGTTTAAAAAAAAGGGCTGCTTTCATTCTTCTTTATGCAGTTGTATTTCTTCCTTTCTCCTTTTTAGTGATCACCTATAAAAAACATTTCTTTCCACAATCACTGTTTCTAAAGAACTGAGTAGAGTTGTTAAAATTAATATAAAAAATGTCTGATTTTTAGTGTAAGTTTTTGTTGTTTTGCTTATGCCTAGACTGATTGAAAAATGTCAACTATTTAGAAGAGTTCAAATAAGACTTGACCAGCTGTAATTTTGTTTTGCTGTCAAATTTACTGAAACTATGGTACAAAACCTACATTCTCTCACATACTTCATCAATTAATCCACCTGAGAATACTGAGAATACTTTTTAGATCCAGTGCCTTAAAACTCATTAAAATATTTTTAAGTGTTGCATGCATACTTGCTGTCCCAAAGTTTCAGAGCTTATTCAAGAACACTAAATAAAATGTCTACAGTTACAATGTAAGCTTTAAGTTGCTAAAAAATCTTCAAAGTAATGATAGGTTTTCCTTTCATCAACTCCTATACATTTGTTGGTAATGATTGTAATTTTATTTTTCTTCCTCTTACTGCAAGAGATTTTAAATACTAATCTGTTCCAATGAAAGCAGAAATTAATAATAGTGGCAGGTTTACATGATCAAAAGATCTGCAACAAGGAAATTGATGCTTTCATGAGAGATCAGTCAATATTTTGAATATAGAAAGTAGTTGTATAGGAAGGTCCATGCTGGTGTTTGGAATGGGAATAAACTCAAACTATTGCAGATATTATATGAACAGAAGTATTCCAATGTGAATGAAGAGCTTCCCTGGCTTTAATTACAAAACGTCTCTGGTCAAATAGCTAATTCTTACCAAATTAATCTGGTATACTTGCTTCCATTCTTTATTAAAGAATAATATTCCAAATTAATTGGGACATAGATGTGGAGAACTAATTTTCATTGCACTAAGGCACAGGGTAGAATCATATAGAATGAGAATCATGAGTCCTTTGGGTGGCCCATTGCAATGCCTACCATTTAGGCATTGATCTAATCAAGATCCAGTCAGTCAAGGGAATAATCTGTATTGTCTTCTGGTCTGTTTGAGCAGAAGAAAAATTAGTATTTCAGAAATTGGGAAAAGTGTCTCCGTGATCACTGACATAACTCAAGTAGAGTTTTTTTCATGCTTTTGACAAAGCTTGATAACATTTCCTTCCTAGATACTTGTAGCCATTGAAATCTCAGCTGTGGTTGTGCTTGGAGGATTCCTTTACCCTTCCTATACTTAATAAATATAGCGGTTGTTACAAAGTTAAGGAATTCATTATTATTAGATAACATAGTGTCTCCATCTATCCCTTGCATTTTACAGTAGTCAGTAGGCTCAGTTTTCTACTTAATCTCTTTCTGAACATAGCTCAGTCCTCATTTTTTTCTTTGTTTTGCTGACTGGCTGCACTTGAGCTTAAGATTTAGATAGATCTCAGGGACAATCTTGGAAATTTAGTAAAACTGGAAATTTAGTAGCTGCCTACCACTGAACAAAGATGAAGGTACCTGTGTGGAATTAGCTTAGATGATTTCTGTGGTAGAATATTGCAATCAGGGGCTGTGCATGTGGTCATTATGGAGGTGTTGTTTGCACCACCATAGCATTCAGAGCAGGACTCCAGTGAGGATCTCTTCAAACTCACTTGATGACATAGAGAAGCTTCAGAAGAGACTCAAGGTGTTTATGGTTTAATTTCAGATTGGATAAGAGTGAAAATAAGCAGCATAGTGTAATTATTAATGTAGTTGAAGTTAGTCATGCAGCTGTTGTCTTACCTCTGAAGGCACCATTACTGTTCTTCTAGAGTCTGTGGAATGATGCAAGACTTGTTTGTTTATTCTTTTACAATAGTCCTATTATCCTCTGGCATGGAAGGGTTGATTTAAGTAGGTGTAAATTGTTTTAAGGAGGTACAGCTAAGGTTTCACCTGGGACGTGAGTCACTTTTGTCCCAGGCCTCTGGCACTAAAAGTGTGTCTGAGCTAGCTGCTTGCCAGTCCTTGGCTGCTGGAGTTGTCACAGAGGGCGGCCAGGTCATTTTAGAGAAGATTCTTTAAGTTACAGTAAAGAATTAAATTTACATTTTGGATAAATCAATTGAAAAATAACCTGAAATCTATTTCCTCTCTCTTCCTGGGATTCCTTCTTCAAGGAAACCTAGCTACTCTTAGGGATTTAGTCTGCATCACTTTTTTTTCCCCTGGCATTTGCAATTGCAATGACAAAAATAACATAAAATTTATTTGATAATGACAAATAAGCAAAACTGGCATTAGGGGTCAACAGGTATCTATCTGCCAGGTATTGATGTATTTCTATACTAATCTCTGCAGGACTGAAAATAATGATGATAATAATAAAAAGCTGCTGTAGTTAAAATCGCTATTCTTCTCCGCTTGCTTTTTTAAAAACTAGATCTGGATCCCTTTCCACCCGAGGAACGTTATGAGGTTAAAGTGCGAGAAGGTGTTGGAGCAGTGCTTCTTTGTGAGCCCCCTTACCACTACCCAGGTAATTCAGCTAAAAGGGCTTCATTTTCAATGTCTTAAGAGTAAAAGGCAAATTAATATTTATTTTTGCAAGTTTCCTTTATATTTACTTAAAAAATAACTTTTATGCAGCTTGAGAATCATCATTTAGGCTAGGTTTCTCTTTTGAATATCTTTGTTGTTGACCGTATGTAAGGAATTGTATTGAATTTGCAAATAGGTTTTGGTACTGCAAATAGAATTACTCAGGCTAATCTGAATAACAGAGGGGAGACTTGGCCTACCAATCAAAAGATCTGAGTACAAGTCACTCTGTCACTGTGTCATCGCAGACTTTCTGCTGGCCTTGGACAGGGCCCAGATTCATTCCACCTTGTAGTCACCTCAACTGCTATGATCATGGGCTTCTGTTAAAATCATGGAAGAGCAGAAGCACCCCCAGAAGGTCAGAGACGAGGTTATTTATTCTCTAGAAGCGACTTTTTCTCCTCATTAGCTACTGAAGAGCTCTGCAGGGATTATACCCATAATCTCAAGCATCTGGAGTTCCATCATGAGGGATGAGATTGGCTGTTAGCATCTCTTCTACCTTGTAAAATGGAGTAATGGTTTATTCTTCATGCTTAGTTTAAGCATTGCAAGGAACTGAAGAATGGAGACATACTACTAGTTAAAATATTCTGTCTAAATCACAAGACTGGTGAGGACTTTGCAGCTTCTCAATTGCATAAGGTCAAGACTGAGCTGCCTCTGTCATCCCATCCCACTCCAGTTGCTATGGGATGGTTGTGCCAGGGCAAGGTGTGCACACTGTAGCCAGGTCTCCAGTAACCTGCACTCAGGGCAGCAGTGCCCCAATGTTCAGTGTAGGCAGGAATGAGCTGACTGCTGAGACGTGTATAAATCTCTCTCACATAGCTGCCTCTCTGAAAAAAAGATCTATAACCTAGACATCAGAGTCAAGTGATTTATGCAGACAGTACTCTGTGGTTTAAATAGCTGATAGTGTTGGTTTTTAATATTGACTAAAATATTTTCCTCCAGATGACCTCAGTTATCGCTGGCTTCTAAATGAGTTCCCAGTGTTCATTGCTTTGGACAAACGACGATTTGTGTCACAGACAAATGGCAATCTCTACATTGCAAATGTGGAAGCATCAGATAAGGGCAATTATTCATGTTTTGTGTCTAGCCCTTCAATAACAAAGAGTGTATTCAGTAAATTTATTCCACTTATTCCGCAATCTGATCGTAAGTATTTATTGGAAATACTATGCACATGCAGTATTTTAACTGTTTGTATTATAATCTTGCTAATTCATAACTACTTTCGTTTCTGTAAGGAGAATTATACAGCAAGTTATAATGGCTACTGCACAATGTGACTTGATGTTTCAAATGCAGAGGTCCAAATCATTCCCATCCACAGTGAAAACTTTGTGAAGGAATTCTCCATGGATTCATTCACAAATTTCCTTTCAAACCATTGCGAACAGAGTTCTTATCCCCAGAATCCCCATCTCTTTTATGTGATAAGCCCCTGAGCTCGTTCCAAAATCTTCAATATCTTTTCTGGTCTTGGCATTGGTTCAAAGGAGTATGACTGTAGAGCAGAAACTTTATGTAAATGTTGATGAACAGCTTCAGGATTTACTTTTTTCCCCCAGAAAATCTCTCATGAAAGAGGAAAATCCTTTTCCACTGATGACACTTTCTATCTAATGGTGGCCTAAGAACTTTGTGTCTCATGGTCAGTCTCCTAAAACACCTCTGTGGCTTTTTGTTACTGGATTATTTGCCACAGTTTCTTCAGGAGAACTGCATTTTTTCCAAATAGGAACCAAGTTCCCTTTTGCCATTTCAGGCTGTCAGTCACTAGATTCTCATAAAAGGATCATCAATTTTTCAGCGACCCTTTTATCTGTAAAATTTTCCATATCACTGGTTGAATTTGAATAATTTCAAATTATTGATCTTTGATCAAATATTCCATAGCCAGTATTCACACTGCCATCTTCATCTAGAATTGCAAGAGGATTCCCACAGGGATCACTACTAGGGAGATTTGATTACCTTTATGTCCCTGTGCACTCATTAAACTGCAGATGTGCTTGCTCTAGCTCCTTCATACCCTTACTGAAATCAAATTGAGCTTAAATTCAAAATAATTCAAAATATTCCATCCAGTAAAAAGTCTGTGGAAAACAGACTCAGGTTTTTGTCTACTCACACATGGAGTACATCATCATGCTTCAAATGCAATTAGAAATTCTGCAAAAAATGTTAGGATTTGTCATCTAGAGAAAGATAACTAGTTGCTGAGTAAAACAATTATGCCTTACTAGTAAAAGTTCAGTGCTTAGTCAGACTTTATGAATTGACAGGCTGTTTATTCAGTGTAAAGAATAATCTTGTCTGGAGTTTTAAGAAAAGTTTTGTTGAACTGTGGAAATTTTAATAACTGTATAACTTTCTGACATTCCTTTTCTGAGACTCTTTTTATTCATATTAGGAGCAAAAGTATATCCTGCTGATATCAAGGTGAAGTTCAAGGACACATACGCTCTCCTGGGGCAAAACGTGACACTGGAGTGTTTTGCTCTTGGAAAGTAAGTGTATTTTAAAGTTACTGTACAGCATGGTTTGCTTTCATATTTCAGGGAATGAAAATACATGTTTCATGATCAAACACTCTTTTTGTAGTCTGCAGTTTAACAGCCAGTTCTTGAAAATGCTGATTTGTACTTTATTGTACCTTTTCAAGTCCGGTTCCTGAACTCAGATGGAGTAAATACCTTGAACCCTTGCCAGCCACTGCTGAGATAAGCATGTCTGGTGCAGTTCTTAAGATCTTCAATATTCAGTATGAAGATGAAGGACTTTATGAGTGTGAAGCTGAAAACTATAAAGGAAAAGATAAACATCAAGCAAGAGTTTATGTACAAGGTAGGAAGAACAATTTTATTCTTGATGATCTGTGTTGCTTTTACTTGTTGGAAATATCTGTGTTTTTACACTTGATCTCAGCACTGATTCATACTATCATCCTCACACACTGCTGTTCAAGTTAAGAGAGCAGAATCAAAATTCTTGCATTAAATGCCAGGCATGATATTTATGTATTAATTGAATGACTACTAAGTTTATCTGGTTATAATAGCTGGTATATGCACCTTGACAGTTATGTGTTAGTATACTTATGCATAATGTAAATTAAATCAATTTATAGTACTTTAAGTATAGTGAAAGAACTTCTAGGAAGAAAAAGAGACCAATAGGTTTGTTATGATTTCTTGTTTTCTCATTTTGTTTGTGTTTTCTGTCTTAGCTCTCTCTCTCTTACTAGCTGTGCACAGTTCTTTATTTCTCTGCCCTCTGTCATATCCATTTATGCATTTGATTAAATTAGGTAACCAAAAATTGTATCTTACTGCTCATAGTGACATCATCTCAAGTAACTTGCCTTCTTGACTGGGGTTTATGCCACAAAATTATGACATGGAAAGGTCACATATAACATCTGAATCACCCTTAGAAGATTTATGTCTCTTTCACTGGCTGTACAGAAGATCTTCTGAGTTAAGATCCTCAGTTAAGTGCTAGAACTTCAGTAGATCAAACTCAGAATTAGTGTGGGAAGGTTATTACTGCTTATAATAAGTAAAGCTAATAAATTGGTTTGTTTGCTTAGCAAAAGCAAAAATGCTGGACTGTTTTCAGCATTACTTTCTTACATATCCTGTCTGGACCAAGAGAATAATTTCTTGGAGATCCTTTCAGTACATACACAGTTTTGCACAATTTCTTGTCATTTAACTATCATGTTTATGGTGCTACAGAGTAATTTCCACAGTGAATAATCTACAAATCAATATAAGTGGTTATATCTTATGTCTTTGGTTATTCAGGAACCATTATTTCAATTCCATATTTTCTTCTCATAAAAAATAGTTTGAAGCTATTTTGAATCTATATTGTAAGACAAAAACTACTTCTTTCTATTTTCTGCTGGTGCATTGCTGAGTTATCATCATTACTTTGTGTTGCCTGTTTAAGTATCATGGAAGAAGCATGTGAAATACAACATAATGCTAATTAAATATGTATGTGCTATATTTGCAATGCATAATGTATTTTATTCTTCAGCTGCTCCTGAGTGGGTAGAACATATCAATGACACAGAAAAGGATATAGGCAGTGACCTGTACTGGCCTTGTGTAGCTACGGGCAAGCCTATTCCAACAATTAGGTGGCTGAAGAATGGTGCCTCGGTGAGTATTGCTGTAGGTAACACAGGCTTGACCGATTAGCTCAAGGAAAAATTTTTTGAAGCATGCATTATTAAAAGGTTAAAGGAAAATTCATTATAATGATCCAAATATTTGCTGATTCCACTTATATCAGGCATTAAAATCCATTTTAAAATTTTTTTATCTCAATCTTTTCTTATTTCTTCAGGCTATTAAGTATTCAGCTTTGACTTATGAACTTAAGTTTTGACTACATATGTTTAGGAGGTGGATATCCCTTTTTCTCCAGGCCTATTTAAGTAAATGCTCTCCACTCTGGATTAAAAATGTCTATCAGCTTCCCTTTAAAATTAATCCTTTTTACTACATGAAACATAAATGTGTCTTTAAAAACAAGAGATGAAATAGGGTCAGTGGAGGTATGACAAGAAAGAGTATTTTTTAAATTATCAGTGGTGTTTCTATATCCTGTATTTTTTCACATTTTTTCTAGACATAGAGTGTTGCAAATGTTTAGGTGATGTAAAGTTTAAAGAAGTACTGTTTGATAATTTAATGCTTTTACATTAGATATTGGGTTTAAACAAAGTGGGTTTTCTGTCCTAGAATCATGGAATCACAGAATGGTTTGTGTTGGAAGGTGCCTTGAAGATTGTTTAGTTCCAACCCTCTAGCCATGGGCAGGGGCGCCTTTCACTAGCCCAGGTTGCTCAGTACTCCATCCAGCCTGCCCTTGAACAGTTTCAGGGGTGGGACATCCACAACTTCTCTGGGCAAAATCTGTTCAGGCATTTCAACAGTGTTTAAAGTCTATTGCTTATACTATATGAAAAGCCATTAAAAACCCAAAAGAATATGAGGGCACAATGCAGCTCTGCATCTGTTGAGCTATGGTGACTCTGATCTTGGCAAGCAAACAATAAAAGACAATGAGGCAGCTCCTCTTTTGACTGTGTATCTTAAGAAAACTATGTGATGCTGGAGGGCGAACAGGGATATCACCATCTGCTATATGGAGGTGGCTTAAACCAGGAAAAACAATGCTTTTGTCTAGCTTTGGTAGTTACTGTAAACTAATAATTTAACAAGTGAGTTGCTTGCTGGTCCCCACCACACTTGGCTTTCACTGACAAAATCTGCATACTGGGTTGCAGAACTCCGTGTGTAAGTCTCCAGTTGTACACCAGAAGATTATGCGGTGTGTTACTATGATGATAAGATGATTTCCAAATGGAAGATAGCAAAAATATGTTAATTGCCTTGAAAATATAATTTGTTTCTAAATCAGATAGCTTGTAATTAGGCATTTCATTTAGCACACAACAAAGATTCCTTGTATAAAATCTGATTAAAACATTTTCACATAAAACACTCAGAAAATATGTTTCCTTTAATCGGTTCTCTTTTCAGCTAAGTAGTATTCTCTTAATCTTCTGCTGCTCCATACACTCCAATGTATTTAGATACAAGGGTTAAAGCTTTCAGCTTGATTTTTGCAAGAAAATAGAATTTATTAATTTGATCTTTCAAAAACTGATTGACATCTAGCTGTAATTTACAAAATACCGCACCTTAACTATCTTATTTTGCTTGACTGTTTCTTTTTTATATTAAAATAAAGTAATAGAAAATAGTTTGTACTATCTCCCAGAGGAATCTTCTGAAAAACTCCTACCTCACTGGGACTTGCTTTGACTTTTTCCTATTGTAAAATGATGTAACAACGGAACGTACTGACCAGTGAGCATGGCATAACAAAGCTTATGTGCCTACAATTAATATAATTCCTTGTTTCTTATTTCTGAATCAGTAGTGTTTGCAGTGATATGATAACAGGGGACTGGAGAGTAAATTTGTCTACTGACACTTAGCTAGGACTTTTCCAGAAACTTAAGTATTGAATGACACTGAATCTTTCTTTAAAAAAAGGTGAACCCAATGTCACTGAAAAAAGAAAAAGAAAAAAAAAAAGGAAAGAATGTGGATGGGTGTGGATTCTTCAGCTTATGTAGTTCATATTAATAACTTGTTTTATTGATTCTGTGTTTTAGTTCCGGAAAGGTGAACTACGAATGCAGAGTCTGACCTTTGATGATGCCGGCATGTACCAGTGTATAGCAGAAAACATGCACGGAATTATTTATGCAAATGCTGAACTGAAGATTGTGGGTCAGTGGGATTATTTCTCTATTTACTGCTTCAGGGTTGAGTAAGATGTCACTTGTATTTGCAAGTACTGTTTGGTAACAGATTTCTGTGAGGATGAAGCTAAGAACTCTCAGTCTAGGTGAGAAGGAGTTTATTTGAGCTCTCTACCTGGTTTTTGACAACTTGAGGAATAAAGTTACCAACTTGTGGTAACATGGGGGGCGTGTTTTCTGTTCTTATTTGTAGTGTTTGTTTCCTGCTGTTCCCCCTCAGGGGAACTGATAGTGCAGAAGTTATATGAAGCACATCCAGTTGCAGCCTGCACTTTCAGGCTTGCAAATAAGCATTTTCATTTTTGCTCATCTACGATCACTCCTATGTGAGGCAAAATCTGGTTTTTAAGAAACCATGTTGTCAGTTACTTGGCCTTTGAAGCTCTTCATCTTCGCTCTCCCCTTTGCTTTTGCTTTCTACAACCCATTACACCCAAGTCACAGTGTTTGTATGCAATATAGCTGTGCCATGTGATGGCTGGATGTAGTTATGAATCCATTGAGTTTTCCTAAGGAGCATCCTGTTGAAAGTTTGACCAGAACTCTGAGATCCAGGGTTCTCAGCCTTAAAACAATTTCTGATGTTTTTACTGATTTCATTAGAGCAGACACACTGGCTGTATGACATATTTTCCTAGATTTCCCTGCAGTAGTTACTGTTCTTTCCATCTCACACTTGCCTTTAGACTTTCCCAAGAACTAAACTATTCTTGCTTTTCCCAACCCATTGCACACCAATGCTTCATTCTACACTATTCTTCCATTACTATGTACTGACTACCAGCTTCATTTACACAAAATGAGCACTTTTCATATGTGCATTTTGAAAATTCAGTGTTGGTAAGATGTGGATATTGGTCAGCGTTTTGCTCTGTACTTCTGTAATGAAATAATAGCCTTATTTCCTCAGGCTATGCACACACTTGTTGGCATGATTAATAACAGTATGCCAAGATGCAAAATAATTAAAAGCTTTTTTTTAATTTTTTTTGGTTTCAAATAAAGAGAAAATTAGTAAGCAAACATCTGACCTCAGAGACATAAGTATGCTGCTTACAACAGTCATGTCTCATTACTCTTGTACATCTGAGAGTGCACCTAAAGCCAGCTGGCCAAACAGAAAACCACAAAGAATAAGAAGGGCACAACTTTATTTTCTAGAGAGGATTAAAACTATTGAAAAGTAAATCCAACTACTCTTTGGAAGTATGATTGAGTGAGCAACTTGTTAAAGAAATTTATCTCCAGGAATCTGAATTTTATTAGGACTGATCAAAAGGCCTTTTGAAAGGGAGGAACTTTCAGTGGACTTTGATCTTGTTAGATTAAACTCAGATGAAAGTTCAAAAATCAATAGAAAGAAATCTCTACTATAACATAGCACAGAACTATGTAATGATTTTTCCTGTTTCTTTTAGATCACCATCTACTTCCCAGTGCATCTCTGTATCATTAATATTTTTCTCACTAGCCTGAATAATGAACATTTGTAAACTATTGAATAGTTCGGTCATTTATTGCATGTTGCAAACAAATTCTGTTTTGCAGTAGAATCACTAACAGTAATATTTGTGTTAATTTTTGCTTCAGCTTCACCTCCTACTTTTGAACTGAACCCTATGAAGAAGAAAATCCTAGCAGCTAAAGGGGGCCGTGTAATCATTGAATGCAAGCCTAAAGCTGCTCCTAAGCCAAAATTCTCCTGGAGCAAAGGAACAGAATTGCTTGTAAATGGGAGCCGGTTAGTATTGACTGTTAGTGAACACTTAGAGTCTTAAAAATGTAGCCTTATGTATGTATTTGTCCTATAGGATAGTTTTCCATTTTGCAGACTTCAAGGACAGGAGAATGTGTAACTTCAGGAAAATAATATGCCAAAATGTTGCTGGCAGTATGGATTCAAAGAGTTAGCAGGGTATCCAACTTTACCCAGTCTGGTTTAAGAATTGAATCGTACCATAAAACGCTTAAGAAAAATACTTGAATGAGTACAAGTGAATAAAAGTACATTCTCTTGCTCCAGAAATCTGAGACATCTGATAGTGCCACAGTCTCTAAGTATTTTTTACTGTAGGTGTGTTTATAAATCCAGTAGTTAGATGTGAGCTTTCAAATGATGTTTGTGGTTTGTTCTTTCACTTACTACAGTTCTACAGGAAGCATTGCTTTCTAATATAAAAGCTAATTTCTCTTGATGTATTTTGTGCACTTTCCATAGCATACGTATCTGGGATGATGGGAGCCTGGAAATTATCAATGTCACAAAGCTGGATGAAGGTCGCTACACCTGTTTTGCAGAAAATAACCGAGGAAAAGCCAATAGCACTGGTGTTCTAGAAATGACAGGTAAGCCTCAGACTTGCATTCGTTTGTTTTGGGTAGAATCCCTTAATTCAAAATCACTAACTTTATTCCAACATTGCACTACTTTTTCAAGCTGTTCTACATCTTTGTAATTTAATTGCTCATTAACAATGAATTGATGCTTTTAAAGTATATTGCTCAGTAGAAACTGGGTATGTTTGCCCCAGTTCTAACACTGTATCTCAATTTTCAGGATTGATTTTTCCATAAGAGATTACTAAATAAGATACATTAAACTGACATATTTTAATGCATTCACTCTATTTGGTAGCTTAGCACTTATGCTAGGGTGCGATTCTGGGGCCATGACTGAGAGAAATGGAACTCCTGCTGACCTTCTTTATACTGTTGTGTTTTTTTGTTTTGTAGGGGGTTTGGTTTGGTTTGGTTAGTTTGTTTGTTTTGGTGGGGAGTTTTCATGTGTTGGTGGTATAAGCATGTTTGAGAGAGCATTACTGTTAAAGAAATATGCATGAAATTTGTGAAATAAGGGCATATATCCATATGACTGCACTTCTAAATTATCTTCTCTTATCAGTATTTGTATTTACTGATTGAGTACTGATATCTTTAAGTGTGTGTTTTAAATTTGGTGTCAAATAATGAAATAACTGTAGGCTACAGACAGGAAGGACAGCATTCTGTAACAGCTGTGTCTATCAAGTACCACTGATAGTAGAAGAGCCATTTGTCAAATACGTTTTTAGCCTCTGTTCCAGAAATCATGCTGGATGTGACAGCTCAATGCCACAATATTGATGTGGTGATGTAAGAATTAGTCTGTAGCATCATAGAAAAGCAATTTTCTGGTTGATACATTCCAAATTTATTGTACGAAATGAAATGTAAAACTATTTTGGTGTTTGCAGTTACTTTTTATTATCTTTTGCTGATTCATATATCTTAATATCCTCAGGCATTTAATTATTTTGAAAGTTTATGTAAATAAATATATCCAGCCCCTTAAATGCTATATCATATATTCTAAAATCAGGAAGGACATTTGCATGCTAAATTCGCACAGTGAAACAAAAACCAGTGTGTTTGTAAACCTTATAAACTAGTATAAAGAAATTTTAAATTTTGAAGAATTCTGCTCTGATTCATCTAAAAATGAACACCAAGAGTATAAGACATCACAGCAGAAACAGAAGGGTTAATTGACTTATTTCAAAATTATTTTCACATTGTGGACAATGATGAGGGTTGGTGAAGAATGCTTTAACAGTGCCATTCCCAAGCACATTGTGTGGCCCATAAAACTTCTCAGACATTGCAAGTGACTATAGGAAATTAAAAAGTTAAATCTGAAGCTGACAGGTACTGCAAAGTCTGATGGTTTTTCCAAGTTGCTGTTCATTCCCTGCCACTGGTCCATTCTTGCAGCAACTTTTTAGACTGGTATTGGTATGTATATATGTATTTATGTATACATTTATAAAATCCCTATGGTAGAACCACGTACTGAGCATACAGGCACCACCACACTGGGATGGACCAAGTATCCTAAGCATGTGTCCACGTCAGGCCCTGGAGACCAGATGTTGACAGGTTACTCCAGTGCACTGTGAGATGCTCCATACTGCAAAAGGCAGTAGTTGTGCCATCCTCATAGGCTTGGTATTAAGCAGATTTTAGATTACTAGAGTAGGATCTGGGGAAAGGTTTCTTTCTGAGGCAGATTGACAAAATACTGGGTTTACTGAGGATATTTTCTTTTTCTCTGTATGATGGAATGGAGTGTGCTGCTTGGAGCAAGCTCAAGCCTAGGTTTTAACTAGTGGCAATAACTCTTTTCTTATGGCTATTGTCTTCCAGTTTTTGTTACTCTGCTACCACTCTCATATCAGTGGGACAGATATTACATGTCACGGCATAAGGAAGATATTCTGTGGCTTTTTGTTTTATGATAATAATTGTAAGAAAAGGAACAAGTCTTGCTGATCCAGTGAGTCTCTCCCAGAACAGCTGCTAATTTGCCATATGAATTTGATGTATGTGTCAAGAGCTTGAGCAAGTGTAATGAAAAGTCTGCTTTCTTTTTTGTTCCTGTAATCAGCTACATCCTGTAGCTGGGGGATGTACAGCCTTCTTCCTTTTCTTGTATTGTTTCTCTTCCTTTTCACATGTAGCTATTTACACAATTCGTTATGCATTTATTATATTGTTTCTCAGGAGATAAATTAAGATCTCAATCCCTGCAATGCTCTAATGAAAATCTGACTCAGCCTAACCAAGTAGAACTTTCCATTCATTAAAGAGACAAGTTTTAAAACATGGGAAATATTATAATTGAAACAAGAAATGCAACACAAGTCACATAAGATTCATCACATGTCTTCTTTCTACTTGAGATATAGTCAATGAATAAAAATAGTTGTTTGTATTGTCAGAGATTTAAACAGCTAAACAGAAGTCAGGCAGTTTAGTTGTAAAATGTTGTCATTGTTCTCTTCATTTTGGTCCTTTGAAATGTAGTTGAATGAATAATATGTAAACCAGAGGTTGAGGGAGTTGTTTAATGTATGATCAAACAGTTATGGAGCTGAGCTTATATTTGAACAAACATTTATTTATTGGAATTTTCCATGTTTGCCTTTAACTTCACAGAAGCTACAAGGATTACTTTAGCTCCGTTGAATGTTGATGTCACCGTTGGAGAGAATGCTACCATGCAATGCATTGCATCCCATGATCCCACATTAGACCTGACGTTTATTTGGTCACTAAATGGCTTTGTAATAGATTTTGAGAAAGAACACGAACATTATGAAAGGAATGTTATGGTAAGTTACTATAGATCCGTATTTTATACATGAAAGCCTAGTTTTATTTGTCATAAATAGTTGTCTTTTTTATGTTGGTTTGGGTCCAGTAGGCCAAGAACATAAAATAAAATTATAATTCAGACACCTTACAGATACACAGACACTTGCAGACAGATACCTGAAATCAGATATCTAAATTGATGTAAATATTTTGGTACCTCAAATAAATCCCACTCTGATTATTAATGAAAAGAGCTGGTAAGTAGGTAGCCTGATTGTAAACAGGGTGCCAATTACCTCAAACAAGTGTGCATAGGCATTCACTTTTACTTACCCTTGTTTTGCTCATCAGCATTTCTGGAATTTGGCACAAGACTGGGCCAGATGGTGGGTAGAAGTCAGTCTGTAAACACTGAGGAAGAACAGTTTATGTGAAGGCTAAACAAGTTAATACAAAGGCACTCATTTTGGCATATAGAACAACCATAATTCTTTTCTATTTGCATAGTTTTAGAGTCTTCTATCAGGTTTATTCAAAATTAATATCTCTATTAGAAATCCTTTCTTATTACGTCTAATCACAAGCTGATTTGCCTAATATTCAGCAATCTCCGAGTGGTTGTCTACTTGTGTAAATATTTATTCTGTTTAAATTATACAAAAATTCTCAGATTTAGATACCTTTTTCTTTTGTGCTCCCAAGACAAACTGTGGCTGTAGAGAGAAAAGGTTGCTGTAGTGTCTGGGAACACCAGGGACCGTGTTTAGTTTCAGCTCTGTATTCAAACTGATGTGCCAATGCCTCCTGAAGAGTCCTTCTCCTAGGCTGGCAAAGTTATCTGATTTTCCATGGACCAAGAGATTCCCTTTTTTGCTTTCAGTATCTGTTTATCTCCATGTGAAAAGATGTTTAAAGTGTAACTATTTTAGTCTGATTTGGAACAAAACAACCCTTTGAGGAGTCAGGATTTGCCTCAACCTGCTCGTTTGCTGAGATCTAAGGCATAGTTAAGAAGCCACACTGCTCTCTTTCAGTGAGAGAACATGACCTTGTCCAACAAGCCAGTGGAAGTACGCTAAGATCAGCTGATAAACACTGAAACCCAAAGACATACACCCCTTTCTGCAATAAATCTCCTGAAAGTCTGTGTCTACACTCAGTAGCAGGGCAGTAAGTAGTCTGCAGTGTATTTTGTGTAGCCTCAGGAATTAAAAAGTATGTAGTTCTCCACTAGTACACTGACATCTTTCAAAACATTTCATGCAGGTGGCTGTTAAGTCACACATTTGATATATTTATATTTACACTCTGGTAGTAATCAATGCATAGGAATACCTTGAAAAAGCTTGAATTGCCTCCTAATTGCATTAGTTGGTCCTTACAGAAAGATGGGAATGAGTCTGAGTGTCAGTCAAAATAAGAGCTTAAAGAGTAAAGCCCCAGTGAACTTACTCCTTGTAAAAGAGCAAATAAAATCACTGTATCAGATTTTAGTCAGTTGATTGCTTTTAGCTACCTGACAGATGTTACACAAAGAAATTTGTTCCATAAAACAGAAAAACAGACTGAAAGTGTTGATGAATCAGTTATTTTGGTGTGAAAGGAAGGTAAAAATGGCTTTATCAGAAGAATTTGTAATGCAAGAGAAAGCAACCTGAACTTTCTCCATCTGTGAGTCAGGTGTTTAACATGTTGAACAAAAATCTTTGTATCACTGATATATACTTTTGGAGTTTTCTCTAAATAATGAAAATAGGAGGAAATTGGATTTTTTTTTCTTTTAGGGGAAATTAATTCTGAAATTTAATCCTGATTTTAGGGCACTTTTTAGCAAAGCACTTCAAGCTGACAAATATGGGACCAAATAAGGCCTTCAGAAAATATGTAATTCTCTTAGAAGATTGACACTATTTAGTTCACAGCCACCTGTTTCATCTTCCAGAAAGCCAGTGGTCCTGGACACCTGATCTCCAATTCTGATTTTCTCCACAATATTTTAGACCCTTTATTGAAGTGCTTCATTTCAAAACCAAATTACCTTAACTTTTCTAGACTATCTTGGTCTCTACAAACTTTCTCTGGTCTGCAGAGGGAGAGAAAGATGTGCATCTCTTCATGTGGATGTTGACTCTTGTGCTGGAATATTTCCTTTTTCAATAGATTATAGGGATGGATACTCCACAGGATCCAGAAGATGCTGAAGAACTCTTAATTCACTTAGACCTTTAAAATTAAGTAGCTTAGATCAAATATCAATTAATTTACTTGTCAGTATATAACTCCTGAAGGGTATCCTTCTTCCTGAAGGATATTTCTTGGTTTGTTTGGTTCCTTTTGCATTTGATTTATCAATACTGGTAGAAATTATTTTAGCAGAGGCAGTTTCTTGTTTTGCATTCCTAAGCCTTAATTCTGGGCTTTCAAATGCAAAGCAAGTGCAAACAATCTTTGTTACTCTTCCACAGGCAGCTTGGTCTTTATCCAGGACAGAGGGGACAGTAGGATTGCATTTGAAGTCTGCATTTGTAGGTATTAGGTGGATCAGTGCTCAAGTAATAATAAATGCAGAGTTTTTAATAAATTGAGCAAATCCAATGCAAAGGTTTATGTAGGATATAATTAAGAGGAATATGCACTTTCTGTATTTCTGTTCTATTCGTTTGTTATTGTATTCTTGCATTAAGGGTTTTTCTCCTTCCTGGGCAAGCAAAGGGATTTTCTCCTGCCAGTTTCCCTGTCCCTGGCAGTTCTGCGCTGAATCACTGGATGGCAGGTTTGCCCAGGCTTTCCTGGATGTAAAGGGTGAGCTGGTTTGCATTTGACAGCAGCAGCCCGAACTGCTGAGATTGAACCGTGCTGCCGCCCAGCCCTTCACAAACACAAAAGAAAAAGATATTCCCCTGTGAATATTAAAATTACTGGGTATATGAAGCCTGCGCTCTGTGCTATAATTTCCTGTTGATGAAGGTTCCTCATCTGTCCCTCTGATAATATCACCATTAATTTATGTGACTATGCAGATTAAGTTGCTGAAACTTGATAGAGGCACAGTATTTCAGTTTTCAAAAGAATACTATTATTATTGTCATATAGACATAATGAAATGCTAATTAAATTCACATAAACACCTGCATAATTTTTCTTTCTTTAAATGCAAGCTTTGGTATCTCCATCATTGCTGAAGGCAAAGCTGATTTGTGTTACATTAGTACTAAAATTAATTTCTCAAAAGGACATTTGTCAGTTCTGTTTTCATTTCCTGTGACAGCAATATTTAAAGTGGAAAAAAAGAAAAAAAAATTGGTTATCTTCCGAAGATTCAAATGGAATCTTCAAAATCATACTATTAAATAGATTACTTTTAACTTTATGTATGGTTGTTCCTCTTATTATTTGATTGAGGAACTAAACATTATCACATCTTTTCAAGTCCCAAAAAGATACAGCTCTTCAAGTAATCTGCAAAACTCTAATGTTTGTTCATTTGTTATTTATAGATCTGCTTTTTGTTATATATTTTTAAAGATTGAAAAGATTTCTTTTAAGATATTTATATTAAAAATAGATACAGTATCCAAATAAAAATATTCTCTTAAGTTCATTACAAAAAAAGAGTCTTTTTTTAAATACTTTAAAGTCCCACTAGTCCATTTGTATGCATAGTCAGGAAAAGGAACTCCATAATTTAACTGGTTCAAGTCAGAAACTTGTACATAGACTTAGAAGGAATCCAAATTCAGGTTGTCATTGTCTTAGTGACATAATGACACAAATACATTTTTAAATGCTTTCCATACCACCAATATTTCTGTTTGCTGCATTGTTTTTTAGTTGTCTTAAGCAATACCAGTGAACCTGAAACCCTGATATTCTTATCACCATTTTATCTTTAATAAGTTAAATTGAATTGCTGTACAAGTGTTCAGTAACTTGACCTGCTTGCAAATAGCTTTCTTCTTTAAGCATTCACAGAAAGAGTAAGCGGTGATGGAAAGATACAGTAAGGCCAGGTGATGAATTTTGTCAGAGACAACTGACTTGCTACCCCCTTAGATTTTGTCATAAGAAGGGGACGTTTCTCCAGCTAGTGCTGACACACCTCGGTGCCATGACTGCTACAGAGCAGGAATGAAGACCTGCTGAATCCACACTGACTCTGAAGTGCGGATTCTGACTCTGCAATGTTCTCTCCAGCTTTCACAGGGCATGGCACGAAGGCAGACAAATGCATTCAGCATAGAACTTGCAGGCCCCATAGTGTAGGCTCAGTTTCGCTTTGAAGTAGCTTCTGAGTCCAAGGTGTCTGTGCATAACTAGCTCTGTATCCCTGCAGCTATCATGTGGTTAACCTCCAGTAGTGTAGACTACTCTGAATACTCAAAAGCTTGCTTTTTCCTTATGCAAATATTATTCCTCTTACTTTATCTCTCTTTGAAGTACAGAAAGCTTTACAGTCTTCTAGGATAACACTCAATATTCTGGGCTTACACAGCCAGACAGGTACTTTTCATTTAAGTACAGCATGCATGGAAGGACCTGGTTTTTTGTTTAACTGTTAAAAGTGGTTAGTCCAGATACCAAAATTCACACTACAGATTTCTGAAAGAGGTGAGATGAATTCTAGATTGGAGACAGTGTTTTCCAAAACACTTTGTTTCTTCTTCAAAACTGATGGTTTTGTAAACAACAAAGAACAAGTTGAACTATAAAAATGAGATTAGAAGAGTAGAGATTTATAACTGCCTGGTTTTTGTAAATTATTTTAAATTGCAGCTCATTGACTGGACACGGAGAGACAAAGTTATTCTACTGCAGGCTCCTCCTTCAATAGATTTCTGTGGAAACACTTAGTTTTATTGTATAAATCTGTAAAACACCTCAAACTATTCTATGATTCTATGATTCCACTGTTTTCTGCAGCAGAAAATATACAAGGATTTTTTTCTTCACTGCTTTCCCTGGTAATCCTTCCTGCAGAGTGTGTAGTCTAGCTCCAGCTGTAGACCAGGAAATTAATAGAAAGTTTAAGAGAACTGGAGAATTGGAGTAAAATGTTTAGCTAGAATTATAGAATCACAGAATTGTTTAGGATGGAAAAGACCTTTGAGAACATTGAGTCTAACTGTTCACCAGCACTGTGAAGTCCACCTCTAAACCATGGCTCTAAGTGCCACATCTACACATCTAAATACCTCCAGGCTTGGTGATTCAACCACTTCCCAAGGTAGCCTGTTCCAATGCCTGACAACCCTTTCCATGGAGAATTTTTTCCCATGTTATTTGGGAGAAGAGACCAACCCTCACCTCACTACTTTAGGTAGTTGTAAAGAGTGATAAGGTCCCCCCTCATCCTCTCGTCCTGAACACCTCCAACTCCTTCTGCTGCTCCTCATCACACTTGTGCTCCAGCCCCTTCACCAGCCTTTGTTGCCCTTTTCTGGACTCGCTCCAGCACCTCAATGTCTTTCTTGTGAGGGACCCAAAACTGAACACAGTAACTGAAGTGCCTCCTCACCAGTGCTGGGTACAGGGGGACAATCACTGGTCCTGCTGGTCACACTATTGCTGATCCAGGCCAGGATGCCATTGACCTTCTCAGCCACCTTGGCACACACTGGCTTATGTTCAACTACTGTCAACCAGCACCCCCAGCTGCTTTTCCACAGGGCCACTTTTCAGCCACTCTTCCCCCAGCCTGTAGCACTGCCTGGGGTTGTTGTTACCCAAGTCCTGGACCTGGCACTTGGCCTTGTTGAACCTTGTAAAATTGGCCTTGTGTCTTCAATCCAGCCTGTCCAGATCCCTCTGCAGAGCCTTCCTGCCTTCCAGCAGATCAATACTCCTGCCCAGCTTGGTGTCATCTGCAAACTCACTGAGGGTGCACTTGATCCCCTCATCCAGATCATCAATGAAGACATTAAACAGGACTGGCCCCAGTACTGAGTCCTGGGGGACCCCACTGGTGCCCAGCTGCCAGCTGGATGTACCTCCATTCACCTCCACTCCCTGGGCCTGGCTATGCAGCCAGTTTATTCCCAGCAAACTGCTTTCAGTGTCTTGATGTGTTAGGGAGATGCTTTAGACATGAGTGAGCTGAAAGTCACATATTTTGGCTAAGTTTGGAGTAGTATTTAGAGGCAATGACCTAATAGTAACCTAGTGAGCATGAAATGAGATGGATGGAGTCAGTGGTTAAGAGCAAGGAGGGGAAGGAAAGCAGAAGTTATAGTGCTGAGGGCAAAGCCAACAAGCAGTTTTCTCTGATAAAAGCCTTTGAGGAAACTTACTCTACTTACAGCACAAAGGATTGTAATTAGTTTAGAAGATGAAGATCTGCCAACTTCTGTGCTGGAATTAAAAAATGCTCTGCAAAAGCAGTTGACTGTAACATTTATGTGCTTGTGAGACTTGCCAAGCTACCAAAATTCATGCACCATCCCTAGTTAGCAGGACCTGAGAAAGCCAGGTGTGAACACTGCTCAGAGAAATGTAGTTTGCAGTGTATTGTGAATTTTTCTCATCAGCCATAAAGTTGTGAGCCATGAGCATAAGTGAGCAAGTACCAAGGCTTTTTCTGCTGTTATGAATGAAATAACAAGGCCCATTACCACAGGGATGCTGGTACAAAGTACAGTGTCCTCAGGAATTCTCAGTGGTATGCCGTATGGAGAAGAATAATATATTTGTTGGAAATACTTCCCAGTCCACATCTCAAGCATAGAATTTACACTGTATTTCCTTTACATATAAATATAGCTCACTGAAGGAAAAGATTCTTCAGTGGGAATGACTGTCATTATTATCCTGGTGAGTTTTTTATTTATCTATAACTATGGCTTATAAAACAAAACAACATCTCAGGTGAATAGGATTAAGACAGTGGTGTTGCACTGGTGGTGTTGTTCCTGTGTTATCTCTGATGTCAATATCAGGAAAACATCTATAATCACATTTACATTAACATTCCTCAACAGCTGTTGGATTATCTGTTCTGGGTGGAGCACCCACACAGCCAATTCTCTACTGGCAGGATCAGACCAATTCACATGAATTCATTTGGAGTTAATAATGTTAGATACAGTTAGTAGAAAAAGGGTTTTTAAAAATTATTTCTGGCTTTGGACAAACTGATCTCATCACCAAGAATCCCATCTCTTCCAGATTACTTATTGATTCTCTTACTATTTTACTCAAATGTGTCTTAAACAATGCTGAAGCTCAGATGTCTAATTTTAGAACCTGAATTAAAAAAAAAAAAAACCCACACTAAAAAAACCCACTCTGTCTCTGCTTACCAGGTTCTTCTATTTCTGTTAAGTTAGCTTAATTATTACAAAGGGCTTGTAAGTCTTATATTAACAGAAGTTCCTTCATTGTCTCTGAGGGCCCAACAAAAGTGGAGAGATACTGCTTTCAATCAAAATACTAGATTCCTGTAAATGATACTTGATTGCACAGGGGCACATTCTGATGGCTTTCAGCAATTTAGTGCACTGGCAAAGGTGATGGTCAAAAAAAACCAGTGACTATGAGAAATGGGTCATAGAATGCTATTTTTGACACCACTATTAAATCATAAATATAGGGCTTATATGATGAAAGTCTTTGCTTGAAACTTGGTAAATACTGAGTGGTGAACCACAGATACCCTTGGAACAGCCCTTAGTATTGCTATCACTGTTTCCAGTCTGTGATTCAGTCTTCTCTGAGTTAAGAAAGGCATTTTTAAATGTAGCCAAGCTGAGGTTTTTGAATGAAAGCATATAGTACATTCGTATCTAATTTGTGGACAGAATTCGCTGATGCCTGTGCTCTTTATTTGCTTGGTAAGCTCTTCTTTTACCACCAAGAGCTTAGGCTTTTTCTGAGGTATGGAAAGCTTCATTACCAACTGCATAAAACCTTGGTCCAGGAGAGCTTCTGAAGCAACAAGATACAACACCATATCTATGGGTTGATGATTTTTAAAATTATGTTTTTTCATCTGTTTTTCATCATTTAGGTTATAAGACCAAGTTCCCATAGAGGAAATTTTTGTTAGGGCAAGTATATGGGCACATCATTAATAAATATAATAAAGTATTTTAATTAAAGTGCTAACATAGAAATTAATGAGTACTAGTCCTATTAAGAATTTTTAATAATTCGTTATTGAAGTAATAATTTGATTATGAGAATTCTGTTCACACAGTTTTTCTAAACCTTATTGCTTTGCCCAACATTTGCTTATGTTTATTTGCAGATAAAATGCAAACAATGATCGGAGAATCACAGGCACTGTGGTTCTTTCTAGGATGACATTTAGTGTTAATGAACTAAGGATTTATACACAGCAGTCAAATAGGGAACTATTGACTTTTTTATTACAACTGAAACCAGTAAGAGCAGAATTAAAAAAAAAAATTAAAATACATGCCAGAAAGACCAACAACCAAATGAAAAACAGGAACTCAAAGAGTTTGATGTTTTGCAGCTTCTTTGTTGTAATTTTTTGGAGGACAGAGAAGCAGGTAGCTGCCTTCTTTGTTCCCGTAGAGCTACTGACACTGACTGATTCTTCTTCCTGGAAGCTGTTGACAGCATTGCTCAGCCCGTTGTAGGGCTCACATGTGATTAGTCAGGCAGCCAGACAGTGTTCACTTATGCAGTAATTCAAACAGGCTTTCAAAGGATGCTGTCTGTGACAGCAGTCTCCCTGGAGTTCTCATGAATAAACTGGGGAGGCATGAGCACAGAAATGACACTATCCCAGAAACACCTCATCTCTATAGGCTGCATGCACTTTGACAAATTAAATTGCAAACTGTGTCATATTAGTCTTTAGTGAAAAGTGTGAATATATATATACAAATGGACATAGTTTAATAATAACTAAGGGAGAAATTATCTAGAATATATCAAGAATACTGGATTGTTCACTGACCCAGCTATCTGTTTGATCCTTGCTAACAGCATTTATGTCACTCAAAAAGCGAGAAGGTACAGTGTAACCTGCCTTTCTTGCTGACGCTGTAAGGCAATCAGCTGAGGTATTGCTAGCCAGAATCAGACACTTTCTTTCATGTGTTCTTGATTCTTCTTTTATCCAATTATTTATTTACCACAGCAATTTCTTAAATATGTGAATTCTTATGTTGGACCAAAAAAATTAGTGTTAGCAGATTTCAGTTTGTGCTGAAATTTTATGCCAGCAGAAATTGAAGCCGGCAACCAAAATCCTTACTGGAGTCTGGAAAGGAAAAGGGTAGTGTTATCTGGGTATTTTAATCTCCCCTAAATATAGACTATAAACTCTCATTCCAGTTTCAGAGCATTTGGAAAAGGTTTAACCTTACTTTTTTCCCCTATCCCTTTCAATCACGAAATATAAATTGGATGGCATAGCTTTATTTAATTTCTTCTGAATGTCTAAATGCAGGGATGCAGCCCGTAATATTCAAGATTGTCTCAAAGGTCGTTTTTGTTCCTCAGAATCTGCAATGATGATAGCTCTAGTTCTTACACCTAAATATTTTTGCAGTTTCTTTTTGTACATACCACTTTGCAACTGAATTGCTTTTGTTCCTGCGTGTAAAGGTTTACGGATTGCAGTAAAGTTACCTCAGTGTTTGGTTTTGGGGGTTTTTTTCCAGTTATATTTTTGAACAATTTTCAGTGAATTAGGAAATCTGAATGTTGCCCCTATTGATACAGTGTGGTATAAATCCATCTGTTAATTTTTTGTAGCACTTTTACTCCTGTGAAAGTTCAAATGTATTTTGCAGTGAACATTTGGGTTTTTTGTGAAATTCCTTTAACACTAGCACATGTATAACCCATTGATTTAGCCTAGTAATCTTTTTCTGAAATAAAATGCAGGATGGATAAGCAAAATATTTCAAGTGTGTTATTTTGAAACATTTATGTAAAAGGCTTCACATAAAATGTGTTTTTCATTAAGAATAGCTATGGTGCATATAGTGGTCTGTGTTCTACTCGTTGTTTTACGGGTGCACATCTGGTTACTCAGAAGTGTCATAGGATAAAAATACTGTATTCTGTTTGCCTCTCTGGACAGTCAAAGGTAGCCAGTGGAGCACATAGCCATCTGAAAACATGGCTGCATATTTCCCGATAGTCTGGCATTGGTGAAGAGTGTTGAGGAAGGATTAGGGTCTGGGATGATGAGTGTATGGGCCTTCCCTGTAAAAACAGTAAATTGCTTCTCTGGGGGTCCAGCTGTTTGCCAAGGAGCAGTGAGAGCTGAGCAGGGGAAGAGTGTGTCCAGCCTGACAGGGGCCTCAGCAGCAAGGGTTGGCAGAGGAGCACAGGACAGGTCTTGGTGCACCTTTGTTTATGCTGTGATTATAGCCTCTCTGAGATAAAAACTTAGGTACTGCTTTAGGATTAAAAAGGAAGAGCTGAATAGCAGTCTGTTCAGTCTACTCTGTTAGTAGGACTCCATGATGTTTTATCCTGCCAATGTGCTTAAAAACACAAGTAATGATGCAGAAAAATCATCTGACTGTGGTTAATGAACAAATTCTTGACTCAATTTAATGTTTCGATGTGGGCTTCAGAAAGCAAGAGGAAAATATTGAGTTGCTAATAATAATTTACTAAGGTATCTGGTTTTCTCATGTACAGCAAAGAGCTGCAGCTCTTCAGGAAACACGGGGCATTTTCAACAGCTGTCCTATAAATCAGATGTATGTTTGAGTGTGATCCATTCTCAAAGTAAGCACTTGCTTTTTAGAAATAGCAACCACTGTAAATCTGTTGGGAGGGATATGCAGACAGCTATCACGTAGCTGCACAGAGATGTTTACCAGTTCCACTAAGCGTTGTTTTTGTGACAGATTAAATCCAATGGGGAGCTGCTGATTAAAAATGTTCAGCTGCGGCACGCAGGGAGGTACATGTGCACTGCTCAGACAATTGTGGACAACTCCTCAGCTTCAGCTGACCTTGTGGTAAGAGGTAAGGTTCTTCAAGTAATACAGAAATGGGGCTGGTTTTCGCAAGCAGAGTGTTTCTGATTGTTTAGGATATGTTATTTCTTATCAACAGATGGCAGAAATTAAAATGAAAAGTGCATAAACATGCAAAGTCATAAAAGTCTGCTCAGGGTGCTGATTCTGTTGCAGACATTTAGATGTCTAACTGACCATGTATTTTTCTGAAAAGCAATAAGGATTTTTTTATTATGTTAAAGCAATTTTTAGATAGTTTAATTTGGTGTTCATTGTTAAAAATAGATTTCAAGGATCATTTCAATGTAAACCCTGGACACATTTCTAAGTCACTTCTCATTTTGCATAAAGCTGTATGGATTAAATTATTGTGTATAATACTAGGTCTACATTAAAAGCATTCAGAGTTTTCAAATTACAGAAACCAAGATATCTGAGGTTAAGTTTATCACTCAGTTTTTATCTGATTCATCTCTGTTTAGTGTTACTGCAGTCTCAAAATGCTGTTCTTGCTCATACAGTATGTATCCTACAAGATCTGTTAAAATGTGAAGTTTTAATATCATGAGTTACTGTCCTTTGGGCATTTTGCTCTCTTTTATGCCTGTGGGCATAACACATTCTGAAGTGCTAATTCTCTGTTTTGCTGACAATTCAAAGCAGATATAACTTGTACTTTGAGTTGCATTGCTGTTGTGTTTTCCCCCACATTCAAATTACACCACAGAGCTGTGTAGCAGCTGAAGTATAGATAGTGTCGTAGTTCTGAACTTCTGTCATCTCAGGTTGTTGTGCAGTTGAATAGTTCTGCATTTAATTTTTGCTGGGTATTAACAGCCCATGAAATGTCATCAGTTTTGGATAAAATGTCAAAGCAAATATGGTAAGTGATGAAACTACAGAATACATCTGAAAAGTGAAGGAGTAGGATCTGTCCGTATGTATTATGTAGCAATTCCTTTTAAAAATTAAAAGAGAGACAAGGTGCTTTATCAAGCTTCTGACTCCCCTTGCAACCCAGTAATTAGAGCCATTGCTCAGAGATTATGTTGTAGAAGAAATTAGCATTCATTTTATTCTCCAAATTTGGATTTTAATACAATGAACACAGTTCTGCTTACAGCTGCCTTGTTTGTCAGTGTAAGACTCAGCATCTTACCCAGCCAAGAGTAAATATCTTATGAAATATGACAAAGGTGGGATTGTATCTTCACTGCATTGGTAAGGAAGAGGCAAGAGCAGAGTACGAAAACAAAGAGCTGTGTTCCAGAGCATCTCATCAGTGGAGCAGTAAAGGATGGCCACTGTCACTGCAGGCACATGAAGATGTTTTGTCTGTCCACAAAACAATTTATCAGTTCACATGGATTGTTCTATGTGATCTTGTTTAAATTGCTAGTGATGTTAGTGCACTGAAGACTCTGCAGCCCTGTGTGCACCTTACTGGCCTTGTGTTGCCCTCACTGGGGCTGTGTTACAGCCGTGCCTGCTTCCAGCTCTGTCTCTGACCCTGCCTCCTGGATGTGCTTCAGGCCTGTGCTGTGGATAGCTGTCTCCTGCATGGACTGCTTGGATATATGCAGCACTTTGACACCTGGATGCACCCAGTTCACTGCCCCTGGTACCTGGGACTGCCATATCAGCACCTGGCTCTGCCCACTAAATTTGGACCCTGTAGAACTGTGCCCCATTGCTGAATGGACTGCCAGCCTTGGAGTTAGTTGTGGGTCCTGTATCAGCTTTCCTATGGAGCCTTTTCCTTTTCCTGTGGCCTTTGGTGTTTCCTGAGACATGCCATTTTCAGAAGCTATGTGAGAAGCTGTAAGAGGCATCTTTTGAACAAAGAAGGAAAGTTGTTGGGACTGATGAACCTTTCCATACCTTCCAGCCTGAGGACTTCTGAAGTGAACAGTGTTGCAGGAGAATGGGTCTCTCGTCAGACCTTACCTACCTGTGTCCTTAGAGCTGGGATGGCAAATACGCTTGTTACCAAGGTGGAGAGTTGACCAACAACCCTCATCGTAAAAATCAAATCTTAACAATAACTTCTACTTTGTCCATCCTCTGTGAAGAGTAAGAAGCTGTTTCCACAGGCAGTGAAGTATTTAGTCCTTACCTTGAAAGGAAGGTCCAAGGAATGAAATTGCTTGCTTGTTAGAAGGATATATTTATTGAAACCAGGGAACAACAACATATGCTGGTATATGCTTTTGATTCAGTTAAATTCATTTGAGTCCTTTTGCTCAGCTGTATGAAGAAAAGAAAGAGCTCAAGAGCTGAAGATACATTTGGCACACTGTGTGTTTAGATCTGATGTAGAAATCTCATCCCATTCTTTTTTGTTGTTTTTGTTTTGATTCTCTGTGATTTCTTTGTAAATAGTACAGAGAAATATATTATGTTATTGTTGGTTTTTTAAAATATTCTCTGGGACTTGTTCAATCAGATTGTTGGATAATTATCTGAATCACGTTGGCATATTATTATCTCTGAATGGTGAAGCAGAAAATTTGTCTCACTAGTTCTAATGCATTGTATCTGTTTTTACACAACAGTTAATATGTATCTGATAACTGATCATATAAAACAGAACCATAATAACAAAACCAGAACTCTGTAGGAACTTTGAATCTGATGAGGGGTTTACCACATTGGTGTAATATGAAGGCCAAGAAAAATGGGAAGAGATCTATAGAAATCTCTTTTAAGGTATGTTTTTGCTCCAAAATAAGTTACAGGGTTTTCCATATAACTTGCAGCTAGGGCCTATATGGCACAAGCAGAAGTGTAGGTTAAAGGTGGGCCCCCAATAACGTCATCATTAGGTGGAATTTGAAAAGGAAAATTTTGTGGTTTTTTTCTGAGTTCAATTTTGTTTTGTAAAAAGAGCAGCAACATTTTCAAAGTATCATCTTTTCACTTAAGAATATCTCAATATTGATTAGGCAAGAATCATGGAGGTTTTATTTGGTAGTTATAAAATGCAAGAGCAGCTGTTCTCTGAATAATTCTGTAGAATATTAAAAGTTGATGAACTTTAATTTTCAGCATATTTAACTTGTTAATTGAATTAATTTTTTTCCCCCAGGTCCTCCAGGCCCTCCTGGAGGTATAAGAGTAGAAGAAATTAGAGACACTGCTGTAGCACTTACCTGGAGTCGTGGAACAGACAATCATAGTCCTATTTCTAAATACACTATCCAGTCAAAAACCTTCCTATCTGAAGAGTGGAAAGATGCCAAAACAGGTAAGACTAATGCCAGAAGTAATAAGGACAAAAAGTTTTAAAGTATGATTGTTAGAAAGTTTGACTAATCAGAAAATAATTACAATTAAAGGAAACCAGGGATGCTATTAACGTCTGCTGCAGGTTTACTGTCCTGTCAGTGTGTTGTCAACAGTTTTGTTCCCAACATTTGGAGGGCCTGAACTGAGTATCAAGTAATACAGAAAAGAACAGGCCAGAGTTGCTAACTGGGTTTTTGCCTCTTTCCATGTTACCTGAAACATTCAACATCAGCTACTGGAAGTGTAATACTTTATTTACAGGTTAATTTGGATGACAAGTGGATATCTTTGTTTCTGCATTTGTTATGGAGAAAGCTGGTTAAAATTGTCTGCTTTTTCCTGGGAGCAGACTAAGTTCCAGTTGCATTAAAAATGGCAGCCCTAGAGAAAACCTAGCTAAGATTTTCCTTCTGACCACTGGATGTCATCATTGTGCCACAAAATTGCAGATAAAGAGGCACCAACCTGAGCACAGGACATGCTAACATAAAATTTTTTGCAGGATTTAACATAAAAGCATAAATTTTAAAATGCTTTCAAACTACTAGTATCTCTGAATGCTTTATGAAGGATAGCATTGTCACAAGCTATGCAGAATTGTCCTGTCAATATGTTTCATTATCCCACCCTTATAAATTACAACATAAGTGCTTTCCTGTGCAATTAAGATATCACAAACTGAGCATTTCTAAATACTAAGAATATTAATAGTTTCAGTGATGGTCTTCCATTCAAGTTGTCACTTGAAACTACAGATGTGTCAGAAATAGACTGACATGTTGAATTGAAAATCTGTTACATTTTTTAGAGTAAAAAGTTAGAAATGCTAGGCCTTCTGCCTTAAATAATATTTTTCTTTTAGACTGTGTAGTATATGTAGTTCTATTGGATATAATTGCCTCCACCAGCCAGCACTGATATTTTTTATGTCAAAGTAACTTGGAAAATAAACCCAGAAGGTTCCCCAGACCCTTCTTATATCTTGTTTAGTGGCTTCTGTAGAATACATTTATTTGAACTTAAAAAAAAAAAAATAATGTAGAAATTAGAGCTGTTCAAATAACCGATTATTTGCTTCAGCAACAATACATGCAGGAGGGAGGATCCTCTTAGACAAACCTCTGCTTTTTTCAGGATATACTTTATTTCCTACTTATTATTAAAAAAATAAATGTGAAGAATTTCAGGGGGCAACGGATACTGTTTTGTTTTCTGCTGTGTGATACTGGAATTGGAAAGGGAGGTATAAGAGTTAACATAAGGATTGGTTTCAGATCTTCACTCGGTCTGATTCAGAGCAGAGACTTGAAACCACCTTTCTCACTTCTCAGGAAGATTCCCTACTTGAAGTGTTAAAGGCATGATGGGATGGACGTCTCTGCAACTCTGAAGTTCTCTGCTTCTCAGAATTATTGGGATAGTCTGTGAGACATGCAGTCAGACTTTGAATCTTACCCTAAGGAATGCTGAGTGGGATTCATATCTTGGGTGGGAAGGGGGGAATCTAGATTATTGAATTTCCTTTTTAAAGATGCTAACACAAAAAATATACGTTATTAATTTCTGAAAAATTGAAAGTAACTATTCTGGTGTTGTCAAAATTGTTGCTTTTTCATTTGAACCACACTTAGGAATTTTGGTAAATAGATGATTCCCTCAAAATACGTAAAATCACCATAGTAATCATCACTGGTACCACTGCAAGTATTTACTTAAAAAAACTTAAAAAAAAAAAAATTGCTGATCTGCTCCCAGTTTGACTCAGTGTTAACTTTTTGTATTAATGCAACATGATGAACAGTCCAAATTGTTCTGTCATCAAATGTTTAGGCTATCAGTTAGTGCTGCTAATTTTCAATGTGTGAAACAAGAAAATATACTTTGGCATTGCATTTTGGAAATACTGTTGTTATTGTTACTACTAGCATTATTCCCCCAACCAAATCATTCATCTCAGATTTCGTAATACTGAGTGTGTTTTGTGAAAGAAGTGTATTCTACTTCACAGTATGGAAATATGTATGAATGGGTTATGTAAAAGTTGTTTACACTTGTGTTGCTCTTTCCAGTTAAGGGGATCAGATCCTCATTGTGGCAAGTATTCCTAATTTTTCTGGGAATCTGTGGGACAATAAAGTTAAATTAAGAGATCACATGTAGCCCAGGAAGGACATTGGAAGAATGTCAAATTTATATCACAGCTTGGATGACATACGAGGTTTGCAATAGCTCTACTGACTAGACAGAAAAATAATTTGAGTAAGAATGAGGGAGGGTGGTGGGCAGGTAGAAAGAAAAATTGAAGGTTTGTTTCTTTGTCCTTCAGGACCTTACTTTGGAATGAAAAATTTAATGATCATTAGGAAGAAGGAAATTTGTCACCATCTATACTTACACTATTGTTGCCTGGTTTTTTTGCAGGCATCGCGTTTATATTTTAATTCCAAATCAGATGACTTTCCAGTGCAGAATATCTCCATTCTCATCTTGCTCTGAATGCAAGACTCTGATTTGACAAATGACTCTTGTTTGTATATAAATGAAAATCCTTTCCATAGCTGCAGACAGCTATAGAAACAACCCCTATTGTCTGTGAATTGCAGACAGTCATGAGTTACTCATTTCATTTATGATAAAGAAGCTCATCCTTATGACAATAACAAGTCTTTTCACAGAAATTACAAGAACATTTACCTTTGTTGATCAGAACCAGATAACAAATTGTAACATGCTCACTAATTAGGTGCACCAGATTAGCACCACATTTTATAAACCACTCTTCATCAATTGATTGAACCTTATATGTCTAGCCCTTGTCTATCTGTATAATGAATTTTTATTTTACTGTTTCTGCATTACAGATTTCTTATTACATTTGTCTGTAGGTAAAATGAAATTCTACAGCTACAGTATGTAATTAGTAAGGAAATCTCATAACTACATGTACTTGTTCACACCCAGTTAAAACCTAAAAGTCTATAAGGGTTTATCCAAGATAGTGTGATAGTTTCCAAATTCCCAGTCACTGCTGTGAGTACTCATTGTAACATGTGATATTCCTAATGTACAGCATCAAGTTTCCTTTAGTTGTCTGTGTGTAGTTGCAGAATGGTGCAAGTTTTGTCACAATCGACCACATTGTTGCTGACCTAACTGTGAAGATGCTGTTTTCTAAAGCATTTAATCTTTTTTTTTAGACCCATCAGATATTGAAGGAAATATGGAATCTGCTACAGTGATCGATTTAATTCCATGGATGGAATATGAATTCCGGATAATAGCAACAAACACTCTGGGGACAGGAGAGCCTAGTATGCCGTCACAGAGGATTAGAACTGAAGGCGCTCGTACGTAAATGGAAAACATCAAGTTTTTTTAATGTGTTTCTTAATTTTTACATTTTTATTCACCAATTTGGTAATTTTAGGTTTAATTTTTAAAAAGCAATTTATAAGATCCCAAGTGCAGAGAATATATTTTCAGCCACCTGCTACTACAGATTCTAGTAAGCAAGTACCAAACTATCAAGATGTGATAGCATCAAAGCAGACAGAAAAGTCCTGATATGGCAAATATGTCTCCATTGCTGAAACAGAATCATACTGCTTCTTTCAGAGATCCCCCCTGTATCTGTCAGTCAGGCTGTGTGTGTATGAGTGGTTCAGTACTTAGGAAAAAACATGCATGTATTTAACAAGGAAAATGTCCATTTGCCATTTGGTTTGTATTCTAACTAAAGAACACATGACAGGGTGTGTGTTACACTGAATAACACCAATTTTCTGTGATTGAAGGCTTGGTCTGGTGTCTTCTTACTCCACGTCACATATGTGACATTATCCAACACAACATACTCTCTTATCAGTCTGGTTGCTCAGTGTTAATAGCACAGAGCATATTTAAGGATATTTTTTAGTCTCAGGCACATTCTTTTTAAAATTAATTCTCCAAAATGAGGAATTATGTGTTACTATTCCAGATAATACATTCTGGTTTGACCATACAGAGAAGATAGCAGTGTTCTATGGGGTAATGTATCACTGCACAAAGACTGTATCCAACAAAGCCTGTATACCACATAGTAGCACTCAGTTGCAATCTAGATTTCTTTGCAATTGTTTCTGATAGCTTGAGATTTGAAATTAAAAATGGAAAACCAAAGTGTAAAAATCAACTCTTACAATTACACCTAGCAATTACACCTGCTAGTTCATAACTTTGATTAGATAGTTTTTTCAAAATAAAATGTATTTGCATTGGAAATTTCAAAGTTTTCATTAAAGACAGATTTGGTCCATTAAAATTTTGTTGCTTGGGGAGAAAGAAAAGAAGTTGCTTAAATTGTTCTGGATAGGGAAGGAACTTTAATACACAGAACTTTAATACTAAAGTAAAAGATAATCACTGGCTAGAAAATTGACTACTAGCATCGTATGTTTTATGACTCAAGAGCTGCATTTGAAGCCCCAAAAAGCTACAGGGAAATGTACACATGCTTCTTTGAATGCCTGGTGCACAATAGACATTTTAAAAATGTTAGAAAAGACACAGATAAGGAGAGAAATAATACTAACAGGTGGAATAGGGATAGTGTCCTGCAGTTTGCAGTGTGCCACATTCATGGCATTTCTTGTAGGCTCCCCAGAAATGGCATACTTTCCAGTTTTGTAGCAGGATGTACCTCTTTTGCAAGAAGTGGTCTGTTCAGTCTGTTGTCTGATTCCCCAGGCACGGCACCATGCTCTGGCAGACTGTGAGACAGTTTTTGGCAAACCATGCAAAATGTTAATGTAGTCTTCTTAGATATCAGTCAGCACTTCTTGCCATGACAAAATAGGGTATAAATAATTTACGATTTGCAGATTAACTTCTGCACCCAAGCGCGTTTTCTGCCAGGAGCTGGAATTTGTTACAAGCAACAGGATTTGGGTTGCACTGTCAATGTCAAGGGTACTACAGAAGCAGTATGCACAACTGCATGTACATTTTCATGTAATTCTGGAAAAGGTAAATAACAAACAACAAGCCATGTCCACATATTGTAGTTATTGTTAACATTTGTTCTGTGTTAAACAGCAACAAGCAGTGCTGTGTGCTTGTTGTACTATGTGGATGATAAATAATGTCTGTTACACTTAAAAGTTGTCAGTGTCTTTTTCAGTTTTGAAGTCTCTCTTCTGCTAGATAAGTAATTTCAGTAATTATTGGCACGCTAAGGCTGAGTGCAATGTTTTTTATTTTTAATGAAACAGCTTGCTTCATCAATAACATTTCACAGTGATTTCTTGAAATTCAGTGGATCAAAGTCTGGTTTTATGTATTTTAGCTTCTGGGTGCATTACAGTAATTATCTAAGTATAGTTGTCTAAATAAGTTACATAGTCTTAACAGAGAGAGAATCCTGGGTCTAATGATTGATAGAATGAGGAAGATTATTTTGAAAAGAGTGACTTGTTAGACTTTAAACAGTCGAGTTTTTTCTGTTCTTTGGCAACCTGTCTATGTTCTTTGACTACTTAAGCATTCTCACAACCCTCTGCTTCTAACTCAGCTCTAAAGCTATATACTTACAGTAGATAGTATGACTACAAGGTCAAGTAACAAACTCCAGCTTTCTCTCAAATTGTCATATGTATGTTTAGTCTTGATCTCCACTAATTTGTTTTCAGAAAGGCCAGAAATAAATAATGCAAACCATGCACTGAATGCTAATTTCACTTTCAAATTTATTTTTACATATTTTTATTCTGTCTGAAAACATTAGTTGTGCTCTGCTTTGTGTTTCTCCTCAGCTGACCCTCAAAGGAGGCCTCATCAAGGATCTTATTTACATAGTGCAAGAGCACTATGACTTACAGCTTTCACTGACTAGTGGAGAAAATGCCCAATCCTATCAGAATTTTTTACACAAAGAACACATTAATGTAGGTAGGACATGTATCTAATATATGCACACCTGAGGCATATTTAATGCCCTGTGGGTAGGCTATCATGTCCTAAGTTTTCAGTGGTACTTTGTGTGTCCTCAGTGTTGAGTGACAACAAATAAATACACAGACATCCTAGAGGATAGCAATAGAACCATTGCACTCAGTGCAAAGAGTCTGAGAGAAATGACAATATAGGAATGATTTAAAATGGAGTCCTTGAAAGTATCCTGCTTTACCACCCAGCTGTGCACCAGTGATAGATCAACAGGTCGTATTTCATTACACACAATATCACTGTAAAATGCAATTAGCAAATTATAAAGTGCTGTGCCAGTTTTGCTTAGGTACATCTGCCCATCCTGAACATGACAGTCAAGGAGACATGTGCCACTAGTCAGGAATACAATTAGACTGCCAGTGCTTCAAAGATAGACCCATGTGTTTAACCTTACACATGGCAAGTAAATCCATTGAAGTAGGTGGAACTGATCACAGTGTGTCAAGGTGCAAGTCCACAGTGCTTGAGACCTTGGCATACCAACATCTGAGAAAGCACAGGAACAATACACAGTGTGTTTCTCTTAAGACTTATGAGAAATTTTCCATTCCTGAATATTCAATTAAATATTTGTAGATAATACAAAGAGAAAGAAGAATGATTGCTGGCTATGGTTATAGCTGGCATGTTTCCTGAAGCAGCAGCTATACATTAGTCTTGGCAGATTGCGCACCATCATTATTTTAATTGTGTGTGCCACGTGTGCTCATTGGCCTTGAAGCTGTCTGCTGCGTACTTTGTAGTAATTTTTCTTGTCTCTTCTGTTTCACTAGCTCCTAATGTGGCTCCTTCTGATGTTGGAGGAGGGGGTGGAAGCAATCGAGAGCTGACAATAACGTGGATGGTACGTATTGCGCACACAAGATGGCATGAAATCTGTACCATCTTATATCTGATCTTGCTCCTCCTGAAACCTGTGGATGGTTTGTTTCTGGGTCCTGTGAGAACAGAATTTGTATATAATATGTAGGTTTTCAGACTTTTCTCATTAAAAAATACATGAAAAGGAATGAGGAAGAGAGTGTCCTAGGGATTTATGTGCTGGACATTTCTAAAATCATCTAAAACATTGTAAAACAAAGAGACTGAAACACACACTGACAATGACAATGCATCAATGTAACTGCATTTAAAAATTCTGCAATTGAAGAAAAATACTGTAATTTTCTTCAATAGCAGATTTGCTTGCTACAACTTAAAGTGTAACATCTTAATTATGACTTTGATGTGCTATGCAGAGATTTACAGGACTTATTTTAAAATAAGAATCTATATCACCATTTTGTAAACTAGCCTGTCATAAATATTAACTGGAGTTTTAAGGAAATTCTTGTATATTGATATTTTATAAGCTTTATTTTATATTAACATGATTGATAATACAAAGCAATGTTACCTCATACCATGATTTAGCCACTCATTGATATCCACATTCTGACATTGCTCTTTTCCTCCAAGCCACTAATTTTTCTTTACCAATAATGTATTAGGCAAAATAAAGAAAGGAAAAGGCAGAAAGGTAATGTTAATCTCAAAAGTAATGGGAAAAAAAAAATCTCAGTTACCAAATAAACTTTTCAGTGACCAAAGTATTTTGAAAATTCCATCTCTGTCATAGGTATTCAGTCCATGGCTTTTTTGGTTGTTTTTTTTTAAGTCTATTATATATAGTTATTCATACTGAATGAAGCTGTCTTCATTCTGCTATTGAAGCAATGGTTTTGAAAATTTACCTATATTGTGGGTATAGTTAAAGCAGGAAGAGAACAGAGACAGCAAGGTAAGAGGAAAGCAAAACCCAGCACAAGAGAGAATAAGGGTTTATAAACAAAGTTACATAGGCAAAAGCAGCATGGAACAGAGAATTGAAATCTACTGCAGGGTATTTGGGGAAGCTAGGGAGAAGAAATAAAAAAACGTGATGGTTGGATTCATGTCAGAGCCTATCGGTATCCAGCAAAAACGGAGTTACAGCACCATTACCTCTGGCAAAGAAAGATGGTTATGTTATGCTTGAAAAAATTACCAAGTTTGTTTTGCTATTGACCTCTCTGTTCACTGTCATAAGGCCATGAGATAAGGCACATTATGCCATTTGTGTCTTTTGGGGAATAGTTGTTTCACATATAGCAGCTGAATTACTTCTAGGAAGAGTGCTTTTTCCTGTGGGAAGTAATGTAAAGATGTCATAATTCCAACAGCATATATTGTTGTATAGGGATTCTCCTTATGAATATACAGAATTTAATCCATACACATATTTCCTTATTTTTATACTTAGGATTGTAAAAGAACTGTGAAAGTTCTCAAGTATGACACAGAAATAGCCAGCCATATCTTTGAGCTACCAAATTTTGGCTTTCTTGGGTGGGTTTTTTTTGTTTTCTAATTCAGTACAAAATATTTATTCAGTCTTCCTAAGTATTTTAGCAGTGAAGAAAAGATTTATAAGTTTCTGAGAAAAGAAGGTCCACAGTTCTGTTATAATATATTGAAAAGGTTGTATCTTAGTTCCGCTAATAATAGGTTAGGAAATAGATGTGTCCTTATTGGCTTAATTCTGGTCTCTTAGTTTTGAAGAGCAAAAGAACACATGCAATGGACAGTTGCAGAAGACCTAGATTATTTTACTTCACAAACTTTTTTTATAAATCTCTGACAAACTACAGAGCTCCTTCTTGCATTGCATGTAAAGACTGGTATGCATGGTGTATCCAATGTGTTAGAAACCTGGCTGTGACCAAACTAAACAAAGAAAATGATAACCAGGAGAATAGTGACTAATGCAAGATCAGAAGTACAAGACTACTTTAGTATTTCCTGTACAACCAGGTAGATTTATATTCTCATTATTTCTCTTACCTAATGTAATGCTTTTCACATCTGTTCCGAGTAGCTCCTTTACTCAGACAAATTAAGCATGGCTTCAAGTATTTCCCAAGAATCTTCTGTGCTATGTCTAGCAAGGGTTTTTGAATAGAGGCCGTAGATTCATGGAGTCTGTCTGACAGACAATATATCTATCTGTAAGGTTAAGATAAAAATGTATATTGATTCCCCCAAATGGGCTGACATTTGCATGTGCTACTCTAAATACTCCTTAATTAAGAAGAGAAGAACAAAATGTATGGCAGGTTCACATGTTGCTGCCAACCCCTTTTCAGCTTTTGCTATGATTCATAAGCCCAGACTGAATGAGATAGCCAGAGATGCAATCAAAGTTCTTCTAAGTCTTGTTTTGAAAGAAGAACTGAGGAGAGCTAGGCATGGCATGCCATTTTTCCCTCATTTTTTCCCATTTGTCTTTCCCTCTCCCATTTTCTTTTTCAAAGTTTTTAGTGGATACTACAAACTTCAGCTAATTATACCTACTTATTTTGTACAGCTATTGGAGGGAAAGCTGCTTTTAATACTTTATATAAGACCTTTCAGAATATCATTTTTAAGCACCAGTCCTGGCTTTCTAAAGTTTGCTCTGGCTGAAAATCATTCTGAGACTAGGGCCTCATCCAGGCTGCTACTTTGGCATATGAGATAGAATTCTGGTTTGTTTTAAGCAGCTAGTTACAGTGACAGGTTCAGAAGATGAGCTACATTGATGTTTCATAAAACCTTGCTCAGAATGTCTCCACACGTTGGCTGATGTGCTGCAGTAGTGGGCAAACACCTAAAGCGAAAAATTACTCTCCGTATCACTGCTCCAAGGCCTTTGCCTCAAGATAAGGTATTTCATTTCTGTGAGGTTTCCATTACGGAAAAAGGTGATGCAGGAAGCTTATTTTCAAGGGATGCTTCTGGTCAGCCTCCTGATGCACAGATGAATGACGTGATTTTGGCTGGTTGGGTGCAGTGTCTTAATAGTTGTGGTAAAAGCTCCATGGTCTGAAGAGGGATCACTGAATGCAGAGCTTCGGTAAAAGAAGAAAAATTCATTATGGCAGATTGTCTTCCTTAATTTAATATTTTCCAGTATTCCTAGGTATAGGAAATTAGCTATAGTTTTAAGAAATATTTTGGATAGGTACCTTTAATGCTCATACTGAAAGTGGGAGTCATTCACTAAAAGATTTACCAGTTAGAAGCTAGGTAGTCAAAATCAGCAACTGGATCCCCTCCATCATCAGTGAAAAGTGGTAGGATGCGTTATTCTTTGAACGTGTCCATCTTTCTTCATCAGCTGTGCCAGTTGCCTAGGTGACTAACTTCTAATAAATTGATATAGTTTGGGCCAGTCACATATATTTTCTCTTTACTCTTTCTCTTTTGCATGAATATCTATTTCCACACATGTACCTGTAAAGAAGTACCCATACACTGGTATAGTATGTCTGTGTTACATACCTACTATGCCTCGTTCCTTTTCCTAGGTCTTTTTTTGCTAGTATAGCTGTTTTAGTACGCAATTATTCTTGGTTATTTTCTGTGGGAAAGAATGTAACATGATGTGTGTTGTACTGAGTTCAGATGAGGAAAAAGATCTTGAAATGTTTTCCTAGCAAATACGCTAATACTGCAGATCTATTTTTAAAGGGGTGGGAGCAAGACATTGAAGGAAACCAGGACAAAATGGAAGTTTAGTTCAGTGTTTTTACAATGTACAATGCTTTTATCAACGCTGTTTGCATTATTTAGATTTAATTCTAGGCATAGCTGTTTAGCAAAAATTAATGTTTTATTTTTTATCTCTACAGCCTTTGTCAAGAGAATACCACTATGGCAATAACTTTGGTTACATAGTGGCCTTCAAGCCATTTGGTGAGAAAGAATGGAGAAGAGTTACAGTTACTAATCCTGAAATTGGCCGATATGTCCACAAGGATGAATCAATGCCACCTTCAACTGAGTATCAAGTAAAAGTGAAAGCTTTTAACAACAAAGGGGATGGACCATTCAGTCTCACTGCTGTCATTTACTCAGCACAAGATGGTGAGTAAATGTTCCAAATGAGCTTTACACTGACGGTCCAGATTAGCCCTAGCAACATCAGTAGAACCTGGTCCTGGACACTGATTTGTATAGCAGGACACATCTTCAGCAGGGAAGGTGTGCATTGCTCACACAAACTCCTTGTTCTAAATAGCCAACTTCCACTTTCTGCTTTCTGTGTGAAGCAGAGCACCTGGCTGTACTTGCTGTCAATGAGCAATACACAGCAGCATGCAAGATTCTTCACACAGCTTGTTAAAAGATTTAAGAATATAGAAAAAGTAATTTTGATCTGCATAGTGGCTGCCTAAAACATTTACATCTTTATTAAGCAATGTCTCTGTGATCTTAATACATGTATTTGACATATGCTTAATTTTTTTCTTCTTAACAGACCACACTAAAGCCTACCATTCTAGTAGATTGGTATCAGAACTTAGCCCAAAATTATGAAAGAATGATAGCTCAGTTATATCTAGTTATATTTCCAGCATGTTCAGAGTCTCATATAAATTATCCCTGTTAAATTCTTTATTCTGGTTTGATTGTTAGAGCTATCAAGTGAGTAATTTAATAGAAACCTCTTTCACATTCCATTAAAATATTTTTCTTAATTCTTACTGTAATTATTTCTCATGCTGTGATCTTTAAGATTGAAGTTTAAGTGACACTGCCAAATTTAGCAGAAGAGAGGAAGTACAGGAAGGAAGTATACCTTAAATCAGATGAAATATATACATCTTTAATTGCAATATCATCACTCAAGCCTGTTCTAAAAAAAATAGTTTATTAATTTCTGCTAGAAACCCAAAGAATTGCTAGTATTTTTCTTTCCATAGAGCAAAATCTCGTTCGCAAAGTCAACAGATGTAGACCAAAGAGCCAAGAGGAGGGATATGATAACAGGGCCACATTCTCACACTTCTGATTCTGTTCTGTACTCTGTGTACTTCATGGAAGATTTATGTTCATGGTTCCCATTAGCACTAATGGGAACTTCGCACACAAATCGGCCACACACAGAGAAAAGATTAAAAAGGCCTTTTGTTTCTTAGAATAATTCAGGATTCAAGCTAGCAACACCAAGCTGGCTGACGAGGTTAGTACTAATCTTTTTTCTCAGGAAAGTGCACTTTAGGAAATCATCTTCAACAGCTGCTGCAGCAACACAAAGAGGTTTTTTGCAGTTGTATAAACGTATTAGTAAATAGCTATGGTGTGATGAAAGCAGTATCGGTTAAATAACACTTAAATATCCATCCTTGCTCAGAGACTTTATCGACAACTGACTGATAAGCTCCCATATGTTTACATTAGGATTATCCATACCATGTCAGGGATGGCGAGTGTGTTTGTATGGTCTCTAAGTTCAGGGACGTGGTAGAGCCTAGTAGCTCAAAAACAGAGGAAAAGCAAATATGCAGTAGTGCCAGCTTCCAGATAAAGAGGTCACTTGAGTGGCTGCTGTTGTCCTAACACAGACTTTAGTGAAGTTCAGACACCTGATAAAAACATTTGTGGTTAAATTATGCTAGATGCAGACTGCAAAAGAAACAGAAGCTCAGTGAACCTGCTTCGATTTCAAGCACAAGACTACCAACCTTACCAGTAGTGCTCACAGCTCCTGTGCAGAGCTGTGACTCTGACTACTGCCTATATCCAATCCAGGAACTTCAGGGCAGGTTAGAAGGAATTTTTCCAGGAGATGTAATAGAAGTTATTCTGAAAAGCATTCTGCAGAGTTGTCTCCTGGCATCAGGACTTGAACAAAATCACCTCCATACCTTGTAGCGTGCTTACTGGCTGCCAGCCTCAACTTTCTATAGTTTTGCTTAGAAGATCGTTGTGTGATAACCACTATATTTTCAGGGGAGAGAACATACTGTGATGACCATGTGATTTCTCCTTTTATTGGTAGAATTACTGAATTAGAAGACTGGAGGAAAGCAACTGATGCCATCTTTCTCACTCAGGAGAGACTGCAAAATATTTGTAGAACATAAATAGCAAATAGGGATGTAAATTATTTGCAGCTCATAAACAAGCACGTGCAGATGAAGTATTGTTAGAGTATTGTATCAGCAAAAGTCCTGGCAGTTGAAACTTTTCAGTATGAAATGTTTTTGAAAGTTCTGTAATTGATACAATAGAGAAGAGTCTGACAGTGATTTGGGAATAAATTAGATAATCATAGCTATTCCACCTGTACTTCTGTACCTTTGAGTCAGCAAGTGATATTATTACTCTTAGACAACACAACCTCTCAAAGGTATTAGGGAAATCTTAAAGCAATATGGTCATGCAATATTCCATACAGATATGTATAAATATCCATATATACATAAATACAGTGGACAGCTTCTCCACTAGGTTGTGTATTCTATAATAGATCTATGTTTGTCTAGTTGTAACTATGGGCATCATTATTCACTTCAGTGACTGGGGAATTTCTGTGTTCCCACGTGTAATAAGCCAAGTTCCATGTCTGACAACTGCTAGTCATATCTGCCATTGCTATTCATGAGTAATGATTGCTAGTAATGAGTGCACAGGTCTCCTGCTTATCTAAATTCCTGTCATTGTGAAAACAATTTTGCAATAATGTATAATTTTTTAATTAGACATTTGCATTATTAACAGCCATTGAAAGACAATTACAAAAGGTAACTTTGCATATAAGATTATTTTGTTACCTAGGATACTTTTCATGAGAGATGTTACTGATTTTTTTCTTAACAGTGGCTGTTTTGATGCATAGTTGACTGGATGCCCAGTTGGAAGATTCAGTATATGAAAGCTTTCCTCAGCTAGGGCTGCCATGCCTGTCTGTTGCAACTTGTTTCAAAAGATTCACGACACAGAAAACTGTTCTTAGCTTGGAAAACTTTATCTTTTACAGACATTGCTAAGTTTACGCCTTTCTTAATTCCTTACCTCATTTAAAATTCAAGCAGCAGTGAAATGAGACTAGACCTTAGTATTCTAAGCCCTGGATAAAAGCGTATCACATTACAATGGTCTGTACTCTGCATTGGCTGCTGTTCAGAAGTAAGAATACAAACAAAATCAGCTGTGTGATGTATGCCTTATAGAAGGGTGCTTTGGATCATTTCATACCTGTGTTCAAGTTTGTATGTGCCCCTGGACAGCTGTATATCTAATATTTGCTCTCACAAAAAATTTTGTACTATTAGGACTAAATGACATACACGAGTGTGTAAATAACTTAAAAAATCTGATATATATAATATGTGAGCTGCTGTCTCATTAAGCAAGAAATCATTGGATGCTTCATTGTATTTATCAAAGGCTGTTTTCAGTTTACACAAATTTCAGCATGAAATGCATCGAAGCATAAAAATACATAGTCTGAGCCAAGTAACGGGATCATTGCTTTGTGTTTATAGAGTCATTTTCCATACAGATCGTCACTGGACTTGAAGTTTACTCAAGAAAAACCAGAGTAAAGACTAACATTTGGCTCACTGATATCAGGAAAATTATATAAAATACTGAAAATAGTATAAAATACTGAAAATAGTATAAAATACTGAAGTCAGAAGAGTCCCTGTAAAGAAGTATAACAATACCACAGGATCAGATTGAATGTTTAACATGTTTCATCTTCCAGCTCCAACTGAAATACCTACAGATGTGAGCGTAAAAGTTTTGTCGTCTTCTGAAATGTCTGTTTCTTGGCACCATGTTTCTGATAAATCTGTGGAAGGATATCAGGTGAGTTTAGTAGTGACACTGTCAATCTTCTTATTCACTTACTGTCAGTAGTTAAATCCATCAATAATTCTTACTCTAGCGTTCTGTGTCTTAGGGTGCACTTCTCTTTAGTTAGCATTTTCTGTGCAGATTTTGCATCTTAAGAAACAGATTATTTTTGGTGTTATGTACTTCATTACTAAACATATTAAGAAATGTATGTTTGCACTATTCGAATGACAAAAGGCATCATTATTTCATGAAAGAATGTTGTCTCTTAACTTCATATTGAAACTAAATTTTGGATGTAATTGTCAACACATGTGAAATTGTAACTAACTCTGGCCCACTTAAATTACCAACAGTTATTAATATATTTCACCCACAAGCCCTGTAGTAAGTGGTACAACTTGGCAAATGCCCAGAATCCAGTATAACAGAGACACTGCTATTGAGCAAGACTGTGATGTTTTCTTGATGGTTTCTATCCTCCACATGAAACAGCTTTGGAGCGTATTCCATCTAGTCCATCTCAATGGTACTACAGTAAAAATTGTTCTTGTCCTTCTGCAGAGATGACAACAACCACAGGCTGGGTGCAGTGAGAAAGGACCATGTTATACTCTAGCAGGGAAGTCTGGACATCATCCATAAACGGTGGATACTGTGCAGTGTACAGCCTGCTTACTTTGGCTGCACTTCAGAATAGGGGTTTGGGTCTTAGTTTGTTAGTGACTTGCCTTGTGATTTCAGTTTTCAGCCACTTGATGATATCCTCTATGTCCCAAAATAAGCACATACAAATGAGGAGTAATCTCATGGAATGTATTTTTATAATTGAAATCTGTGAATAAATTAGTAGTACTTGGTTTTATATGTCCTGATCTCTGTTAGTGCCTCCATGAGATTTATGTAAAAGTTTCATGATACCATAACAAGAATAATATTCCATATAAAGGTTGATTTTAAAAAGTACAGACATAAAATTTAAAAATTACCAACAGAGGACGCTGGGGTTTGAAATTAAGAGATCATTATCAGTGGTAACTCCTAATTCACTGAAGCGGTGCACTGCTTGGTGTCTCATATGGATTTTGCAGCTAGAATAGAATGGACAAATTGATGGTCATAGCTGAGATCTGTGAGCTCAGCCCAGACATACCTGTAGCAGCATTGCACTCCCAAGCTGGACACTCTCCCCAGAAACTGAAGCCTTCACTCGCAGAACAACCTGAACATACATTTGGCAGGCACACACTGGAGGACTTCTGGGAATGTAGTGTGGCAACTTCTCTCTCTGGTGGAGAGAGCAGCAACAAGGAGTGCTGGTAGAGGTTGGGATTACAGTTGTGATTGACCATGAAGATGTTCAGAGTTGTAGTAGGGAATGGGGTAGTAAAGCAGAATGGGCAAAGATAGATGTGGAAAGAACATGGTAGGAGAATATGCCCATAGCAACTCCTGTTTGGCCATTTCTTTTGTTTTACCTTATTTTACAGAAAGACATCTGAGTTGCTGTCAGGGAGCATCAGGGGAAGAAGGGAGGGGAGAGGATTTAGCAGGAAAGACCAGGATGAATGGAACAGTCAATAGAAAAAAAAAAAAAAGGAAAAAATAAAAAAGAAATGTGGGGGATCTTTGGGCTGAAAAGAGAGTAACTGTTAGAAAGGTGGGATATCCTGGGAATGAACCATCTGTTACATGGACTATGGATGTTCGGGGTGTGGCCTTGTTTTGATAGCTGTAGTGTATTTTCATCCACATATTCCTGGAGAAATACACTGTCACGAATCCAGCATGAACTGACTTGTACATGTACAGCGAGCAGCTACATTAGAATATAATTTTCTTCCTTTTTTTTCCTCTTTTTCTAAGATAATCTTCTAATTATCAGGACTGTATAAAAAATTTCCATCTGGCTAGCCGATGAACAGGCTGATAGTCACAAATTACTGCCCTACAATGCTCAATAAGGTATTAATTCTGAGATCTTTTTCCCCAGGGCAATCACCAGTCTCATTCTAGTAGAGGAGAAGGCAGAAAAAGGAAAGTCCATGCTTTTCACTGAGAATAAAAAGAAAGACTTGTGTTCCTGAAGATCAGAACTCCCATGAGTCCTGAAGAAGCCATAGGACAGGGCAAAAATAGAGAGGGTTATTCTGGAAGGTTAAGGTCGCAGATATCATTTGTGAAGTTGCAATAAAATTTGTGGTGGAAGGAGTACTCAAACTGCATTTTAAAATTCCAGTGACAATCTCTGGAAGGCTCTGTGTCTGTTGGCATCAATAAATATTACAATAGTTAACTTTTTAATTACTGCTCAGGTGTAACAGGTTAGTAGTAATGGTTTAACCATCATTCACCAGAGCACCTTCTGAGTTTCCTTTTGGTCTTTATTATTACTTGAAAATTGCATAATTGACTTTTGAACGCTAGAGTTTAAGAGGTGGGAGTACCCTGAGCAAAGAACCTGAGGTATTTCACCTGTGACACAACACTTCTCACACCAGGAGGAGTCAGATTTTCCTGACACTAATGCATACTGTCAGGATGACTGCCCTCATGGTGATGAGTGTGAGCTGATACATTTTGCCATTACAGAGGAGTATCCTCAGCTCACACTTAAAGAAGAGATAAAGTATGAAAACTCTCTCCATCTGTAGAGAGCATTTAAGATTTATGAGTTCTTACAATAGATTGCTAAAAGCCACATCTCTACAGTGCATGCAGCACCAGCAACACTATCCATATTTCATGCTGCTTTTATGCAATAGATACAGGTTTATTTTATTAAACAAATTTATCACTACTCACCACCATTGCCTCTTGTTGACTGAAATATGCTATTGGCACTCTTTCTTAATATTAGTAAAGTATATTTTTGTGTCGGTCCTACGTAAAACTTCCAAGAATATGGAAGCTTTTGTTTCACGACACTTACAGAAACAGCTTCAATATATTAAAGTTTGAATAGAGGAAAGGGTCATGAAAAACAGGTTTTCCCTGATTTTAGCACAGAGGGCTGCACTAATTCATGATGGCTAAGGTATTCCTTCACACATATCACTATTAGCTTATTTCCCAAAAAAACTCTAGAGCTTGGTTGAAATCCCCTTCTGTGTCCTCTGGGGATTCATTGCCTATGGATTATTCTAACAAAGAAAATGTAGAGCACCAGGAATAAGCAGACTGTCTGGGGCTACTAATAAGCTCTAAGAAAAAGAGAGAGGGGCTACTCAGTAGAGTGGGGGAATGTGACCTTTTGAAGCAATGGGGTCTTTAATTCTAGATATCACTTTGCCAAAGGCAAGAAAGAAATCTCCAAATTATTTCAAGAGGATTTGAAATTATATAAATGTAAAGTGAGAAATACAGGAATAGTATAAAGAAGACAGTAGTTTTTCTTAGCTCTCAGGAAAGTAATTTTTTTTTCCAAGAGTTGTTACAATGTTCCAAATATGTAAATATGGCTGTGTATTAAAGAAGAACTTTCTGTGTTCATGACATATAGCTCACACACTATAGGAGTAAAGTCCACAACAATACAGCCAAGAACAATTGTATTTGGGATTTAAATTCTATTTAATTTTTGAATTATATTACTTCTGTCTGAAAGGTAATATGCTCTCAGTGAAGTAATTTGCATTTTCATTCATGGTTCTCGCTTGTCTTGTTTGATGCTCTGTGTTACTCTTTTATTACACCCTTAGCATCCCTGTACTGCAAACAAACATTAAGATTGTAAAAAGCTTTGCAAGGCAGAGGAGTTCAGAGGCTTCCAGAATATGCCATATGATTAATAAAAGCTTCATATAAAGTGTGTTTTCTATCTTTAGGTAAAACTGTTACTTAATTAACATAATAGATCATACTAAAAATTCATTAATTAGTCTTCAATGGCTAGCTAAAATCAACGACAAAACTACCGTTGGTCCTGTCATGGTTAATAAACTTTTGACCACCTAGAACTTCACAGACATCATTTTGCTGCAGGCTAGAAACTTGTTTGAACTTAGAGACAGAGATAGACATGACGTCCTCTAGCTCCTGATGTACACGCCCTCTGACACCTGAGTCAGCCGCTTACAGTTAACACCTTATGGTGTACAGCTGGTTGCATTCAACAAGAGCAGCTTATCTACAGCAGTATGTTAATTATAATCATATAAAAGAAATTCTGACTTGAAGATCATTATCAGACCTTCACCTGAAATGGATGTCACAGTTTCAGATCCATGCCACTATGAAACCATTCATCAGATGGAGGTTACCACCCTACTAGAGAAGCCTGCAGAATGGATTGGATGCACAGTCCTCACTCATTTTAGGGTAAAGGCTGTTTACTGAGGAAAACGGCCACCTTTATAAGCGGGAATTTCATGAGTGTGATTACCTAAATTAAACAGATGTTTAGGATGCTAGTGGATGATACTTTCTAAACAGAAGGCAGGACATACATTTGTAGAACTGAAGATTACCTTTTTGTGCCTACTGAAAATCAGGTGTGCATCCTGAATTTAAAAAGCGAAGCCAGTTTGGTCTGTAGATAGTGTGATTCTCCCTGCCTCAGGAAAGAGTGACAAAGGCCACTAAGATGTCACATTTATAATAATCAGAGCAATTATTATAAATAATCGCTGGTGGGAAGGACTGTGGCAACAAACATTGATGAGAGACAAGCTACACAAAGTATTTAGTTGACAGTAATTCTCTGTGTAGTGATACTGTTCTCATGTCCAAAAACATTTGAAGTAGGTGAAGAGAAATCCCCCACTAAATCCCCTGACTCTCTCATTGAGCCACAGCATGTGTTCTAACATAAAAGAAATAAATATTTTTATTAAATATTTTAATTTAAATGTAAATAGGAGAAAATAAAGCCTCACCAAACAAGGGTTGTGCCCACAACCTGTAAAGAAGAAAACTCTGATATTAACACTTCAACAAACCATCAGCTGTTCTAACCTATTCCTTAAATGAAGTTTTCATGGGGAACTAATGTTGGAAGAACAGAAGGTTAAAGCAGTTGCTGTTTAAAAGAAAAGATGACAGGATACCTCATGTCACCAATAAAGGCTTACAAAGCAAGATTTTTCCTAGAGCCTGAATTTACCAACAATATTAACTTCTTCCTAAAAAATTTAAAGCACCCTCAATATAGCATACACAAAAATCATTATGAAGTCAGCTAGAATCTGAGCAGAAATGCTGAAGGTGAAAATACTCAAAATCAAAGTTTAATGGGCACGGCTTTCCACTCTTTCAGGTTGGTGTAGTAATTTAGTTTTATGCAAATGGTTATAAACCAGACAAAACTCAGAGACTGAGTATTTCACTCCCATCTGCATCTCACAAGGCCATGCAGAGTAGAAGAACCCTCTGTAGGTGAGGGACTGTATGGAATGGCATCACTCTGTAGGAATTGCGCTGTTTTCACCTGGTGCTTTGTAATGCATAATAAATTAAAGTAGGATGGAACAAGTTCTTGGGAAAAAAAAAAACCTCACGGATTTTCTGTGTACTCTTAATTGGCTTTGGTTTTTATGATGTCACAAGCTTACAGTCATGCTTTTCCCATATTTTAACTGTTTTCATGTTCTTCTTCATCTACTTTGACAAGTGTCATATTGTACTATAAAATCTGATTGAACTTAGCTGAAGAATTCTAGAAAATGGTTACATACACCTATCCAGAGTTACACATGAAGCTAAGATGACTGAACACTTTGCATTCTGTCAATAGAAGTACAAAAGGGTTAGATTTGTAAGACATTTGAAAAAAAATATTCTGAAAACATTATCAGAGTTCATCTCTACTAGTATAAGAAAATAATACTAAGGTTCAGAGTAGAATGCGAAAACAAAAGAGCAAGAAGAAAATAGTCTTGTTCTTTGAAGGCATTGTCCAGCTCCCAGGGAGCTGGGAACAAGTTAAACCACTGTGAGAAAAGTTTACATAATAAATTCTGCCTTTATTTCTGTTTCTTTATGGCTATCCATAACTTGGTTAAAATCACAGCCTGTAGAAGGAATTCTATGCTATTGCTGTTAGATTTCTTTTAGCTGGCTTATATCCAGAACATATAGTAGAGAAATACATCAGTTTTTATAAAATTTCTTTATGATTAAATATGTTATATTTAATCCTCCAATTGACTTGCTTACAGATTCGTTACTGGGCTGCTCATGATAAAGAAGCAGCTGCACAGCGGGTACAGGTGAGCAATCAAGAGTATTCAACTAAACTGGAAAACTTGAAGCCTAACACCCGCTATCATGTAGATGTTTCTGCCTTCAATAGTGCAGGCTATGGCCCTCCCAGCAGCACCATTGATGTTGTTACCAGGAAAGCACGTAAGTAAATGAAGCATTAGGTTAAGTATGGTCATGTCTGTCGTGTTTTCAAACATGGCTTCTCATTCATATACCGAATGTTCTCTCTTCATGTGGTATTGCTTCTCTGTCTGAAAATTTCTGCTAAAATTGTCCTTCCTCTCTTTTGTTGCCATGTATAATGTGGCTATCTTACAAAATGCAGTAAAGAGGTTAAGATTATAGGCTCATATGAGGGTCACCTGCAAGCTCAGATCAGGTTCCTCAGGGATTTATCCAGCTGGATCTTGAAAACCTCCAGGGAGAGAGACTGCACAACCTCTCTGAGAAACTCATTCCACTCCCTGACTTATTCTGAGCATCTTGTCTGAGACTCTTAATCAATATTGTGCCTTTTTGTTACTTGTCCTCCTGCCATGCCATCCAAGAGCCTGAATCCTTCTTGTCTGCTAGGACAGGGGACTCTTAGGTCCCCTCCAAAACCGTCTCTCCTCCAGGGTGAACAAGCGCAGCTCTCTCACCTTTCCTTCACAAATCAAGTGCTCCAGCTCCTCAGCAGGTTGGTAGCCCTCTGTTGAACTCACTCCAGACTACCAGTGTCTTTCAAGTACTGGGAGTCCCAAAGCTGGACATGATATTCTAAATGATGAACAGTTGAGACCAGCTGTTACTTAGGCATCTGTACACTGCCTTTCTGTTTAGTCAATAGCGAGAAGGATTCTGATGATTAAAATGTGACCAACTGCCATTTTCATTAAGAACAGAGCAGCAGGATCAGGCAACCTTGAGAAGTGGGCAATCTGAATCTCACCCTAGAATTTACATATCATAAAAAGTTTTTGAATATTGCTTCTGACTTAATGAGGATATCTAGCCCTAGCAATGACTGAGCAATGTAAGGAATATATCTTGTGTATTTAAAACGCAGCTTTCTGGGCTAAAAGTGCATACAACTAATTTGAGGTTTTCTGTCAGTAAATAGTGTATTGTGCAACTTGCACCTGCAGGGTTCATTTGTATTGAGTAAGAGTCCATTTTATAAGCTTGTTGTGTAAATTATAATTAATGGTTTCTGCAGTGGGGTACTTCTATTTCTGCTGAACTGAGTTAAATGCTGTAGAAATAGCTGTAAATGGTTCATTAAATATTTGATCTCAATGAATAAATATGACATATGCCATGTTTCTGGGAAGTTCTGAAGGTAGTTGCATGCCAGCAAACATACATGGTCAGCAACACAGTGAAGAGTATTGTTGGCCACTTCTGTTCTGGCAACACAGAAAGGCAAACCCACAAGGCAGCCAATGCACAAAACCATCCAGAATCACCTGGCTGGAGCTGTAGCAGTTCATTCCAGGAAGAAGACTATCCCTTGCTCATATATATATCAGCCTAATATCCATTTTTACTTCTTTTCAAGTCTTAATATAAACACTACTGAATATTTATGAAATCTCATTTATGTGTACATTATACATATGTTGCTTTTCAGCTCCAAGCCAGCGTCCAAGAATTATCAGTTCTGTAAGATCCGGTTCAAGGTACATCATCACCTGGGATCACGTGAAGGCAAAGTCAAATGAGTCTGCTGTTGAAGGATACAAAGTATGATATCTGAAAATATTTTTTATCTTTATGTATGCTTCATGTAGTGCATTTTATAGACAGTGTCAAGTCTTTGTATGTAATCAGACTTAAACATACTTGAATGCTGAAGAGGAAGGCACCATGCTCAGCAACCACAACCATCCAGTAGGCGTAGGGCAAAGCCAGTGGGCTTAATCGATATGATGAGAAAATACTGGGGCACTGAAATTCATTTGGGTGGTAAACCATATTCTGGGAAAGGTCATAGCAGTGACTGTAACAACCTCATTTCTCATATGGTCACATTTATTGTCTGTTGGCTTAAAATAATGCATAGGAAAGTTGTACACTTTATAGTTTTTTCCTTATATCAGTCTGCATTGTTCCAATTTTCGTTTTCCATCTCCATGGGGGCTACAGTTCCTGGAACATGAGTTTTTAAAGATAAAATGATAAACATCTACCATCATTAGATGCAGTTACTCTGTAACCATAGCAAGTGTATATACTGACTATAGGACATATATAAAACTTCAGATATTAACTTCTGTTTAGTTTTACTGCTTGCTTGGCAGTAAGAAAATTAGTATCATGTTCTACATTTGCAAAGTTGATAGAGGAGTTGAACTCCTTCCTGGGAATTGCTAACAATGTTTCACAGAGATTATTTCAGAAAGAAATGGGATCTTTTCTACATACACCATCCCATTTGCAATAATTTAGCATCATTGGGAGTTAATAATAAAATTGATAATTGTTTCATGTATGAAAATGGTTATAAATTTTATGTCAGAAAACCCAGCTAAGTTCTCATATTTTCATTTGATGCTCTCTGCCACCTTGAATTATTATTCTCCATCACTTAATTTCTTACTTTGAATGTAAATGCTGAAATTGCTTTTCAGAAGGTGGCATAATTTTGTAACAGAAAATGAGGAAACATCCTGTCTAGATTCACCTTGTGTAAAAATGGAAAAAGTAGTATTAGCCACTAAGTTTTGAGATATATATATGTGTGTGTGTGTTTCATATGAATAAAAACCTAATACTTTTTCATTGACACACTGTGCATATATAAATGTATCTTCATGGAAATGTAACATTTCAATAACTATATTTGCCATGACTTTCCTAGGTACTTTATAGGCCAAACGGCCAACATGAAGGCAAGTTGTTTTCCACTGGAAAGCATACGATAGAGCTTCCAGTCCCCAGTGATGGTGAATATATTGTTGAAGTCCGAGCACACAGTGAAGGAGGAGATGGAGAAGTAGCCCAAATAAAAATTTCAGGTGAGCAGATAACTTCCATTCTTTGCCACATTCCTTGGAAATCTTGGACTGAGTGTTTTCCTCTTGCATGCTATCAAGAGATGGGCACATCCAGAATTGAAAAGGTAGCCCTTCAGCAGTGACTGCACTGAGAATAAGAGTTTATCTTAAAACATTTCTGAGTACTTGTAGCACACACACGACACTTCAGTAGCAGTCAGTTCCAGCTCAATTCTGGAAGCACGGCTAATCTTCCAAATATCAGACTGCTACTACTGGTGCCCCCAGTTAGGCTGCCACTTCCAGTAGTGTCCTACAAGCATAACTACATGGTGCAGACCTCAGGATCGAGGTGTCAGCTTGCAATAACCCCATAGTTCCTAGTACCTTCTGCCTCTGTCTCATTCCTTTGTCAACTGTTGCTAAAAGGAAAGTAATAGAGAAAAGAAGTGGTTGACAGTGATCCACAGACCACTTGCTGGGGAAGTTCCATTTCTCAGTGAAAAGGGGATCTGTGTCACAAAAATGATAAATAAGCAGTGAGAAACTCCACATGCTCTAGTTCAGCATGGTCTGGATGATTGGTAAAGAAGAGAGGGGACCATGGCTTAAGATAATTCAAATTGTGCTCAAAGTTAACTCTAAATACAAGTTCAGACATGGTCTGCACATCTCTTTCTTGTTAGTTTTTTATCTTAAGTAGTGCCTTGGCATTATTTGGTATGAAATCGAACATATGAATAAACATCAAGGAACTGGATAGTGTCTTTGCAAGGTTATGATTCAAATACATTGTATTTTTGTCTTTTCAATTAAAAAAATTAACTTGGGGAATAGAAAGGATTAAAAAACAATATTCTTGTTATAGAAGCAATGCAACCATTATTGTGGCTTTTTAAAAAGAACAATGCTTATGCTGTATTATCTGTACTGTGAGGGAAGCTGCCCATTCCTAAAGGAGTGGACCTCCCATCTGCAGGTTTTCAATAATATATACAGTTTATATCACCTGGTGTGAACTTGTGGGTATCGCTATTTTTAGGTTTGTATGAAGTTTGTATTTTGTGTATATTTTGTTCTAATGATTAATCACCTGCACTGTTGACATTTTTTTACCTAATTTTATTACCTATGTTTATCTGGATTTGGGGTCTGGGCATTGTTTCCTTTTATAGCTTGTGTTAGATTAAAGAGTCTTTTTGTGTCCCATACACTCTTCTCATTAAGAAATGTATATATACCATCCAAGTGACTAATCAAATGTTAGAAATACTGTGTGTATTGAATTTCTCCATGACTACATTTTCTTCAAGTTTTAAATAATTTTGTCAACTCTTTTCTTCACCTCTTCAGTTTCTGAGACTTCCTTTAGGACTGTAGACACTCAAACTACATGCACTGTTTCAACTTAGCTATCTGCAGAGATAGTTTTGGCTCCCCACATGTAACTGCTTCCAGCATTATTAATGAAATGCTTTCATTATCCATTTATTGGGACTATGAAATCATGTTCATCTTGTTTGTCCAACATCATCTCTAAATCCTTCCTGGAATCTTTGCTTTCCAGCATACAGTGTCTCATCCTTATCTGAGTACCACCACAGTGTCACATCTCTTTTTAACTTGGGGGTTAATTTTGCCTGTGACTATGACAAAGCACAGTTGGTTTGAATGGCTCAAGTCCCTGTGCTGTCTGAATTTTTATATGTGTTGTTGTCTCTATTTACCATTTTGGTTCCTTAGGTGTGTACTTCTGGTGCTTTTGATAAAAATACTTGGATTGCATTCAGTCTACAGCTGAATTCAGTGTGGAATTACACTAGAAATTCTTCAATAATTGTGTTTTGAAATCTGCTAGTGACTGAATTCTTAATCCATTTAGCATACGTGTTAATTGTGCATGCCATGTTCTATGAGAATATTTTGGGGTTATAAGTCAACCACTTTAAAAAATCTGTAATGTGTTGTATTATCATACACTGGGGCAATCACTTCTAATATACTTTATAAGCTGTAAAACAGTTGAGGCAACTGCTACCTTGAGGACACATCCTAGGTATCTTTGTATCATACATGCATTACAACCTGCCCTTGGTGTGGTGCAAAGAGCCTTTAGGTCCCATCAGGTAGATTACTTTCCAGACTGAAAGCATTGGGTTAGTATGATGTGAAGCCCAGGCCGATCAATCTTGCCAGTATGACTTGTCCCAAGCATGCCTGTACAGAATTAGCACCTCTGGGGGAGTTAGCACCCTACACATGCTAGTTTGCAGAGTTTTGTGTTGAACTGTCTTCCACACTGCACACAAGTTCTCATCCATAAATTCAACTATATACCAGCTAGACAGACAGGGACTGTGCCTCTGGTGACCTAGGCAGAGGCAGCATTCCCTGTACTCAGTTTAGGAAAGGTTGAAAAAGTGACAATAGACAAGGTAATCTCTTTGGAATACATAGTATACAGCCAATCGAGCAAGAATTTCAGGTTATTTCTAAGCTGCTTTTCCAAAAAGCAGAACAAAGTGTAGTTCTAACAGCTACACATGGCAAATTATGTCTGCTAATTTTTATTCTTAACAAAAATTTCCAGTAATGCATCAGCATTTAGAATAATTGCCCCAAAAGAATAATAGTGAATTTTTTTTAAATTATGTTTTTTTCTCATAGAATTGCAAAGAAGAGAAGATGTAGTTTGATAGAAGTGCATGTTTTGGTGCTTGACTGACCAAAATGGAAGTTACGTATTTACACAGAGGTGTAAACAACAGCTAAAGCAAAACGTAAGGTATCTAACCAAATTCAGAGAGAAATATTGCCTTACATGACCTTTAGACATCTAATTCCAGAGTTTGCAAACCTACCTAATTTCCTGCAGAAGTGAATGGGGAGAATTAAGCCACTGGGGCAGAGGTTCCAAATAGCCTGTATGCTGACCAGGAATGGCCAGATCTTAAACAAGCTGGAAGGATGCACTAAAGAGAAAGGCATGTCTACAACACCAGTGTGTCATCGAGACTGGTGTTTTCCTGCTGTTCACTGGGTATCACATCCAAAGTACTCTACATAATATGGCTGAGTTAGGTGTCTAACCTCCCATTGTAATCAGTTGTATCTAGGGTGTAATGCAGAATATTAAACAAATCCTGTAGCATTTGAGATGCCCCAGGTTACCAGGGACATCCACACAATTCTGACAGGCATGTCATGATATACAGGGACCTGAGGCCTTCTGGATATTCAGGTGGAGGCCAGACAGGACACCAGAAGATGTCTTCTAGCCTGTATTTCAGGTTCAGGAACACTAACTGGCCCTGAGGTCTTAACATAGGAAATAAAATTGTAGCATGTTTTAACTAACATAATTACATTTAAAAGTCAAATGGAAAAGAAAGTAGATTTTTATTTATATCTCAATTCCTTGTTTAAAGGAAAAACTTCTTTTTTGTTTTCCTCATCCTCTTCCTTTTCACAGAAAACCCAGTTACCTGCAAAAGGGGGAGGCAAACATCCTGCAGCTACTTTGCTCTCATATAACCAGTCAGCTTCCAGCAGGATACAGTATTTTAGCTGAGGGTGATATAAAAGAGGTTTACCAAACACAGCTATCTTGCATGCATTTCTTTTTAGTGAACATCTTGAAATAAAAGTTCTTACCATAAAATCACTCTCTGTATATGTGCCTAGCTGCATTCCAGCATACAGTTATAATCAGTGTAAAATACAACCATGAACTGTTATATTTTATTGGCCAGTGTCTGTTGTACAATAAGGAGCTTGGGGATATTTTTCAAGCCCATTATAGTAAATTAATGAACTACACAATTTAAAATTCATTCTCAAGTTACCACAACCAGGTGAGGGTTGGAACGACTTTTTTAACCAATTGAGCCTTTTTCAACAGTTAATAATAGGCTTATCTGTTTCATTTGAAATGTAATAAAGACTGAGATATATTTTTCTCTTGCATGGTTTTAGGATGGCAGTGCTTTGTCATATTACTAATATTAATGTAATCAAAACAATCTTGCAATCAGTAGGAACTAAAACCATATGGTGCTTGGTTCTTTTTTCACTTCACTTGTGTAACTGCACTGGCCTCTGTGCAGTTGCTTTATGCCAGAGTAAGGAAAAATAGAATCAAGCTCTCAAATTTTAAAATTTCATCCGGGGGAGGGGAGAGAAAGGGAGGGTTGCTCTTCTCATTTAGATAAATACAGGGGAAGAAAAAAAATGCCATACACCTTCAGCTTCAAATGTGAAATCAGGTTAATGTCTCAGTTTAAATAGTGACATGGACAAAGAATAATTTATGTATTGTATATGCTTATAGCAAAAGAACAAAATTGCAGTTTCCCTGTGTTCCCTGCACACATATATATACACATATGAATTCCATTTACCAGAGGCATATTTTAGGATTCTGAAAGAGTCCTTCAAAGCTTTACTTTGAAGTAAAGCTCTTTAAAGGAAAATCTGTAATTTTTGCCTGTACTAACTTACACAATCCTTTTAATTATTTTCTCTTTTAATTTTTTCAATTACTATTTGAAAGGGGACAAATGTTTGTTGCACATATTAGTATCAAGTCAGGTGATCATTCACTTTTCAGGTGGTATAATCAAAATCTTTTGATTGTGATTTAAAAATGTCCAACTGTTGCAAAGATTGTTGTAGTAATAAGAGGAGGAGAATACAGGTAAAAATCATAAGTAGTGCTGAAGAAAACAGTCTCTATCTAGCTGGCATGACAGTCCTTTGTTCCTTGTCTTGGAACTTCTTATGCATCTGGTACAAGAACATAGCAAAAAGCTTATACTAAACTAAAAGTACATTTCCAAAAGAGCTCTCCTCTAAAAGAGAAGTAATTTTCAAAATGCACTTGCTGTTGTCTCATGACTCAAAAATTAAATAGAACATACTCGGAATACCCTCTAACCTGGTAGATACATATGCTTAAATCAACATATTTTGTTCTCTGGTATTTTTCTTGATTTTCCTTTATCATCACATTTCATTTCATCACAATTCTAATTTATTGGTATTGCCTCCTTCCAAGCCTTAGTTTGATTGAATAAGGTGACAATTCCATGCATTACAACATACTCAGTGATGGAACACGTGTTGTCTTGAAAAGCCACATTCTCATTAATTTCAATGTTTTCTCTTTTTCTTCTATTCATACTCAAAGGTTAGATAGATAGTGGAAATATTTTCATATCTAGTTATGTTTTCTTAGTCTGCATTATCCTGTGATAATCCCTGTTTCCTTTCTTCCTTTCTGCAGTGACTTTAATGCCCAATTTAAGATTTTTTTCTTGCTGCAGAGCAATGCCAAATTTAAGCTGATCTGGCCTGTTGGACTAATTTATTTTCTTTGCTGCTTCTCAGTTCATTATTTTCATTGTCTACGTATTTTTCATATTTCTCCCCAGCCCTGGGTGCTGCTTGTTCCCATTGATCATTCCTTGCAGTGCTGCAAAACTCGGGGAGCAGAGGGAGGGAGGCTGTGCTGCCATTTTGCACCTGAAGAGTTTCTACTGTTTGCCTGTTGCACCATATGTTTTTTTTAAATGTGGACTATTTGCAAATCAGAAAGAGTGACACATCTGGTCACTCTGGTCATATATTTGGGCTGAACACATTTGTAAGAAAAATTCACAAATCCCTATTTTCTTGAACAAGGAGGAGTAGAATCCTCACTCAGAAATCCCCAGACATGCCAGCTGGCCAAAGAAGAGCCACTGCCTGGGTCACAGGAGAATCTCCTCATGCTATTATTTGTTGCATGCACAGCTTTAAAAGAATACATTTAATAAAAAAATATTACCTGTGGTCTTCTACTTTACTCTCCATGCAAAAGAATCTGTAATGAATATTAATATATGTGAAGGGGAAGAGGTATTTGAGAAATAACCTATATTTATTGACAGCTAAGCCACTGAAAATTATCTGATTTTTCTCAGAGTCAAGGTCATCTTTTCATTTTGGCAGCCCAGGTCTGTGGCAGGACTAGAGTCAATGAAAAAGAAGCCCCAGCTGCTGACAATGCCAACATGCCAGGTGCTATTGCCACAATAAAACAGAACATTTCCTTGGCTCTGAATTTTCAAGTAGGAGAAGGAAGACTAACACCATGGAATGGAGAAACCACCCAGACCATCAGCAACAATTCAAATACTTTTTTCTTAGGATAGTTGAAGCTGTGCCACAGATGCACAGCAAATCTTAGCACAGCACAAAGTATGGGCAGATGGACAGACAGCTTTGTTTCCATCCCATACATCTACTCTGCTGCAAAAACACTAAATCACAGAGTTGTAAATCACTCTATAGTGCCTTTCTTGAAAGGTTTATGGCACAGGCAAGAGGAAAATTTCCTCGTGCACAAACAAAGGTTTCCTAGACAAGGGAAAGTTGGACGCATGATTTAGTAATGATGCCAGTGATGCAAAGTAAGTATATTATAATTAGTTCAGTTATTTTCCATTTACCATGAATGGGATAACAGAATTTAAATCATGTCACCTGATACTACCTATTTCTTTCACAGTAGTCTTTCATGAAGACAGTATTTCCAGCTGGGACAAGAGGAATTTCTTTTCGATAGCCAGTTGAAAGAACAACAAACCCACATCTTTATACAATTTAGTTTAACCTGAAGAAATTATATTTCTTCCTCATTTCTGTTTTTCTGTTCTACCTGAGCAAATATGAAAACATTGACAAAACAGATACAAATGAAGCCTAATAGTTGATAAAGAAACTAATGACTGAGCAGGCAAAAACCTCTTCTTTTTATTTTAGGTGGCCTAGTTTTTTTCCGACAAAGTGGACAAGCTTAGTTAGAAGCAAGGAGAAACAGAGTATGAGAAGGCTTTGCAACTAACCTTTCTTATAGTAAAAAGGAGAGATAAAAACCAGAGAACCCTAATGGCATATAGGCCCTTGGATCCTGGACCAAAAGGAGAGTATTATTTACAGGAAAATGGGTAGGAGTTTGGGCATTCTTTCAGAAAAAAATAAATCTGTTTTGCAAAACAGACGCAAAGGAAGGCTGTCATGAATGAGTTTTTAGGTTGTTCAAAGAATCACTGCAAAGGTATCAGCAAAAGCAGATTTAATATAGAACTGAAAGCACAACAAAGTTTGTTGGCAAGGTTCACTCTTCTAATTACTAGATGGACAAAACACGCAGACAAAAATCAAACTAAAATCTAAAATCAATCAATCTAAAACTAAAATCAGCCTAAAATTATCTACATGGAGGCAGGGAATGGAAAAAGGTATGGATGGGGAAGGGTAAGGATAAAAAGGAAATTCTTTTGAGTATCATTGAAAGGCTGTTCAAGATGTCAATAAAATTTAGGATCTCCTTTCAGAAGCGTAAAGGATTTCATCCTGAATGTTACGTGATTGAGATGGCAATGGAGAATTTAAAATACTAATAGGAAGCTGTGGATTAGTGTGACTTTATCAGGAGTTCCTGTGGTATGTAAAGATCCTGCTGAAGGAAAACACATCCAGCAGTTGTTCTCTTCATTTTCTCAGACAGATAAACAACCACTTGTGAAAATGGCTCCTGAGAATAGGAGACAGAAAAAAAGTTAGGTTAACTTCATGCATCCCATACAAATTTTACTTGATGTTAAACTACATTCTGACTACATGTTTCTGTAGATACTTTAGTCCTAAACTTAAAAATATCAACTACAGGAACTATATACCAGACAGTAGTAAAGCCTGTGCAAGATTTCACAATTTTTGCTTGGGACTGTTGGGGGAAAAGGAAAAAAACCACCGTCAAATTTAAGTCGTGCTTTGTTTATTTAAAAGAAATGAGGACTCTTGATAGTAAGTTCACGCGTGGTACTTTAGAGAGATAGTTGGGTCGCGTGATACTGATTTGATTTTGATAATTACTTTGATGGCTTTAGTTTGCAATTGCTTGCACACTGGATCCACAAAATGCTGGTTGAGAGGAGAGATCACACATTATAACACTGAGGAGAGAAAGAATCTTTAGACACTGCATATATACAGCTCATACCTGGCCAGACTTCAGAGGGAGCTTAATAATCCTTCTCTTATAATTTACATCCACATATTTATTTGTACACATCCATTAAGTCTTTATCGGGCATTTCTCTAGTTTTTAAAGGTTTCTAGAACTGACACCACAATTGTGTTACTGCTCAGAATTAAATCTTGTAGACTGTTCTTGGGCAAAACTTTTATTAACTCATGAGCCACAGGAGTGTACTGGCTGTCATGCAATGGCGAAGTGTTTCTAGTAAAGTACGGATCCTTACATGTAGGTCAGTAGCCTAACAAGAAAAAAAAGATGATCTGTTTAATGTGCCTTTATCCTGCTAATGTTCTGTTAATGTGCTGTCTCAGGGTAGGACTTGCTTTATTTAAGAAAGCTGGTAAATATATATCTGCAGCAGTGCCTAAACCTTGTAAGGAACCTCTGTAATGAGGTGAATTGCTAACTATTAATTCTGAAGCCAACAAGCACATCTCAGGGGAAGATTTATTATTCCTTTTTCTTTGTAGAATAGCGACATGCAAATAGAAGTTTCCTCATACTTGCTTGTCATTCAACTTCACTCAGCAACCTTTTTGTCTCATTTTCCTCCATTAGGATCATTCAAAATATTTATTTGTATCTTTTCAACTGCATTATCTTGCTTTGACAAAAGCAGAATACATTTTCTGTGGATATTCTTAAACACAAAACTTGGGGTTTTTTCCCCTATGGTAGTTCATTCATTAAGAACCACTACTTTTATATTTAGGAATAAAAACTAAATATTAATGTGCCTCATAAATACTAATAAACACAGATGAATATATCCCCATACTTTCACAGTTTGTCATACTGTGCTTGTTTTTAGTCCTGCTGCAATCTCTGCTGTTCAGTTTCATTACCTTCTCAGTATGGTTTTTCTTCATTCAACATTTTCTGGAGAGCTGTCCAGTGGGGCTGTTCCAGCAGTGCCTCAGGGCTGTCACCACCACCTGCAAGCACTTCTGTCCTTAGTCTGTGTTCAACAGCAAGACGAGCAGTAAGCTGGATCCTGCACTGCCCATCTACCTTCCTGATATAGACAAACCTTCTCTGGGATGAAAGAATAGCCAGTTCTCAGGCTCCTTTGGCCCATCTCCAAGACTGATAGCCAGGCACAGTTTGGCTAGGTTATTTTCTCATTTAGATGCTCCCTGATATGGTACAGGGAGTTGTACCACAGCAACACAAACGACTTAACAATAGCAATCCTTATTTCTGTTTACCAGAGCATGTCATGTAAAGTTTGTAAGCTGTAGATTAATATTTTATGTCTTAAAATATTTGTTTAAGAAAGACCCTTGTGACTTTAACAGACATAAATGCCACACTGCTAAAAGTCAGCCATCTGGACTTTGTAATCTGGCAGGTAAACAAATGGACCAGGCTCTTTGACATCTCTCAGATTATTGCTGTTCATATGAGTATTAACATTTCCAAAGGTGTCTCTTTGGTTTGTCACATTTCAAAGACTCTATTAATTTTGTTTTCACATGCTTAAATATTTATTTTGACCTTTTGCCTCCTGCTATAATAACCTCCTGGCTTGTTGGACTGGCCAAATCAAAATACAGTGATGTGTCCTGAATGGCCTTTTTTCTTGTATAAACATGCTGCATAAACAGCTCTTGCAGAACAAAAGAGTGAGTCCTCTGCCGTACTGTAGCAAGTCTCCTTGTCCGTTTCAGATTATCAATACAGGTAGGGACTGTGCTGAGATATGCCAGCTGCTTTCCAGCCTCCAGCCTCTGTGGACTTGAGGATTGTTCCCCCCACTGCGAGTATAGTGCTGAAGTAAGACCAAGTCAGACCAATACTGTGTTGTTGTCTGTTCAATGCACAGGTGCCGCTGTTGGAGTGCCAACTCTCCTCCTGGTCCTAGTGGTGCCTGCCCTGGGTGTCCTTGCCTGCTCGGGATTCTGAATGTAGCTGGATTCACCTTGTCCTCCACCTGACACAAAGGACTCCCTTTGAAGATGAGGACCACGATTCTTTTTGTTTCCTGTGGCACCATCCTAAGCCAAATAAATTACACTTTAAAAAGAATTACCCTACCGATTTCCTATGAACTTTAAGAGGACTGAGGCATCCAGGAACTCCTTCATGAAGTAAATCAACTTTTGAACGGCTAAGAAATATTTTTAACTTGTTCCAATATGCCTTATAAAACACTTATGCTGATCTGTGACAGTTGCATGATTCGGTCCAATGGGGCAAGTTACAGTGTTAAACCCCAATAACATAGGCTGTACAGTGAAAGTAAAATCACCATACGTAGGTGCTTTAACTTGAATAACAAATTGTGAAATATAATAGAGATTGAAATGTTGATTGTATGTGATAAATGTAAGAGTACTACGTCTGTCTGTACTATCCTATATGTTTTGTGTACTGCATATTTTTGAATAGCCCCGTCATCATTTATTGGGATTACTGGTTTTTAGAGAGACAGTCAAAGCAAAAACATTTCATTATTTAGAGCTATATTTCTTGAGGTTATTGGATAGAATTTGAAGGAATTGAAATAAAAGTCAGTGATAAGAATTGTTTTAAATATGTTCAGAATATCCGAGACATGGATAGCATGTTCAGTTTAAAGGAATTTACCTGTGCTTCACTGATGCGAGATTTATTATATTCTTTTCTTGAAAGAATTCTGTTGAAAAATTCTGTTATGGTAATTGTCGCTAATTTTGGGAGTCAAATGTCAGCTTTCAGGGAAGCAGCGTAATGTATTGGTTTTGATTTAGTCTTATTCCTATTGTTATTATTAAGGTAGCAATATAACACTTAGGAGTTTGGAGGTGAAGTCCATGCTAAGATCAGCCAAGTGGACCATGAAATGGTAGGAAACGTATGTTATTTTTTAAAGTGAAAATATTTAAAATATAATAAGAAGAAAAAGGTATACAATAAATGGCAAAAGCAGAGTAGCACAGTAAAAAAATTATTATATTTACATTTTTATGCTGCAGACGCCAGGTGTTACCTTCCTGTATTGAAGGCGTACATTTGGGAGAACTTTATGCTTTTTCAAGAACTTGATATTATTCTAATGTTCATAGTGTTGTAAATAAGAGTTTTAAAGTTCTGAGACCATTTCTCTATTTGATAGAGTACTGAATGATCCAACTGTGTGTTAGTACGTGAAAGTCAGATCCCAGCTGTTAGTCAAAGCTACATGTTTACTATGGCCTTTGCAAAATGGGAACTCTATTAGAGATAGAGAATGTTTTTGTTCTGACTGTGTCTAGAGTGTTTCAGTGATGGGTTTCTTTGTTGGTTTGTTTGGGTTTTTTTAAGTTGTTAAAGAAATGCACATTCCTTTCATTTTCCATGGTATACTGGGAATTAGTTTGAGTGTGAATGATGAAGAAACAGTGATGTTGAATCAGCTGGCTCAAGTAATAGTGCAATGTCTGATGCTTCAAGAATTATAAGCTTTGAATCATATTTTATTAGCACAACCTTGCTAGCTACTTAGAAATAGATTTTATCTTTTTAGAACTGATACTGTAGAGGTCCGTAATAATATTTACATGAAGCAAGGATAGGTCTATTAATAATTTACACCCCTTTCTTTTATTTGTATAATTTTGTACTATATATTTACATGTAAAAGTGTAGAGTCTTCATTAATAAATATCAATAATACTGTTTTAGTTTAATTTTAACTATTTGTTACAAGATGAAATTTTTTTAAATAGGCAAAAGTGATAACTGCCCTAGAGAGGAATGTCAAAGTGTCAAACACTACTGAGTTTCATAAATTGTATAATTATTTGAAAGAGAAATGAGCTGTCTTCATACATAAGAAACTAATATGCTGTAAGCCTTCTGTACAAAAAAAGATGTGTTTTATTGTGTTTCATTTGGTTTTGTTCTTTTGCAGTATGACTCATTTTTATATAATATACAACCATAACTAAATCTTTTGCCAAATGCATGATTGCCTTTTACTTTTCTAATACATGGTGTAAGAAGCTGTTTCATTTTTGCATGGAAATGACCTGGGAAGGAAATCCACTTCTCTTTTTTTAAATCAGCAACACAGATGAGGTAGGTGTCACATACTGATCAGATAGTTGGAGATTTTTCTGTTTCACATAATTGTGTAAATTTGACTGGGACCTTCAGTTTCAAATTGTTGTCAGAAAAACTAACTAATGTGTCATCTGCTTTAAAATGCAAGGTTCTTAATTAAAGTTTATATAGATAGACATATTTGTTGTTTCTTTATATTTCAGGAAAATTGATATTGCTATTATTTGATACTGATGAATATTGAACTGGTTTTTTAGTTACTTTTTATCTTTTTTTTTCAGATGAGTAGAGCAGGACTGTGCTTTGTCCTTTTTATGAATGAAAAGTAAATGACAATTAAATAAATGTATTAATGTTACTCAAAGTATTATAACTGTCTTTTAAATTGGAGCTTTCTAATTTCATAACAGTGATATGGTCATCTATGATAGTAAAGGTGTGGATAGAATGAAGTCCTGTGTATCCCTACCCTGCCTTCCTGTGACTGTTGCTGGAGTTTAAGAGCTTTTCTTGCTCTTTTGCTTTGACTATAGGTGATACAGATAGAAAGATTTTCCTAAAATCAGTAACAGAGAGCATCCTGAGAGCTTTTTGGCATTTTTGGAAGCAAGAGATAACTAAGTAGAGTATTTTTTCAGGTAACATTCTATATTCCAATAGATATATGTCATGATTTAGCCGCAGCCAGCAACTAAGCCCCACACAGCTGTTCACTCACTGCCTGATGATGAGTGGAGAGAAAATCAGAAGAGCAAAAGTGAGAAAGCTCATGGATTGAGATAAAGACAGTTTAACAGGAAAAGCAAAAGCCGTTCACAGATGCAAAGCTAAACAAAGGATTCATTCACCACTTCCCATGGGCAAGCAGGTGTTCAGCCATCCCCAGGAATGCAGGGATACATCATGGATAATGGTGACTGGGGAAGACAAATGTCATCACTCTCCAGATATTCCCCACTTCCTTCATCTTCTCCCAGCTCTATATGCTGAGGATGGTGTCATATAGTCTGGGATATCGTTTTGGTCAATTTGGGGTCAGCTGTCCTGGCTGTCCCTTCCCAACTCCTTCTGTGCCCTTCTCCAGTTCTTCCAGAGATGATCTATTTGTCTTTTAACTTTTCTACTGCTAATTCCGTTTGCTTTGCCATTTTAAAATTCTTATTTCCAAAAACAGAACAAAGGAGCGAATGCACGAAAGTCCTCATGAATGGAAAATAAAAAATGGTGTTCACATCTAAAAGAGAAGTAGCACTATCTTTTCTCTTCTTGCCAGGCTAACACGTTGGTCTTCTACCTCCATGCCAAGTCTAAAGAACATAATGAAAAGTCACATGAAAAGTACCTCCTTCACGTTAGTTGGTCTTGACTCTGGTTTATTCTCTTGATTAATATGGATGATACTGGAAATTACGTCAACTTTTATTCTCCAAAACACTTAAAAAGCTCTTGCTTGAAGTGGTAACTTCAACAGGCAACCCCCAGTGAGCAATGATGAGTGGATTCTTCTGGTCTATATTTAAACAATCTAATTGTGTCTTTAACACCTGATGCCTTTGGTCTTTACTGTGTTGCCACAGCCACCAGCCTGCTTCACAGAACGGTCTGACGTCATTTCTTTCTCTCCAAGCAGGCAGCAGACATGACAATATGTAATATCTGCTGGCAAAAGGGCAAGTCCAGAGAATACAAAAATACTGACTGGGCATCATCCCCTCCTCATGGCTGTCATGGAGCCACTATTTACCTGTGTCACCTCCATCCTTCAGTTACTTGACACCTGCAGAAAGCAGCACACAGAGAAGTGCTTCCATTGCATTGAGATAGTCCAGCTCCAGGCCAATTTAGATCCTCTCTGGTGGCATGCAGCTCTGAGTGGGCACGTGCCATAGGGGTGAATGGCACCAGGGGGTCATTACCTGACTGCAGGCTAGTGTTAAATCCTTCAGGAAATACCCAGATGGTGTGGCCCCAGGGCAGTGGAGAGCACACAGGCAAGCAGGGCAGTTGTTCTCAGAGCACAAAGCCTCTGACCAGACATGAAAACAGTGCCCTAACCTCAGAAACAATGCATCCAGCACAAGCCACTGAATTCTCCTCAGTGGGAGGAGGGAAGCAAATATCTTCCAGCATTAAGGTCCATATGATGTGAACAGGGAGGATTTCAACATCCAGTGAGCCCTGAAGTGAAAAGCCTTTGAGAGTGCACAGCAGTGGCAACTTGAACCCACGTGCCAATAACTGTTCTAGCCACACATTGACATTCATTTCTGATTCTCACAGGGAGAAACATAAAAACATCAAATTCCCAGAGGCACTAAACTCAGGGAATTCATCCCATCCAGACAGCTCTCTATGAACAGCTGCCCTGTGGCTGCCTGCAGCATGGTAGCACTCATGGGACATGGTAGGTGAATTGGACTGGTGGAACCAAACGGTGTTTCCAAGCTGCTAAAATCTTGTACTACCCACACCAGGGCTGTTGTATACAAACCACTCATTAGACACTGTTCCTGGCCAGCGCTTCTCCCAGGATTGGTTTTCAGATGCCACAGCCCAGAGCCACACCAGAGCCCCTGGCAACCACTTGGAAGCTGAGGAGTCTACGTCCTAGGGCTGGCACTACCAGCTGCAGGTTGGGTTTGTTAGTTTTCAGTTCAAAATCTTCAGGATTACTGTAGGTTCTGCAAAAGCTCAGTCCTTACTACTAATTTATCTGTATCTGCAATTCAAAATGGAGTGGAGACATGCACAGGGCTTTAGGGCAAGACTCTGATGAGGCTTTTGCTGACCCACCTTTTGCGCTTCAACATTAAACCACTATTATTTGTCTCGTGAGTCTACGACAAGTTAATAATATTCATGAAGTCATGTGTTGTTTTCTCTGCCCAGAAGGTTTTTAGCTATAGATACTGAGAAATAAGCATCAGTCACATCTCAATGACAGAACTGAAGCAGTTAATTATGGATCCTTATTTAACTGCACTCTGACAGAATAATGCATATCAAACTCCCTATGGATCCACCTGCAGCTCAAAGAGCTACTGAAAATCAGCCAGTTCACAATGCTCCTGTGAGCCTGCTCTGACAGAGCACTGAAGTACCAGTGCAGGCCTCCAACACATGTGCCCAAGCCAAGATGATGTCTCCTCTGGCATCAAATCACAAGAACCTTCAGCCAGCTTCAGTACCTGATTTAACTCCAGTAAAAAGCAGAGGTGGAATGATACAAAAGGGTCTACAGGGGGTGGGTGTATTTATATATGTGAGCAAGTAGGTTAAAGCATGCACTGGGATTGTAACATAATCTAATAAAAATTAATACCTCAAGCAAAAAAAAGCCCAAAACGACAGAGAGAAGCTCTGCAGTTTTTTGTGGCAGCTTTTATACAGACAGGTTAAACTTTGTGCTCCAAGAGCCAAGAAAGTGCACACAGAATGACTCCACTGGGTTCTGCTCAGCAAAGGTTTCTATCATCAACATTTAGGCCTGAAACAGGTTGGTCACCCTTACCTCTGCTCATGGCAAGCAGAGCTCACCTCAGCTATGCTCATTGCTGAAGCTAGGTGGGAACACCTGAGTGGCTGGATACCTGCTAGGGCTGTAAAGGGAACTGAGGGAAACTCTGTGCTCTAAGGAAGGCAGCTAACATATGTGTTTTGGGGTTTTTTTTGCTTCAAGATCTTGAAATGCTGAAAAACTTAGATAATCAATGAAATACTTGAACCTTATTATACCAAAAGTGAAATCCTGTAGGATATCTGCTCAAGAGAAATTGAGTTTGTACCATCCTTTCACAGATGAAACTCAGGGCAACTGAAATGAAGGAGTTACTACTGTGAAATATGCCACCGGAGAAATAACAAACAGAGCAGTAAAAAGATTCTTTCTAATGATAGCATTAAAAAATCAAAGTCTTGTTGACAGTATTAGCTTCTCAAAAATTAATGAACTAGAACCTACTGTGAGAATAATTGCATATAAACTATGATAATGTTGATGTTATGCCAAAAGCTGTGATTCCTATTGAGAACTAATATACAAAATCAAGCTCCAGGGAAGTCAACTCCATTTCTGACCTTTAAAATGCAAGTAAACACAGGATGAAAAAAACTCATGAGAAAGAACATTTGTAAAAATACAATGGAAGATCCTGGATCTAGTAGATCCTTTTCTAAAATGACAAATATATGATCATTATTTTAAACTTTTCCCTTTTCATGTTTATTTGTAGAAAGTAGTGGTGTCATTTCTGATTTCCATATTCCTGATTTACTAACTAAAGGCCTAGTGTTCTCTGATGACTTCTTGGGATGAATATGAAAAAATAAGTTACATCTTTTTGCAGCTCATCATCCCATGAGGAGATACTGACAGCACCTGTAAGTTAATTGTGTATCCAAACTGCTTAAAGAACTGTGTAAAGGGTTTAAACAGTAGCTATATTAAATATATAATCACCTCACTTCTCTCAGGTATAACTGCAAGCAGAATCTAGATAAAGCAAATTTACACTTCAATAAGGACACGTGAAAAAGCTTTATGTGGATTTTTGACAATGCCCGTTTAGAATATCCATCTGTTGGATTTTTTTTTAACTTCCTTTGGCTCATAACAGGAAGCCTCCATTAATTTCCTTTGCAAAGTGTGTGTGCTCAATCAAAAGTAAAAAGTAATTCACTTCTTTAAAAAAAGGAAAATAAGTAAAATATGTAGAATGAAGATGGTAAAAAAAAAAATCCTTCAATTATGGGTGCTAATGTTTCTGTCCATTAAGCATCAAAAAGTAATTTTCTGTAATGGATGTATTAAAATTACCTCTCATTACAAGCTGATGACTGCCAGATGTTAATAAACTATTTCTAAGTGCTTATCATTAGGTGCAATACTGACTAAGCTCACAAAGTGTTTCATGTTTATGTGCCCATAAAACACAGCATGGAGAGCAATGGCTAGATATTCTTTAAACAATAAAGCAGATCATAAAATCATAGAACAGCTTCGGTTGGAAGCAACCTTAAAGATCATTTAGTTCCAAACCCCTTCATGGGCAGAGACACTTTCCACTAGACCAGGGCCATAAGAAAACAGCTGATTTCTACCAGTCAATAAGAGGAAAAACCTTCATTTTAGTCCAGGGTAGTGTAAGAGCTGTCATAAGAGCCTTTCCACCACATTTTGTAATTAGTGTTCCACCTACAAGTAGATTGATTTCTTGGCTAAACCTCAATCCACTATTTATTTAGTCAATGCTTGTATGCTGGATCAACTGTCAAAAAAATCAACCTTTATAATGGTTGGACTGAAGGGGAAAAGAGGTAACCAGCACATTTTTATACTCTATTCATCACATTACCCTTTAAAAAAAACCTTCCCAGAAGGCCAACACAAGACCTCATCTTGCCTGAAGGCATTTGTGGAAGTGCTGACTATAATGACAGCAGAGTGGGGCTGAGATTGCTTCTGGAGGTTTCATACAGTAGAGGTATAGAAAAATTGCTTTCCTCTCTAAAATATTTATTTTCTAAATGTGCTATTTTTATGAATCTCCTGCCTTTTTTTTTTACTTTGTTATTGTAATATCCCAATCTGTGCACCCCAACCACTTTCTGTGTAACTTTAAAAGACAAAAAGGAGTTCTTAAATTTTCATTTTTGCCATGCTGCATTCCTTGACAATATGGAAGTACAGGAGACACCTTGAACCTGCCTTCTCTCCTGTAATGTGTGTCAATGGTCTATTTAACTTTGCGATGAACTCAAGAAAGCTGGCTTTCATTTCAGCTTGATTGAATCTACTCAAGAGCCAAGGGAGTTGTGATCCCAGCTGACATCTCACAGATCTTCACCTGCAAGGCTGGGGCAGCCTTTGCCCACCTGGCCACAGCTGAGATTTGCTGCGTAATTCTTCTGTACCTCCCTGGGTACACTTCTGTAGGAAGGGAGAAGCTACAACTGCACAAGAGGGAACAAAAGACTGAAGCATCAAGTTGCTATTGTTACTGGGAGAGAACAGGGTTCGTTTGGCATCTGTTTGTACAGGGAATGACACGCAAAGCTTTCCTGGGAAAAGTGAAGACATCCCCCATGCTGGGAACTCTTCCTTATGAGCAGCAGCAGCAAGCAGGCTCACACCATTGGGCTGTGCCAGTAAAAGAGACAAAAAGAGAGCTCTGTGTTTTCAGCACAAGAAGAAAAAAGCACTAGGGTCTGCTTTTTAAACCTCCACTGAAGTTGCTACCCCCACAACATATGGACTAGAGACAGCCCTGCACATCCACAAGTACACTGACCTCAGGGGACAGCTTTCATCAGCTTGAAATCTCCTTACCTTGGTAGCTCAGTGCCTTTCAGTTGTGGTCAGAGATCTTCAATTTTCTTGTGTATGATTCATGAAATTTAGCAGCTACACATTGTTATGGAAACCATTTAAGCACATACAGAAAATCTAATTTTCTGTATCGTTTTGATTGGTTTGCAATGTCTTAAAACAGCTAACGGGGTGAGTTTTTAGCTGGAATAATTTCTTAAACCACTAAATTCATTTCAATGTTGTATTTTCTGTTTACACCTTTCCTGCCATATAAAATTTCTCTCCTTAGTCTTTCTTTGGATTAAGTACAACTGGCTGAGCTTAGAACATATGCTGAAACCTGAACAACATGACTGACTTGTTTAAATCCAGTCCTCAAAGTCTGAAACTCCTGAGTCTAAAAATATCGTTCTTGTTCCAAAGGAGTAGGGGAAAGTAGAGCAAAATGTGGAAGGAGCTCCCTATGTTGTCCGCTTTGCCTAGCACACAGGATTTTACTCAGGACTGCTCAGGTTTCCAGCTCCTTCTGGAAAGATGGGCAGGGGCCTCTGAGCAACAGCTCTGGCCAGTGAATGCCAAGATGCCCCACACACCACCCTCAGATAATAGCTGGAAATGGGAGGAATGCATGATTTTTCCTAACACTGAGTTGATCGATGTCCCCCCAGTCTGTCACGAGGGCAAATATGTTTGGTGGATTCTTTTTCTTTAATTGCTCTGAGTTTCAGATCACAGCTCCAGTTCCCCTGGGAACTCAGCAGTGCACTGACCATTGCTATTGTTATGAGGACTTGCAGTAGTGAGGAACATCAGCTTTCCCCCTTGGAAAGTCAGCAGCACCAGGAGAAAGGGAAAGGGAGGGCAATGGATGCTCACAGCAAAGAGGAGACAGTGAGTCAAGACACAGACTTCAGGCACTGCTGGGCTGCCGTGGGCAGGCTGACACAGCCCAGACGTGGCTGCTCCCCTCCTGTGAGACACAGCGGGTGCATTGCCCTGGCCCAGGCTAAGGTCTCTGTTCCTCTCCTCTGTGCTTCCCATAATGTCCCCTATACTGAGGTTCCCTGCTACCTGAATGTGCAGAGGTCCAGACACGGGATAGATGGGAAAAAGCCTTCCCAGTTGAGAAAGGACTTCTAGCAGCCAGAGTCCTTGCAAAAATGCAGCACTTTCCCAAGCCAAAATTGCTTGCTTTTCTCCAGCTAGGCAGGCACATCCTCTGCATCTCCACGTGGGGTCCCATGAGCTGAAAGCCAGCTTTTCCAGCTGTGACACAGTGGGGACCAAGGAGTTTGAACTTGAATAAGGACTCAAAGTGGCTCATTAACTTGTGGGATGACGTCAGCAAATGCTGTTTATGCCTACTGAGAGAAATCAGACACCTACTGACTGAAGGAACAGCTAAGCAATGCTTTTTTGAAGATAGCAGTGGCGCCTAACTGGTGGGATCAGGCACCTACATACCTTTGAGGTACTTGGCCAAGGAGATTAAGTGACTTGCCCACGGTCACACAGGAAATCTATGGCAGAGCCAAGAACTGATCCAACTTTCAAATTACTTAACCACAAGATTATCATTCCTCCATGTATTAAATTATTAATTCTGATGCTTGTCAGGAAGCCTGAGGCATAGGATGGGTGCTTATTAATTGGAGCCAGACACATAAACATGCACATTGATTTATGTATTCGTATATTTAAAACTGGATGAAAGAACTATGTGGTATCTCATTTTGGATCTTACTTTAGTCTCTCACCTCCTGGTTTACATAGAGTAGAGGATGCACTGGAAAACAACCAGTTTTCTCCCATATATGGAACACTTGCTTATGGGTCTCTACATGCCATAGGAGTCATTAGAAGTTGGGAAGTTTGGCTTTACCATGTATCATCCCAGTCCATCTTTCAGATTTAGACGTTGTCACACATTCCTGGCCAGGGCTTGTTTCTCCATTAAGCCAATATGGCAACAGTCTACTTTCTCTAGTCTGGGTTTAGTTCAACTGCTTGTAATACCTGCAGTTATTTCACTATTTTTTATTCCCTTAAGAAATTAAAATATAAAATATCCAGGGAAGATGGAGAATGGTGACACTGACAAGGCTTATGCACTGAACTGGGATAGCTACATAGAGAAATAAGTCTCCCTCTCCTCCTTCAGAGTCAGGGGATGAGGGTAACACCTCTGGGGATGACTCAGAGAGGAGCCTTGGATATAGGCCCTGACTTGCCCGCTGGGGGAGACGCTCTGTCTGCACTGACTATCAAGGGAGGCCAGGGAGGCAAGGCTGGCAAATGCAGGCATTTAGGCATTCAAATATATGTGCTTTTAATACATTCCTCATACCCTGCACACCTACTGCTTATGCTTGAGGTGCAGTGCTGAGGACAGTGGAAACACTGGATTTCCATTAGATGTTGTACTCTGAGCTGATACGCAGATAGAGGGGGATAACCCAGCAAGATTAAACTTACCTGTAATGATGTTCTTGTGAACAACAAGAGGTACGGTCCAGTTCTGGTCTCAAGAAAAAGAGGACAATCCAGGCCTTTGTACCATGTAACCACAGCCTCTCCCATCAACTTCCAGCAAGAGAACAGAACACCAGCCACACACTGGGCAGGGAATGGTGGTGGCTGTGGGAGCATTGCTGAGGCAGGTTTTAAGAAAAGCAAAGCTTAGGAGTGTGAGATCAGAGCTGAATTTATAGCGTAGACTACAGGGACTGTAAACATCTACCAGCAGCAGTTCTCTGTGTCACAGTCCACTCTGTAGTACATGCTAACGAGCAACCAGGAGTGGTATGTGGTCTCTAGGTAACATCAATCACTGATCTTAAAATATCCAGAGGCAACATATTTTGGGGTTAAGTTATATTTTCATCAGATTATAGTAATCAGATAGGTAGGTTTTGTAAACCAGGTTGGTGACTTTTAACTTATGGAACTTGGTAACCAGCTACATATCTGGGTATTTGTCATCACTGTTTTACAATGATATGGGAGCACTTCATATGTAACGGCTTTCAACCTGCAACAGTTCAGTAATGCAAAGAATTAGAATTATTATTCATCATAGATAGGGGCCTGAAAGACTTAAATGAAAGCATGGGAGTTATTTCTAAAAGGTGGAGATTGTCCATTGTTTTCCTCTACACAGAAGGATAAGAAAAAGTACCTCTTGTATATACATAGCATAGAATATCTCTTCCTTCTGCAGCTGGCCAACAAAATGCAATGGGCTCGTGCTTCAGCATCTGGGCTATTTGAATAACACTGTATGCTTTAACATGGCAAACACAAGCATGATGTGCAGAAGGAGTGAGTAATCAGTAGATACAGTGACAAGTAGTGTCAAATAGTGACTGAGGAAAATGCATTTAATCAGCTTTTGCATTCAAAGCCAGTGCAATCTTACCTTTTTTGTGTCTGTGTCTCTTACTGGAGGTTGTGTTAAATACATCCACAATCAGACAATAACTCTCTTGGTCTCAGTGGAATTTACTGGGTCCTTGGCCCTTCTGAAATTTAAGCTACTTACACAGCATCCTAGTTTTTGGTTTCTCTTCTAGACCTATCTTCACCTGGCTGTTCTGTGATACTGGTGAGTATTTTCAGACATCAGGTCTGAATATACATACCAAATCTTGATTTTGGGTATCTGTTCAGACACTTTTGGATTCTAGCTAACTACTCTACCACCATCACTTTTGCAGAAATTTCTAAGGGAGATATTTGAAAAGGTGAGAAGGGAAAGGGCTTGGATTTGGGAACTTTTTCAAAGCAAGCAGCACAGCTGTCTGACAAGAACCTGGAGATTAGTTTTGGGAACAAAATATTCATAAGAGCCAGGATGGAGAGAAGAACTAGGTTGTGGTGCTGGTTTAGGATTTAGCAGTAAAACTGGGACAGGAGGAAGTTAGGTAGTGGAAAAGGTAGTGGAAGAGGCAGTGGAAAAGCAGAAAATGGCTATCAGAAAAGGGCATGGACAAAGCTTTCCATTTTGGAGAAATTTTAACATTTTTCAGAACCTTGAAAGCCCAAATACACCTTCCCTCTAATTGATAATGAAATAATTGTATTCTGGGAGATCCTAGTCTTTAACCAATTCATCCAATTCATCAACCAGTGTGCCCCTTGGGGAGTCCATGGCTCAGCCAAGCGATTTTACCCAGCCCATTTACACTGATGCAGACAAACCCCACATTCCCACTACCCCCAGGCTGGTCAGACATAAATCAGGTTTGGGTGGAGAGCTCTCCTCACAGCTACCTCTCAGTATGAGCACAATGCCATGCTAACACAGCCCTGTAGCACTGGCCTGTGCTTTCATGTTGAGTCAAGGTGGACAGCAGAGGTCACGCTTGCCTGCCCACTGGGTGGTCATACCTTCCATGTCCTGGTGCTGTGATAGCTCCTCTCAGAAAAGTCATTCCCAGTCCTGAATGACTACAGACTTGTTTCAAAATACACTCCCCATTTCCTGATCTACTTGTAAAGTCCTTTGTTTTCTATGTGCATGTGCGGTTTTTCCTTCCTTCATTTCTTGTGCTTTCCCTATAAGCACCAGCTCTCTGTGTTTATCCTTGTTTGGCTGCTGCCCAAAATGCTGCCGTCAAAACACATCTGTAGAATAAGTGGTGAGTTTTTTAAAGGAATGTAAACAGCCAATAAATTGTTATGGGTTTTGCCCACAGAATCCATGCATCTTTGATTGTCGGTACTTGTTCTATTTCATTTAATTTGCTGTTGGAAATGTCTTGCATTAGTTTTTGCCAGATAACTGCTGTGAGCCCCACAGAAGGAGAATGACAATGTAAGAGGTAGTTTTGGGTTACTTTGGGCAAAACTTCAGGGCTGCTGAGAAAGTCCTAAAGGCAACAAACAGGTCAAGGTAAGTTGATCTCTGCTCTTGACTCCATTATATGTGCCCACAAAAGTGCCACAACAGATTCAGGCACATGGATCAACTAAGAAATCTTGTGGTTTTTTCCACATGGATTTCTGTAAACCTGGGGCAATCTACTCTTCCTAGTACATTAGTATTATTGATAGAGAGAACAGGTTGCCTGCCCAAAGAGTGACAGAGAAAGGAAAGAAATGCTTAACCCCTGCCAGTGGCGGCTACCACAAAAGGATGGTTGCAGAAGGCACGGAGGGAAGCAAAGGGCACTTTGCTTCCCAAAGAAGGGACTTTGGCCAGAATCTTCTCCCGTTCGGGAAAGGAAATGAAATCTCGCGATTTCAATGAGGATCAATTCAGCAAGGTTTGGTGCATTTCCCTGCATTTCATGTCATCCCATGCCATTTTACTGTTTTCACTTTGGTGCAGAATTTTTGGTTTTTTTGATGCATTCTGTTTCATCTGTATCTTCTCCTGTCTCTTGGTATCTTGTGTGCCCTGATTTCCAGGATTTCAAGGATTATAATGTCAGTAAAGTTTGATGCTTTCCCCTGCACTTCATGACATCCCATGTCATTTTATTTTTCTCACCTCAATGCAGGATTTTTTTGTTTTGTGGCATTTGTTTTCTTCAGTGTCTTCTCCTGTCTCTTTCTTTCATTTGCTCTCTTATTTAGGAGTTTCAGTAAGGTTATTTTTGCCAAGTTTTGGTCCTTTTCAGTGCACCTCATTGCATCTGAACCCATTTGGTTGTAAGCACTCCATTCCTTTTTTTTTTTTTTAATGGCATTTCATTTATTCATATCTCCTTCCCTGAGTGTTTGTTACACTTTCTTTTCTGATTTCAATGAGGATCAATTCAGCAAGGCTTGGTACATTTCCCTGCACTTCATGTCATCCCTTGCCCTTTTTCCTGTTTTTAGAGGAGTTATTTGTTCAGCTGCAGCTGTCATGGGTTCATTCAGATTCCAGAAGTACACAAAGTGTATAATCTTCTCTGATTGTTCAGCTGTAAAAGATGCTGTAAGGCCGTAGAGTGTGGCACAGTAGCATGACTAAACCTTTGCAATGGACTAAACCTTTTGCCATGGACAATACCACAGGCTGTTCACACTCTATCATATGATCATCGGATCTACAGCTGTAAATGATGTGGTCACCGAGGCTGTAGAGTCAAAGAGAAGTGCCTGAAGATTCACAGTGTACCAGTGACTTCAGAAAATGATTCATTAATCCCAGTGGTGTGAAGCCCATGTTGGACTCTGATGCCATGACAGCCCTCTACCAGGCCCATGCTGAGTCCCCTCCACATATGCGGAGTAATCCTCTCACCAGCTGTGGCCGGCAGTCTTCATGTGCTCCCTGCAGCATATATTTGCTTGGCTAATTGAAAATTACTTTTACATGAGAATCAAATGAGAAGCATATCTGTGGGAAACTGGTCTGTTCCGTATCAATAATGCTGCTGGTAATGCTCAGACAATTGATGACTGTGGAGAGTGGGACAGCAAGTGTCTTTTCTCAGAGACACTTAAGGTGGGACTGGGAATATTTGCCCACAGAGAACATTTGATTACAAAACTATGGCAAGAATCTTGCTTTCCTTTAGCTGCAGCCATACCCTTCTAGGAAAAGAGACAAATTCTTAAATTTCTGTTGACAAGCTGAGGAAATTCAGATGTGTAATTGAGTGTTTTGGGTAATATATTGAAATACAAGAGAAGTGGGGAAAAGACCACTTCAGAACATGGACGAAGATCAAAATTTTGCCCCCCCTTACTCTGCTATGCGTTTCCTGTTTCTAACTGGATGCATAACTGTGGAACATGAAAAAAAGCAGAGGCATTTGTGAGGCTTGTTCTCACTGCCATGCTATAGGCCTTTCTTCTCCACCTGACAAGAAATAATGGTGTGTTAGAAATATGTTTGTTTCCAACCAGTTGTTGGCATAAAACTTGATTATTATTTTTCTTTTGCTTATGCCTAAGGGCAAGACAGAGATTGCAACACATGAAGCAGACAGCTATAACAGGCAGAGAGAGATATCTGTCAGAAAAATCTAGACCACCTAAGTAAGACACTTAGATTTCCTACTCAAGGAAAGATTTCTGCCTTTAAACTTTGATCCAGAAAGCTTTACACATCAAGCAGGGATCAAGACAGAGCAACCATCGGGACATGGCAGACATAGGAGTGAAATTCAGGAGACACCTGAATTTCTGCCACCATTTGGCCCTGAAGCACCTACTTCAGGGCCATGTTCTGTTCCTCTGTGCATGGAACGTGGAGACCTTCAGGTACATGACAGGGCTAAAGGTCCCCTATGGGAGCAGAAGTGCTGAGGTTGCTGATCATATCAGCTTCTTCCTCAGACAGGATCTGATCTGCAGCCGCTCTTAGAAAGGGTATCTGGATAATCTCTGTCTCCCAAGGGATTATAACGCCTCTTTTTAACCACTAGCCAGCAAAACATCCTCAAGAGGAGGCACAGGGAAGGGACCTGATCCCATGCTCCTGTCAGACCCCAACCCCTGCTGACAAGAACATAAGAGCCACGGGGCAGGAAAATAGCAAACAACAAAGAGCCTGATCCCATAGGTAGGGTCCCAGGGTGGCGTGGGGGTGAAGCTGCTGTGCCTTAGTCAGCTCCCAGCCAAGGGGCAGGCAGTGGGACTCCTCTCAGAGGAATCTCCTTCTACCACCAAGGAGCAGGCAGGCACCCAGATGGCTCCTCTCTGCAGGAGTTGCACATGAACTGGCAGCAAGAGCTCACTTCTCCCGGCCCACAGCTTGAAATGGTAATCAGACAGCGGAAAGAGCCACTCTTTGTATGTGGCCAGTGCCAAGCCTGTATACTACTATAACAAGGAGCTTCCCAAGAGAGACCTGTGCTCTCCTCCATGCCCAGTCAAACCCAGATTATTGAAAAATTTTCCATATAACCAGAGAGCACCTGAAGAGCTGCACAACTGCACAATCCCTCCTGAGATGTGGATTCACCCAGATTGGGTCCGACAGAGAGGCCAGGCCAGGACAGAGGTGAGTCTGATAAAGAGAGGGTGTCATAAGGTCTCTTTGTTCCTCAGGAAAACCAAAGCTGTCCTGGGATGACCTCTGAAAGGTTTCTGATCTCTGCTTGCAGATGGGCTAGCAGAAACCTTTTTGGGGAGGGGATGTAGTTTATGTGGAATTTGTGGTGTCATGCACAATCCTGCTTTTCTCTAGCTGAGACAGAAGGGAGAAGCAAGTGCAGAGCCATGCACCTGGGTAGCAGAAGAAATGTTTTCAGAATATCATCTGCTGCAGGGCCAGCATGGGGGCTTTGGGATGTGGCTGAGTAGGCGGAGGCTGCAGGGCGGTGGTGCTTCCTGAGCACCCTGTGTATGCTTGAGCAGAGTGCTGGCCATCAGGGTGTCCTGTGCAGCCCCAATGCCATCGCAAACACTGCAGCAGCTGCGCCAACAATCACTTCACTGATGCTGCTGTCTGAAAACACGTTTCAGCATTTAGGCTGCAAAGTACATCCGAGCTGTGCTTTCCCTGTCCAGCACTTTTCTGTCTCACTTCATAGCTCTCTCTCAGCTGGTTGGTGTGCATGCCTAATGCCCTAAACAGGAAGGGAGACCAGTTAAGTGACAATCTGCATGGAAATATGTCAGATAGGCCACAGAACTTGTAAAGAGGTCTACCTCCTCCTGCAGTGCATCAAGTGGTTAAAATAAAAAATTGAATGCAGTGAATTTGATGATGAGTTTAAACAACAATCTAACAACTCCCCCTCCTGGGGTCCAACACACCTGTAAATAGAAATACTCCGAAATAATCACTGGTTTAAATAATCTGTACCTGCATGTCACGTTCAGGTTCAGATTAGTCTCTTGATGTCTTTTGAACTTAAATGTCACTAATTTTCCCTTCAAAAAAATCAGTAAGACTTCTACCAAAACTTATATCAAGTTCCACACAGACTAAAGCACAAAAGCTCATATATTCACTACAGGAGTACCACCGCCTTCCTCTTAGGCTTACTTGCCTTGGTAGGGCTGGATCCACAGCCATTACAGCAATGCAGTATATTCAGGTAAATGGAGACCTTCAGACATATTTATGAGGACCATCTATCTTAAAAGGTTTTAAAGTATTTTCAGCACTAGGTTTAGTTTCATTTGGTCATATAAAAAAATGTGATGCTCCCTAGTTTTTCTAAGCCTTTTCTCATTTTCTTTCTTGTGGCTTCAGGATCTGTGTATAATACGACACTTTTTACTGTGATTTGTGGCTTTAGGTGAACAATATGCTGTATGTGGTGTTAATTAAAGTGGATGGAATCCAGAAGCATTAAAATGCTCATCTTCCCTCTGTGCTAATGATCTTTGATTTCTAACCTGTCAGCAGGGATTATGTATTAGAGCATCATGTTTGTGATTCTCTACAGCAGCTCAAGTGTCAACACTGTCATTCAAGCACCCTCCATTCCCTCCTCCCCAGCCTGGTTTTGACATGAGAAAAAGTGACTTGTGCTGAGACTTGGCTTAGGCAGTGTCTGAATGCAGTAAGGGTATAATGGAAATAAATACAGGAGCTCAGGAAAGGGTACCAAAAGAGGAACTGGTCAGTATGGGGAAAAATACACCTTGTAATGATATGAGACTCTTATAATTCTCTTATATTCCAGAGAACAAGATATTAAGTATTTTCTTTGAGGTGGATAGCATCATTCTGTCTATAGGTTTGAGCAGGTGGTGAGAAATACAGAACTTCTAATACCTAATAATAGTACTGGAGGAGTTTCCTTCTTTGTATTTATGGTAGTCAAACATTCTCCCTGCTTTGGTCTCCCCTTTCTCAAACAGGGTTACATTCTTCCTACTTCTCTCAGGTAAGAATAAGTTAATTTGTTAATCCACGGAGAGACATAATAGATAAAGCTAGATAGTGTCTTTCAGAGGAAGTCTGGATTTTCTTCTCAGTTAGTTAAAAAAAATTATCTTTGACTTTTTCTGATCATTTTGGTCATTATCTCACACAAGTCTATCTGATATTTGACAGTATTTCTATCAAACATGAAAACAAGTCTATATATCCTCTGAAAAGAAACTAAAAACCTAGATTAGTATGTCGATGTACCAAGACTTCAAAAATTAAATGGTAAGACAGGACGTAAAGGAAAGAAAGTGTAACAAATGTAAATTAATCTGTCGTGTTTCTTATGACATGCACTTGATATTATCAGATGCAATATGTTCTGCTGCATATTTGACTGTCAAAACAGGAATAAAAAATATTAATGATCAAGGCAGCTGCATCACTGTTTCATCTGCTTCCCTATTGTGCAGTTGATATAAACTTTAGGACTTGGGATTTTTAATATTATCTGGTTAATCCAGTAAGTCTTTGCCATTTTTAAAAAGCCTGAATGTTTGTGTTGCCTACGTTTTCACTTTTTTAAACTCTGTAGCTATAATGTTGTACTGACATAGGTTTTTCTATTTAATAGTTGTGTTTGTTTTGAATTAAAACCAACCTGTCTGCACTTAATAATGCAAACAATTAAATATTCTCAGCAAGATTTTCACTGTGCCAGCTGAGCATCCTCAGAAGATTTTTTTTTTAACTGCCTTATATGTTGCTTTTAATTACATTCCTTTCCCAAGCGATTATATCCTCATATAAGCCCCATTCCTGCAAGCTATCCTGGCACAGAAACAGAGTGTTAAAGGCAGAAGAATGCTGGTAAGGACCGCTGGGGAAAAAGGGCCTTTTGGTCAAATCTGAGGGATGCCAGGAACGCTGTAAGCTTTGCAAATGCTTCTCTCTGGTGAAAAGTCAAAGGAAAAGTCAAATTGTTTTGGAGGCACAAGGAACCAGTAGGCTTTAGTTACCCACCTAGACAATTTCTAGGAGGACCAGAAGGAGATATGAAGTATAGGAAGAGTCTTCCTTTTGGGGAAGAGTGCAGTGTGCCTGTTGCTGGGCTCCCTGAATTTCTTTTTCTGGATCACAGGGTTAGAGCTCAACTGTTGCTTGAGGAGAGAAGTGCAAAGGTGACCCCAGGGGAGACTTTGCAGAGAGGAGCTGTGATGTGCAGGAAGAGTCAGCACACATCACCGGCTGCAAGGCAATCACTTGGAAATAAAGCGAGGCTGGCAGGGAAAAGTCCACACTGGGCACCCAAAGTTTTCTTTAAAGGGAATAAAACTGCTGTAACCAGGTCCCATTCCAGGACTAAGTGTTGTGAGTGAGTGTTTGCACAAAGAAATAGCTCAGGACTTCTGACCCCAAATGTGTCTATTTTTAATGGTCCCCCAATGCAGGCCTCAATCTCTGTGCTTTAGAAACAGCAGCTGGCTTTAGTGGTTTGATGCACAAAAAAACCTTCCAGGTAGCAATATTCGGGAGAGGCACAGCTATAGCTGACAGCTGGCAATACTGACTGACTACCAGCTAACACAGATGATGAACTTCTGTTATCCTACTGGCTGGAGCCAAGAACCCAAACATGGACAGAGCCAAAACTTTAGAGTTAGGTGGAACTATCCCAATTTACTCACCATCTACAGACATACATAAGCCAAACTTATTCAGACTGTTTGCTTCTAGTCTTCATTTTTCAAGTGCTGACTGAAGATTGAAACTCCTTTGGTAAAAAAATTGTATTTTCATATTAGAAACTGTCTGAATTTTAGCTACTCCTTCTTGTTATATTTTGTAAAATGAAAATGTTTCTGTTATCTCTATTTGGTTTATAGGCAGCATGGCAGGTCCAAGCATGATGAAATTTAATTAAATAAAAACAAGGTTTATGTTTTCAGATTTTTTCCCTAGCAATAAGAACTAGGCAGCAATATGTGGTGGAGGGTTTTTTACTTTTTAATGGAAGTTGCAATTCTGACATGATTGCATGATTCTGGGAGGCCAGACAAAGGCAGTTGACTATTAAGTTATTTATTTTTAAACCTATATACTATTTATAAATGTTTTCACTCATTCCTGCCTTCCAGCTGGAGTTTCTACTTATTCAGCTATACCTTAGTAACTGAAAGACTTAATTTCACATTCTGCACAAATACAGTGGTGAAATCAGGATCAGCCTTGCATTAGGAAAGCATGATTTGCTCCCTGGTAATGATGACCCTTAAGTCCTTAACATAGTTATTGATTTCCAAAATGCAATCATCCTTCTGTAACAGTAACCTACATTCTTATGTCAAGGTTAATGACATTATGTTAACCGTATTCAAGTGCATATGGTTCAAATTGAACACAGCTTATCAAGCAATCCAGATTGCTCCCAAGTGTTGCCTTTTTATTTAAAGCTAGCAGTCATAATTGATTTTTTTGTAATATTTTTAAAGCAAAACTTCCTCATAAGCACTAACGATCTTGGCTGAAAGTGGATCTGAGAGAACATAAGGAAGAAAATTATGCAAATTTTAATTCTGTCTTTCTTAAATTCCTACTTTGACTTTTAACAGATGAAAAATAGTTTTTACTAGGTGAGATGGTGTTGCCTTTATGGAAATAATTCTTGGAGGATCTCTTTGGCATAATTTGTCCACCTTTTAACCAAGTTTTTCAAGGAGTACAGCCAGTGTTGTGATCTCTGTCTCAGGTTTAGTGTCTAGAAGGTAAAAAAAGAAACCAAAATGAGCTATGTTTTCTCCTTGTGCAGTAGTTTTCTCCCCACTCAGTGGTTCAGTGAAGAGACTGATGTTTGACAGCTTTTGATTTCTACAAGGACTCAGTTCCTCTGTTAGAGGAAAGATTAACAAAAGTAAGTGCAGAGCTGCTGTATGGTATTAGAAATAGGAAAACAAATTTCTTTTCTGCTAGTTGTTTACCATGAGAAAGAAAAGCTGTAACACATGAATTTAGATTTGGGTCCTCTGTGCAATCCAGCTCTGAAAGCTGATGCAGCTGCACCCCTTTCTTTATCCAAAGGTACAGAAGAGCTCAGATCCCCATTCTGGGATGGCATGTGAGGCCAAGTATATTTTTCTAATAAAAGCTTTTCGTGTAGGAGTGAACACCAATAAACAGAAGTAGAAGAGACTTGTCCTTATGACAATTTTTTTTACAGAACGAATGTGAAGTCTGTCTTTTCCACAAATGTCACTGTGATATGAACACAAGAATGCATAACTATTTATTTGTTACAATACACTAATGCATCTTTAAAACATGAGTTTTGTGAGTTGACATAGATGAAGAGCATAGCTATTTAGGTATCTATATTATACAATAGTTGAATATATGTACCTACAAAAAAGCATGCTCTCTCTCTGTCTTCCCCATTCCTTTTACCCTTCTGCACTGCTATTAGTTGTATGTGCTATATGCAGCAATAAAAGGAGAAAAACAGCTATGTTATTTTACAGCAGGTTTGTGATGCTGTGAACTCAAAAATGAAGAAAACAGAAGTATAGTAATATTGCATAGAAGAAGCAGAATCCTGAAAGAAAATAAACCCATGATAAACAATTCAGAGGCTATGTTTAATTTCAATGTTGAATCGTGTATTTACAACATATTAATGCACAAACAGCCAAAACAGGGAAAAGCAGGTCCCCCTGCATTCACTTGGATATGAAGTATTTTTTGTGCTGAATATAGATGTCCTTTAGCCACACAAAAAATTAGGATGGGAGATCTTATGTTTATAGCCTTTGCACTGTGCAGTAGTCAAGATTTTTAATTTTCTTCATTTGACTACGATTCCCAGGCTGAAAAAATTTCCCCTTGTAAATAATTCAGCTTCTCCTCCTGTGACTGCAACAGGAGCAGGCTTTTATACCTGCCAACACTTATGTGTACAGCACAGTATGCAAAAGAGTGCCCAAATTAAAAGATTTATTAAAATTTTTGCTATGAGAAACTTAAAATGCTGTGAGCACATCTTCTTTGTTGCAAATGTCCTTCCATAAGTTCATTTTGAAGACACTTTTCTTCCAACACAAGTCATCCATAAACCTATGCGACAGACACTAACTGGCACTCTGTCTCTGCTTATCTGGTGTTATTCAGAGTGAAAACGAACACACCCACAGGGTGGGGACTCTGGGACAGTCCCATCCCTCTGCTCCCTCTTGGGAACTGAGGGGATAAATGTGCTGCCCAGGAGTCCTGGCAGGTGTGATAGCTGCAGCCTCCACATCAAATCTGCAAAACAGTTGCAATTTCTGAGTAGAAGTAGCCAAAGACAGACAGGAGCACTTTCGAGGAATCTGTTGGAGAACCATGGGAGATGATGGGACAGTTCAAGTATTACGTATGTCTTTTTACTACAAATAAACTTTTCACTTTCTTTACTGTAAAAGAAGGCAACTCTTATCCCAACTTCTACCGCCTTCTCCTTTTGGAAGGAGCCAGTCCTGTAAGTCATAAAACTTCTCCAGCAGGCAGAAGTGCTGCAGGAGTGCTGTGAGTGAGAACAACTCTGCGGGATGGGGATTAATGGGAGATTGTGATGGGGATGTAGCAGCAGCAAGTTTCAGAGGAGTAGTTTCAGTGGCACTACTGCTGTAGCGGTGGTGAGCAGGAGAGGATTGGTTTGGTGGTGGCAAAGTTGAGTTGAACTGAAGCCATGGAGAACATATTTAGAGACAGAGCTAATTGTGTGGGTCCTGTATCTAGCAACAGAGCTGTGAATGCTTTAGCTGAATGTAGTAACAGACCTTATGTGTTTCATATCCTTTGAGAAAGAGATCTGGCTAATTCTCTAAGACTAGGCAGCGAGCTGTGAGTGATACATAAGCAGGTACTATCTAACTACTGCCTCACTGCGCTGAAAGAAGCATTTCAGGACTACTGCCAACACAGGTTGTAACAACAGCATTTCACCTAGTGACATTTATTCGGGTTTTTTAAGTTGATTTTTAAATTATTATTCTTTCCCAAATAAAAAGAAAAACCAAAAAGACATGTTAACTTAAATCTTTCTTTCTAAACCTAGTTTTTTCCACCCAAGAAATATTGCTTGTTCTTCATCCCTAATTTGGTTTAGTTTCCTACATTTAAACAGTGTGAGGGAAAACTTCAGTGTTTCTGATAAGGTTCTCTAGAAAAATGAGCCTGGCACACTTGCTGCCTGACACTGCCTGGCATACATTCAGCTGCAAGGATACAAAAGCTTTCATCCTGGTGATTGTAAAGTAGATCTCAATCCTTTGTCTAACTCAGCAGACACTGGGATTTATCTTCATGCAGTTATTGGGAAAATATGGGAACACATTTTAATGGGTCTCTGACAAGACCTCAAATCCTGATGTTAATTGAATGGTTTTTTCCAGGATATATTTTCAACGTTGTTTTTCTCTGCTTGTCCAATTTGTATACTCCTGAGAGCAGGGAGATGACAAGAATGAATGCCTGTTTGCATTAACCCTAACTTTATTCTCACTTAATTAACCATGATTAATGTCAGGAGGCAAAGGAGCAGCATCAAGCTGTTTTCAACAGCTCTGTACTGACAAGTTCAGGAAATAAATAAAAAACCCCAACATCCATGTAGTGCCATTTCAATGTCAGTTACAATAAAATTCAGCCAAAAGATGCATTGTTTTAAAGGCAAAGTTTGTTCTTCAGCCTCAGAAAACATCCTGGTAAATTGAGAGTGAGTATAACCCTTTGAAACCTCACTTAAGAAGCACAAATCAAAAATACAATAATTACCCCTAAAATTAAAAACAAAGGAAAAATATTACCCAGAATTACTTAGTAATCATCAATCTGTGTAAACTGTACTTGAGTAATATATTCTCAGTGATTTCAGGCAAACAGAAAAGCTCAGTTTTATATTGGCACTATTCCTTATTAATCTCACAAGCTGAATATACTGTTCTTATCCAATGCCAAAAATAAATCACAGGTTGATTAGGACACCAGCTAGGTCTCACAAAGGAGACCAAACATCTATAGGCAAGTGGGAAAAGCAGCAGATATAGCCGGCCTGGCATTTGAACTGGGTTGCTAGAAACATCTGAGCTCTCTAAGAGCTCTTTTTCAAATCATTAAAAGGGTTAAAAAAGACAGCTATTAAAATCAAGTTAAGATTGATATTGTAACTTTCCTGAGGTCCTCATTGGGAAACCTGGGCCTTGAAACAGCTGGGTGAGCTCTCAGTGGCTGCCTGTGCCAGGTGATGATCTAATTTGAAGAATTAAAGTAAAGGGAGTGATTTGCAAATAGACAGAGAACTGATGAATTATCTTCTCCAATGGTTCTGACTGTGCAATATTTGTAAAGGTTCATGGAAATGCACATCTGTTCTTCTCTTGCTAGAAAGGAATGTTTCTTTTTCTTGATGTTCTTGTGGTCTGGGACCTTCATGAGGGATCTCTTACTCCCTTTTTCCTCACGTACAGAGATGAGGGAGGAATTAAGTAAGATTTCTAAGCTGCAAGCCCTTGAATGGAAGCAGCACAAGGCAATGGCTGGGTGAGACTTCTACTTTTTCCTCTTTCCCACAGAAGTTTGTTTTTGTATGTGTTCCTGTTTCTCCTTTCTTCTGTGGCAGGGAGAAGACTTTAGCTCACGGCTCCTCGCTAGCAAAGGAGGAATAGAAAAAATGATACAAAATGTAGGAGCCAGAGATGAAAAAGGGGAGGGATAGAGAGCTGGAAAGAAGAACTGGGCATACTGAAGACTGGAACAAGGACAATCAGGGTGGTATAGGGAAAGGCAAAACAATTATAGGAAAAGAAGCAAATACTAAAATCGTCGAGAAAGTGGAAGAGGAATGGGAAAAGTTTGAATGAATAAAGGAAAGAAGAAATTTGTAAGCATCATTTTCTGGATCTGTGTTTAAGATAGTAGATTTTTTTTTTTTTTCTGGGAGTTGAAAACATTTGCTCTTGTTTTGTTGTTGCTTGTTTTCTTCTTTTTTTACCTTGCCTTTTTAGGACTAAGTGACCTTGCAGTGCACTGAGAACTGGCTATTCAAAAACAATTTTTGATTATGAAGAAGACATTTTTACAGACATATTACAGGGTGATATTTTCATTTTGACATGGAATAGGGAGCAAAAACACAGACAAACTAATCAGGAACTCTGATCTTGTCCAGCCAGTGAAATCAGCAGTTTGTGCTCTCCTTTTTTTCTCATTTGGCCAAATTCTTTCACATACAATAGGAAATTATTTTGCTGAAGCTCCATGCTATAACAGTAACTTTGCTATGAATAAATCCTTCAAGGAATTTTCTTGTTTACTCAAAGAGTGAGACCTCTAGTTTCAGAAAAACTTTCCCCTGCCTATTCATTCCAAATGGAGTTCTATGCAAGGAAAGAAAACCTCTTTCCTTGCAGTTGAAGCAATAGGAAATGGCTGAAGGAATAAAATTGTCATGGGTGACCACTTACTGATGTCACTCTGCTCGAGCATTCAGCAGAGCAATCATTTTAGGGAGAAACAATTTGGAAGTATCGCCATGTTTTCACTGGACTACGGCCTTGCCACTTGTAATCTCTAGGTATGGTCTTTGGTTGGGAGGTCTATTGCCCTTGGTGGGTTCCACTGGAGTCCAATAGACTAGCTATGTAGGCTTTCAGAGCATTCCAATCTTAGCCACATAATTATAATGTGCTTTGTCTTCTGGCTAGCCTGGGGAGAGTAGCTAGTATGAGTCATGTGGATTAGAACTTGATATTTCATAATAACATTGGTGGTTTTCAAACAAATTTCTCTCTTTCCTTCTTTCTCTCTCTCTCCCTTTGAACACACTGTCAACCAGTTTTTCTTTTCCTCAAGGGAAGAAGATAAAGCAGTCTGTCATCCCCCTCTCAGTCCCCAGTATGCATGTGCAAACCATTGCACAACATTGTAGTAGAGTGAAAAGCTGTCATCTAGGTGTGTGACGTGACTTTGTGCAATGCTTAAATGCAAAGAAGGAAATTGTATTTCTTACTCAGCATTTATTTAACTATTTGTAAAATTATATCCTTGGTCAAATGATTTCTAATTTAATGGCAGGAATGATCTTATAAAATTTTAAAGTCTCATTCTAAATAATTATGCTGCTGTAAATATGTCCTTTCTTCCTCTAATAAAAAAAAAAAAACTAAAGGAAATGTTCATGTAAGAGTCTGAAATAACAAAATAAGACATTTAAATTTTATCTTTGGTGAACAAATAGAAATATTTCTATCAGTAATTTTAATCTGCAGAGCAAATCTTTGTCCTCAAGGTTTTCACAGCCTCATTTTTGTTTCCAAAATAAAGCAAAATGTGTTCTCAAGAAACCAGACAGTCAGACACGACTGACCAACACAGAAGCCAGGCTATATTTAATTCAGGACTAATAAAAATTGTCAAAAATAAAATGTAGTGCTATCATTACATGTTGTAATGGATCTGCAACTAAGTCCACTCAAAACATGACATACTGAATGGGACAAAACAACTAAGATTTCTTTTCCACCTTCTATACATATTTCGATATGTGAACCATATTTATAAAGGTGCAACACTTCCTCTGGGATCCCTGGAGTACTTCTTCTAGTCCATTTCATGGCAGAGCCTGACATGAGGCTTCCCAAAGCAGTTATTATGAAGGATAGGAACAACATTTGTGGACAGGTGTTGAGTTGATCACTAGCTGAAAGCACAGATACTTAAATAAGAAGGATGAGACTACATATCAGTGATTGGGTAAAGCAATCTTTTGATCCAGTGTACTTTTTTTTTTTTTTTTTTTTTTTTTTTTAATCCTAGCAATTAAATTTAGATTTTTTTTTTGGTACCAGTTTATCTCAAAGTGCTTGCAGCTTCATCCAAGACCTAACTTAGAGTATTCCTGGGCTACAATAAATGTGGATAAGGCCCAACGTATGTTTTCTTCCCACCTATAAGTTTTGTAATATAAACAATGCTTTGAGTGACATTTGCTAATTTGGAATGCAGTTGGTCTTTGGATGTTTGTGTACATGTGTTGTATTTGCAAATATAATTTCTGTCACAGGTACTTCTGTAAAGTTTGATTCACACATGCTGTCTTTCAGTTTGCAGTTATTTGTGGGTGCCTATTCAAGCCTGGATTAGACTAGTTTAATGTCACGTGGTTTGCTTCTCAGTTGGAACATGTTAATGTATAATACAAAAAAATATTATGGCAGTTTGGCCATTCTAACTTGATAATATTTTGCTATGTTCCCATTGTCATTGTTCTGCTCCAAGTCTATGAAAGCAGCTTGCTTGTGAATCACAAATGGTGTACTGTTTTTAGAGGGGGAGGTAAAATAAGACATCATTGCAGAAGCCTGAGGAATAAAGATTGTAGACAAAATTTAATTTTTGCATAATAATAATGGTCTATTGTAACCATTGTTTGTTTCTAAAGACACATAAGTAACTTTTCACATTCTTCTTCAGAAAAAGTTCCTCACAGGCAGTAGATTGGTGAGCACAACTTCGTTCCAAGAAATCTTGACGTCATGATATGAGATGTTCTTGAGAAACCATGAGATCTTCTTGAGAAAAAGTCTTTCTTCGTCATCCATGGGCAAATATAGGATATTTGCTCTTCACCATTTATAAATGGCCAGATCCTCAAAGAGATTAATTGCCTTAATATTAGGGCCTCTGCTGCAGAATCTGAAGTCCTGTAGTGCCTGTGTTACTTCTGTGGTGTATGGGAAGAATCAGACACCCCAGAAAGGATTTGGAGATAATCAGTAGAGCACACAAGAAGGTGATTAAATTATACACATCTGTGTTCTGAATTACCAGTGGGAAAAGTGTGCTGGCCAAAGCACCATGACAGCAGAGCTGTTTGGGATCCTGTAGGACAAACCCCACTGGGCATCTGCTAAGGGATAAAGTAACTTGTCTGCAGATCTGTTCTGGGGAAAACCACAACAATCAGCAATGAGACAGAAAGCAAAGAAAATGTCCATGGGCCAGTACTACACAGCATTAGAAGAGCTCTCATATTTTCTTATCTAGGTCTCTGCTGTCCTTGCAGGACAGCCAGTATCTCTACTGGAAGGAAGAGGGAAGGCCTCTGGAGTGGGAAAAACTCTATATCTAACACAAAATAAGCTGTTTCTGCTCAGGAATCAATCAATCAGCAGGAAAGTACCTAATACACAGATAAAAAAATTGCTGTGTGTTGAAATGTATCTTAAATCTGGCATTTACTGCTGCCATTAGCACAAACTGGTTGGCATTTGCAGCCACTAACTCTCTGTTCCAGGCAGGCATCATATATTATCATTCTTCTTCTCCTTCCAGTCACTACTTAAGTGATGGGAAAATAAAAGGCTCATCTAAATTTCCCCTCCAAACTTGCATGTATATGTCTGGGCTTCATAAAGCGTGTCCCGATCCCCATCTATTGGCTGCCCTAAGACCCTGACAGAGTCCCTCCTTCTATTGAAGCTGAAAACAAAGTCAGGCAAATCCTGTCCTTACTGAAACAAGAAAGAGGTATTTACTATATCTTCTGTTGCTGAAATCATTCACTTGAATAATTGCATTTTATCCCAACAATCTTGGGAAAAACTAAAAATCCAAGGCACCTGAAGTGCTCTGGTACCTACAGGGGGATGAATGGGTTTGGCATGGCAGCTTTGCAGTTGTGTTTATAAACCCACACTACATATTTGTGTGGTTCTTTCTGGTGCATTGTCATCTCAGCAGGGGCCTTTAACAACTTCATCAGTAACAAGGGAAACCCAGGCCTACATCAGTAGAAACAGCAGCTTTTATGTTCATGAGAAGACAAAGTGTTTGTATGTTGCATTTCATGGGCCTTAGTTGTGCTGGAAGCATAATGGAGAGCTGGCCAGGTGATCCCATGAAAGGAGGAAGAAGTTACACACTCTTGGGGATTTGTGATTAGTGAAACCCAGCTGAAATAAAAAGCACAGGCCAAACACCATGCATAATAAATGCTTTGTTTCTGGCGGGGCTTATCTTAGATGTATAATCCAGACAGTTCTGATTTTTTTTCAGTTCTGATTTTTTTCCTAGCTCAAATTTCTTTACATGGAAATCAGTCAAGTGGATTCAATGTGAGTGAATGAAAATTCTAGTCCTTTGGACTTTATGATTCTGTTTATTTCTGCTTCATGATCTATTCTGCAAAGCTCCTCACTACTTCTTTGTTTCTGCTTCTGACTGTGCTTTTATCATATATGCCTGCCATATAAAAATGTGGCTTTTGTCTGGACCTCATCCGAAGGCCACTGAAGTCAGCAAGTTCACAAAAGGTTCAGAGGCAGCTATCACCAACACTACTTCCATCCATGTTCTTTTCATGTAGCATGTTCTGCTTTTATAGCACTGTTCTCTTTCACCAGTACTAAAACAAAACCTCCATCATGGCAATGCAATCTATTTAATATTCATATTCTGATTTTCCTTTTTATAAGTAACAGCTTTTCGTAGCCTTCCTCATCTTTCTATGATGATATGTGAATCCAGTGAGTCTAATGATAAATTGCCAAGCAGAAATGGAGCTTTAGTTCTCATTGTCACTGACTAATGTTTTGCTGTTTAAATAAATATTACTGTGAAATGATTTACTAAGTCTGTACTAAAATAGATGAGTAATGCTTTTCTGACAGCATTAAAAAAGTGGTCAATCCATTCTCTTGGATGTAGGAAATCAGAATTCAGAGTGAATATTTAAGAATGTTTGGTTCATCCTCATCATTAAACTTCATTGTTTTGAAACAGAATTGTAAAAACTTTGATTTAACTTCATTAAATGAGTAAAGTGAATTCTCCCATGCAAGATTTTTTCTCCCATCTTTAATCTTTGCATCTAAGCCTAAAAACATAATCTGCTCAATGTCTCATTTGGGGTTGCTGTTAAAGTTCCCTATTCATCATTGCACTCTTCAGCTCCCACCTGTTATAAGCCATTATTCAAAATATTCTGCACTTAATACATGAAACAAGTGGACTCTACTCCCTTCTGCTCCATTCAAAGGGAAAAGGCCATACAAATCCATCTCCTGAACAGCCCTTCAGGGCTCTCCACAATTCCAGTATTCCATACGAGCTTCAGATTTTATGGAATACAGTGGGACAAAGAAAGAATAGCCCTGTATGTCACAAGACCAGGTGGATACCCAGGGGGATGCCAGTACCACAGTACAGTACCACTGGCTGCTGGGAGCAAGATCAGTGCCAGCAACAGCTGTGTCCCTCAGAGGATATCCAAAACAGCCCAGAGACCTGAGACCTCCCCACACTGAATCTGCATTTGCCTGTAGATCCTTGGGCTCCCACCAAAATCTTCCTCTTTGAAACAACAACCAGTTCAAGCTGTGGCATTTTAAAAACACTGCTATCCTTTTTTTCTGTACACAAGTCTACAAACCCCCAAACATTTTCATCTGCTTACTAGCCTTTAATTATACTGACTGCCAATAGGTTTTATTACTCGTCCCAAAAAAATGCTGGTTGTTGTGTAATTCTTTGATTGTGATTGATGAAGCATATTTGTGTAACATTAGGTCATGTTTGTCAGCATTTAACTTCTTATTTGGCAACTACACCACTAATTAGCAATATTGCTGATAACCTCTATTTTATATAACCAGCAAGCTTTTTTTCTGTATAAGCTGGCAGTGGAAAACAAGAAAAGGGTATTTGCATGGTGCCACAAGTCTGGGTAAGAAGTACCAGAGAAATACACACAACATTCTATAGGATTACTACCTGTTAAACATTCTTTATTTTCTGACAGGCATATTAGGTGTTCTTACTGGGATTTCCTTTCTTTTTAGCATTACAGTACACTCCTTTGCATCTTTTTTGAATGTTCTCTGAGTTTGCAGTGAGGCCAGTAGCATATTCCTGGGGTTGCACATTTCCTGTTGTAATACCCCATTTTTAGCTTCTCACAACTCATACAAGCTTCCTCCATATCGAATGCAATTTTCCATCTAACTTCCATCTAACTTCCTGTATTTTTCCAAAGAATGTTTCTAAATATTTGGAAAAGCTAGAACTGTAGTGCCAGTGTTTTGGGGATAAAGAATATACTTCTACCTATCTCAGAACTGCATCTTCTTTTACTTTAAATGTACTTTCTTCTAAGATTTAGAGCTATGATATGAAGTTTCAAAAAAGGATAGATATTTTATTAGGAGCTTATCTTTTACTGTCACTATGAAAAATCAATTTTTGTCAAGAGACAGTCCTTTGAAATACAATATTTCTATGGAGAAGCTCAAAACTTCTCTGTGGAAAGTGGTTGTGGTTCACCAATGACAGCCTCCAGACATGTGACTTCTCCCTGCCAAAGCTTCCAGAGCACATCCAAGGACCTCGCAGCCCAAAGCAGACATATGCTGTTCAACTTGACATCAGTCATTCTGCACTGTACTTACAAACCTGAAACATGGGAAAAATACTAAGTCCACGTCTCAGAGGAGCTTTGTGAAACTGGGTTACAAATTACAATGAAGCACACACATGCTACAATGAAAGGCACTGTAAAGAGCTCTTGAGGATGCGACCAAACCTACTTTCACAGCACAGGTTCATCAGTGGAGAAGAAAGACAGCTTGGGTTGTTGTTGTGATCTAACTCCAGACAGTTTGTTCACCCACACATCCCCTCAGTGGAATCAGGAGGAGGATTGGAAAAATAAAACCTGTGGGATTAGATAGGAAGAGTTTAATAATTAAAATAAAATAAAATATTAAAAAACAACAACAACAACAACAATAATAGTGAAAGGGAAGAGAACAAAAAGAGAGAAAAAAAATCCCAAGAGAAACAAGTGATGTGCGATCCAATTACTCACCACTCAATGAACAATACTCAGCCCACCCTCAAGCAGTGATCAGTGCTTCCTAGCCAGATCCCCCCAGTTTATGTACTTGGCATGATGTTCTATGGTAAGGAATATCCCTTTGGCCCGTTTGGGTCAGCTGTCCTGGCCAAGCTCCCTCCCAGCTTCTTGGGCAACTCCTCCCTGGCAGAGCACGGGACACTGGAAACTCCTTGCCTCAAGGAGTCACTACTTAGCAACAACCTAAACACCACTGTGTTATCAACATTATTCTCGTAATGAATCCAAAAAACAAAGCACTGTACCAGCTACTAGAAAGAAAATTAACTCTATCCCAGGTGAAACCTGGACAACTTTGCACTGAACAATGGGAAGAAAATAAAATTGTGTGTTGTTACTCATTAATTGAGTACAGTCAGGGTTTTGCACTAAGAAAGAACCCATGGAAAGGAAAAAAACAACATGAGCATGTGATGAAGGTTGGCATCCTAGGACATGTACACTGCCTTGCTGTTTCAAAGTTCCTGGGCATCATTCATTTTCTAACTCCTGAACTCTTAATAATGGTCTCTAACCTAATCTCCGTTACTTATAGGTGAAGAAGAATGTCTTTGTAGATAAAGTGCTGACCTAGGACCTGGGGAGAGTAGGCTCCTTTTTGGATTCCACCACGTTTGTAGTAGAAACCAATCTATAAAATAGGTATAATTTTAAAAAATACATAAATTTTTACTTATAAATGGACAGTTTATTTCCTATTGTCTATCACATCCATTTGATGTTAATTTCAAAACATTTTGGAAGATTCTTGTCTCTTATTCAGTGTTTGTCAATCTCAGCTGAAGCCTCTAGCTGTCATTTTAAGAGTAACTTTGTGACCTCTGTTCAAAGCTCACTGAAACTTAAGAAAGCTTTCCCAGAGAATACAGGGGTGTTCATTACGGCTGTGAGAATTTCTCTACAAGCAAAACCCAAGTACTGCAAAAGCTCTGCTAAAAAACATATGAAGACAAGAAACTGGTCTTCTTATCCTGAGATGTACTTAAGAGGTTCAAAATAAATTAGATGTGCAGTCACCAGTGGATTGATGTACTAGGAGGCAAAATACACTAAGGATATTTGCAAGGGGCTGCCAGGTTTGGCTGCAAGCACTTGGGAACCTGCATTCTCTGGCATGAGAGAAAGGCAAAGAACCAAGTGGGACATGGCAGGACATGCAAGTGGCACAAGATGCCTTTATTCAGGAAGCTAGATTTGTTCTGTGCTTCTAAGATAGGACTGCAAGTATTTATTATGGATCCTTCTGTGCATTGCTGATGCATTAACACAGAGTCTGCTGTGGCTTTTTGGTATAATAGGAAGTGCGGTCTTAAGACTTTGTCCCAGAATGTAACTCTTTGGACTGATGCAAAAGTTTCGGTAATGAAAAACCACTGCAGTCCCAAAGATAAAATGGTTTACATTAATATTGTAGACCTAAATGAAGAAAAAGTTTCTCCTGGTTTTCTTCCCCCCAGTTTATCAATTCTAGCTGTAGGAATTAGAGCAAAAAAGCAGAAAGAGGGGAGTGTGAACAAGGCAAAAAAAGTTATGCAGAAATTCATTTACAGTCTGACGTTAAGCAAAATTCCCCAGTAGCTTCAGCCTGTGCTTAGAAATCAGACTTCTGACAGATATACTAGAAAGACTTTCTTGTAACTTGCAGCCCAGTGGTACTTAGGAGAGTGTTTTGTTCCCAAAAAGCAATGGTATTAAATCACTGAGCCAGGAGAAGGAGATGTGTTTTGATCAGGTACACAGTCTTCCTCTGACAGCTTTCAAGACCTGCAGTCTAGCAGATCGCAATGTAAAAAGCACAGTTGTGTTTCTCTTAGACTGCCTGATAAATTCTCTGCCCTCGGTTTTGACTTTGTGGGATTTTCATGAACCATTATTTATTTTCTTTGTCTTGGATTTTAGCCTAGTTCCTTTTAAAAACTGTTCTTTATTTCTCCTCGGGCTCACTGCTTGTTTGTGCAAGGAGCATGGCCAGGAAGCCACCATGAGCTTGGCTTCAGCAGAGATGGAAGTCAGTGGCTGGGGTCACAGGCACACAGTTGTGCCATTGCACTGCCGGAGTGTGGGACACTGTCACCACTGCCCAGAGCTGAGCTCCTGGGTCAGCCTCCTGCAGCCTCAGCTCTCACACTGGGCCCCGCTCCACTTACATGGCTTCCACAGGCATTTCAGCATGCTCTGGTAGCAGTGCTTGTACACTCAGAATGATGGGGAGTTGCTTGTTGATGGTGGATTCTGTGCATGGATAATGTTCTCTGGGATTTTTCCTAGGTGTGGATGGATTTGGTTAAATTTTCTTTGAACATTTGGGTCAACACAGGAGAATGCCATCCCTGTCTCTCACTTTTTTTTTGAGTGACTATTAACACATGTTTAAGATTCAGTTGGTGCCAAGAAGGCCTTTGGTTCATTCCTCCAAAGGGTAGAGAGGATGCAAGAGCTGTCGTCTTCTTTTAAAAGTGGGAAACCCTTTCCAAAATACTGAGAGGGTGACATTGCCAAAATATGCCTATAAAAAGGAAAGCTGATAGATGCAAAACTTCTCCATGATCTAGAAAATAGGAAAAAAGGAAGTTCAGCTTGAGGTTCCAGCACAAAGGAATAAAATTCCAAGTAAATAATATAATTATTTTTATTGCAGAAGTACTGTTTTATTATGATTTTATTGTAAATATGCATTTAAAAATTTTTGAAACAGGAGGCCCTTTCCAGGACATATAGAGTACAGAAAGGAGAATGATTCATAGGAAGAGAGAAGCAGATAAACAGCAAGTGTTAGTGTATCTGTCACATACACTATACAAACATTCCCTTGCACAGCAGTCACAGCAGTGCTGTGAGTTACAGAAGAAGTAGATGGTATCTTATCTTCAAATTTTAGTTTACAGCTCAGCACTGATGACAGGAACTCTCTTTGCTTAAATAGATGAGCCAATAAAAATATATGTCCTTTGTTATTCACAGACTATCTATTGCAGCAGCTAGATAATGTAATTTATTGATAAGAAGAAAAAATTTCTGATGGGAAAAATTCCTCTGTTGCTCCTTTTGGGAAAGAACAGCAGGAGAACATCACTGGTTAGACAAAGGTACAGTTCTGTTGACTTGAGCACAAGCTCGCTCATGCCTCTGTGTCAGACCATTTTTGTTGTGACTTGATGGTGCTGAGACACCTCTCGTCAGCCATTCTGAAGACTTCTCACTGTAATCCTTCACATACACCTCCTCCTCCTGCACACACTTTTTGCTTTAAGCAGTTTTTGTAGGAGCAAAAGGGGCAGAAAGGAGGAGGTCTGCCAGCATAGAGCAGCACATCCTTCATCTTTTGGGACACAACTTTGTCAGGGAGTATGGCAAAGTGTGCCATGCCAGGAGAACCACTGGAGCAATTACATTTTGGGGAGAAATTATGCCTCTGTACTTCCTCACTATGAAGTGGGGGCATAAAGGTTTCCTTTCCCCTGATCCTTGGGGCAGCTCAGCTCGTCTGCTGCCTACCATGCACAGCTGATTTTCCACTTGCACACCTGTCTCAAGGGCATGCTGAGGAAGCTGCCCTGAGCCTGTGAAAGCTTCTGATAGTGACAGTACAAAGGGCTCTTTTTCCATCCACCTCCATCCAAAAGACAGGAGAACGACGGGCTGGTATTTCCAAATACCTTATTGAAATCCTGTTTTAATTCTCCTGGAACTCAAGAAGCCCGGACTTGCTCCCAACAAAACCAATGGCAAATCCCTACAGATAATAAAGTGAAAAGAGCAATCCCTAAACAGGTGTCCATTTTCATTTCCGCAATGAAAGGTGCAAACTGCCTTTGACAGTTTTTCAACTAAAACTAATACTCACTTCAACTTATGTCTGAATGATTTAAAATGAAGCAATATCCCATTGCTCTATTGTATTCAGACATTCAAGATCCCAGCAAAATATTTGTTTTGGATAGTCTCTATATCCAATTCCTCTTTTTATCAATAGAACAATATTTATAGACGTCAGGCTGCCAACTTTGCCAGACAGACGCCCTTTGCATTCAAAAGAAAACATGATTCATTGTAGGATCAGGATTTCAGCTGCAAATTAAAACTTTTCTTTGATACACTGAAGGAGACAAGTCAATAAAGGAAAATGCTTGATAGCTGGAAAGGAATGTCTTCTTTGAAACTGCCAATATTCAATTCTGATCACTAACATCTTAATTGATGGATGACATTTTTTTGCTTTATCTAATTATATCCCAGAGGCAATGTTTAAAAGAAGCGGAAGGATAGCTATAAACAACTGTACTGTATGAAGGTGTCAGCTTCTTTGTGTTATCTCTTTGAGACCATGGATATCTTATAATGTATTTGTGCAGCACACAGGACAAAGTGCTCTGACCCAAACCTGTGATTCTCTAGATGCTGCATATAATTAGTATTAAGCACAGTAAGAATAATAGCAACAATGGAAAAAGTAGAGATAAACTTACAGACTTGTGGCTTGTTAGTTTTCAGTGCACCATCGTATCAAATGTACGAAAATAGACTTACTCTCATAGCCACAGTGTGTGCCACAGTAGGAAAAATATCCTCCATGCTGGATGAAAAAAATCAGAAGATTTATTGAACCTTGTTTTTCAGAGCTGTTACTTCTGGTCTTTATTGCAGATATCCCACAAAGTTGTTTCTTGACTCTCATTGAAAATATGTAATATATTTTTCATCGTGTACCCTTTTAATGGTGATTAAATATCACACCCCTACCTTTCAACTAATTGTAATGGCCTTGTTATTTTTGGTTTTGCCTGACTGTGATTTCAAACTAATGATCATTAGTAACAATAATAGTCCTGTACCCTTTTATCATGCCTTACATCTGTGGGACTCTATGTTAAGCATGACTACGTGCATTACACCAATGCTTACACTGAGTCACAGAGGTTAATTAACTTAATAAAGATCTTACAGCACGTCAGAGGCAGAATCAGGAATAACAAAAGTCATCCCTGAGCTCTGATCTCTCTGGCCTTGACAATCTGACTGTTCTTGCTAAAGGGTTAGACAGACTGTAAAATGGTATTAACCTCTAAAAGCTGGACTTCTTTAGGAACAGGTTATTTGTGCGGGAAGGAAAGGAGGGAATCACTTTGTTGCTAAAATAAAGCTGAAAGTGGGCCTAATGGAAAGAAAAGCTCCTACTTGTCTGAATCACACTCCTTGAAGGCACTGGGTATTGCAGACACTTGATACTATTTGTTAAGGAATCTCAGGATGTCATGTTCACAAAACCAGCATGAAGAGTGATGTACTGAAATTCAGTTCCCAAACAGTACAAAATCAGATTCCAATGTTATTTTGCTAACCTCACTGGAGGTCCTCAATTGAGAACCTGGGAATAGGGCAGGTCTTAATATGCAGGCTGCCAAAAGATCATGTTCATCTAACTTTTGCCTCAGAGAAGACTGCCACTTTTGGACCCTGTTCTAGTCAGCAGTGAATCACTGCTTGCTCATACACAAAGCTGGATAAATTTGGATGTTGTAGAGAGCAAGAAACTTGGAAACTTTAAAGTCTGATTACTACAGAAAAAAGGTATTTTCTCTGTCTCTCTTCCCAACTGCCATGCTGCTTTATTTTAATGTGAGAATGTTTGACAGAAGCTGTTAATGCTGCTTCAGATTCTCATGGGATGGAGACTGGAATCAGTGAATTTAAAGTGGCATTTTATGCTGATGGAATATTAATATGTATGATCTAGGAAGGACTTCAGCTTTTACTAGAAAGAAAATCACTACTAATTTTGGAAAATTTTCTGGTTTTAAAATGAGATGTAATAAACTTCAAACCCTGCCTCTGCATATACCAGATAACATACTTGCCATCTAAGTTTTCCCATTTAAACTGAAATTCTAAGCTGTCCCAAACCTCAGCTTATGTATTGCCTGTTTCTAATTAAAAGAGAAAATCATGACAGCAAAATATAAAATTAATATAAAACATATTGCTGTGCCTTGATCCATTTTAAAACATAGCCAAGGGCCAAATCCAGCTTATCTCACTCACATAGGAAGCCTCTTAGAAGTTAATAGCAGACTCTTATACTAAATTATATGTTATTGATCTGAATCTTTGGTGATACAAGCAGAAACTGATGCAGCCATGATACTGCTCAAGCATGAAGGGTGGAAACGCCATAAAATACATCTGAGTGGGCTGAGCAGGACAATACTAATAGGTATGAAGAAAAAGCATGTTCAGCCTTTCAGTAAAAGCACACTTGATTTGGACCTGTTTATTTCCTGTTGATATCACTGAAGCATCTTGCTGCTCAGCATTTCTAAAACTCAGGCTTCTTTTTTGAAACCTGTGTAGGTTAAAAAAACAGTGATGTGGTAATAGAGCAGGTAGGAGCTGTATTAACACTTTGACAAAACACCCCATAACAAGACTATCAGGCTGTACATGTCAATCTTCAGTGCAGCAGTAGGTAGTCATTAGACAGCTGCATTAGTACACCAGAATTAACATTCATGAATCCACGATGATAGGCAGTTTAGGAAAAATGTAGATTTAACTTGTCCAAATATGCATTAATGGTGTCATCTCTGATCTTTCAGGTCTGAGTCTCTCAAAAAGGAGTAGAAATTGTTGGTCAAACTCAAAATATTTTTACAATGTTTTCAAGCATCAGAAAGTAATTTCTCTCTTTCTTTCCCATTGTTGGGCTCATTAAGATAAAAACTATTAAACCATGAAGCTGAAAATTTCTAATCCAGTGCTCTTGACATTTCCAGAAACAGAAGACGCCCACTTCCTTTGTGAGCATTCTTCCAGGAGATGTTCAGCTAAACTGCACTCCCTCAAGTGCTAAGATAAACAACCACAACATCTTTACTGTGGCTTTACCTGTACAGACTATTTCTTAATATGGTCTCCTAAGAAAAGATGTGGCATTGGCCTTATCTGTGTGTATGCATGCCTGTTTGGGTATCCTCTTTAATTATGTTTAAATTCCTCATTTCTTTCAACCACATCTTGCAAGTGTGTAGGAGACAGAAAGATCCTAGAAGTTAAATAAAACCTGGAAAACTGCTAGAGGAGAAAACCCTTGCCCTGAGTCTTCCCACCAAAGGACACAACAACGTGAACCCCACTGTTACTGAACACCAGAAAAACCAGACACAATTTATAACTTTTGGGAAAACCACATTCATTTGTTCTGCCAAATCTTCTGCCAATCTTCTGTCAGCCTGGGGATGCCCTCCACCCACAAGGACACTGGAAGGCCATGTCTCTACTCTGACAGCTCCCACGCAACACAGCCAAAGGCCCACAGTGGCCCTCTGCCTGGCTTGGGAATGAGAGAGGGAGGGGGACAGAAAGCACAGAGGCATCAATAATGGACACTGATCTGAGCTCCCTGCAGTTCCTTTAGTGCCGTCCCTTGCAGGTGTTACCCAAAATTTGTAAAAAGTCACCATCTCTCAAAGGAGATCATGGTTTTCAGCCTTGCTGAGGGCAGACACGGAGGGCCTGTGTAAAATAGCAGCAGCTCTCACACACCTACAAGGGAAAAAATCATAAACTGGAGCAAGTTCTGTCTGCTTTTAGTGGGGGTGGTAAACAAGACATGCTGACAGAAAGAATAATGCTCAAGATGTGTTTTTAGAATAACTAGTCAAGGTGGTCTTCTGCATAAGACAGGTACAATAAATCCTATTTATAAGTCAAATAAAATATAAGCCATTGAGATGATTTAAGTTTACTTGTGGAATAAGCAATTGTATGTATTTTAATTCAGACTCATTAATAAGTAATTTGTGAAAGCATAACTTTAGGAAAACAGGACTCAGAAGTAAAATAAGGCTAAACAGATCAAGAGCCGGAAAAAACTACAAAATTCAAACTCATACGTTATCACTGCTCATAGTATTTGCTTCTATATTATGCTGACATTTCTAAAGATTAACTACTATAAATTGTTATGCCATATTATTTCTACTGTCAAATGCAAACACAAAACTTCAATGTTTTAAGTGTCTCATGGAAAAAGTAAAATATATCTAGGAATCATGTTTGCTAGTGCACTAAAATACTTCATTTTATGAGAAAATCTTTCTTTTTTAGCACTGCATTATTTGCGTTAATGTAAGCTGAATCTCTAAGGGACTGGCCTTGGGGTCAATTAAATATTTGGAGTATCACAGCTTTCATATTTGAGGAACACCAACGGAGTAAAGTGCTCCTTGGCTATTTCTGTTTAACCTATTTTGTATATGGAGGCAACAGGCATGGGATTTAAGAGGGTATTCTAAGCTGCATAAATTACAGTATGTGTAACAAACAAATAGAACATGTAGAAGAAACAGAAACATATTCTCATATGCTTATAGCCCATATGAACACCAAGATATTAATTTTTCATTTCCATTTTGTCTACTGCTTCCATATTTCTAACCTATTCTTTTTCCTTTTTTTTTTTTTTTGTTGTACTGCATCATGTAAGAATTTAAAACCAAAACAGTGCATGGATTCCCATATTCCCATGCACTGATTACCATGGGCTTCTTTCATTTGTGACTCGTTTTCTTTGACTTACTAATAGCTTTTTCCAGTCTGTGTCATTTTAAAATGCATAAAATAATCAAAATTCTCTGCACACATTTCCTACACTGTTCACCTGGTTTAGACTAAGACCAGCCACATTCTGGTGGCAATGACATTTAACTTTAATTTCAAAGGCTTAAATTCATGTATTTAAATAAAAGTTCTGAAAATCCTACCACAAAATCCCCACATTTATTTATTTTTAATTTGCTGTATTTCACTCTGAACTTTTCATATATGTTTTTAAATGTTTTATTTCTCTCCCTTACCAGTTGATGTGCAAGTTAGTACTGCCAAAATGCATAGGTAAAGGCAGTTTTCTAAAGGCTGTGCAATGTGACACTGGCTAGCAACATGCAAAAGGGTAGAAATATCCTGAAGAATTTCTCCTACTCCAAACAGCTGTCAAAGCCTTCACTGAGATACGCTGAGTTGGAAACTGAAGTTCTGCTCCTATCTCAGTTTGTGGTACCATATTTTACTAATACTGGGTGACTGTTTTTCCATCTTAGGTGCTTATGAAATTTTGCTTCGTGAACAGGAAGCCCCAGGAACAGCCACTAGGTGTTTGCTGGTTGATCAAGTCCTGCAAGGGCAAGAGGACTTAACCCTTCTCAGGAGGGACTGTCATCAGCAATGAGGTGATCCCGTTCCAATCCAGTTTGGGCTCTATCATCGTATAGGAGCCTGGCAACAGTGAGTGGCTCTTCTCAGTGACAGCAACTGATAAGGCTTCATAATGTGAAAAATTATGCCCTTAGACTTTTTTTTCCTTGAGTTAATGGGCATTAAAATAGAAAGCTTTTTGTATCTGCATACCCTTGGGGAGCAGCTCTGTGCAGAAAGGAGGTGTCTGCAGCAAGTAAGTGCATTGTGGACTGGCTCTGCAGGGACAAATTTAAAACCTGGGATGTCTGGATGTTGCAACAGTTGGATTGGGAAAGGGTAATGAGATATAAACACCCAAGGCAAGGCAAGGCTCTGATTTTCCTTTACGTTTCTATCCACTGCTAGCACCTTCTGCTGAGGCTGCAGCCAGACCCACAGTGTGCAGGGCAGTGCAGGAGTGCCAGGCAGGGGTGGGAAGCCAGCACAGCCCCGCTATGGGAGCGTGGCACAGACCTGACAAGCATGAGGGCTTAACACACGCACAGACCTGTCTGCTCTCAGCCTGGTTCTCGCCTCTCCTTGCTCCTTCTCTCTCGCCATGTTAAATACTAGCAAGTAGCTTATGTTTAACACTGAACAAGAGAGGGGGGAAAAAAGGTAGAGGGGAATAAAGAAAAAGCACAGTCTCAACCCTCAAACAAGTGTACAGATATAGATCAAGTGCATAGTCTTCTCTGCCTGGGGTTCCAGTTTAGGAGATGGCTTTGTCTTGCTCATAGCCTTCTAAAGAGAAAGAGCAGTGCCAGTTCCCTATTCTGATACATACTTCCAGTTTATGTGAATCATTTTGACCCAGAATCTAAAGAATTTAATTATCTACCTCCTTATCCACAAAACAGGGGTAGGAACAATTTCCTCCTTCAAAATTCTTTACTATTAAAATGTCCTGTTAAAAAGGTGTATAGAAAAACCACATTTAAGTGCTCATATCTACCTTTGACTTTGTACCAAGGACTTCAGCAGAAATGTAATACTGAAAAAAAAACCTGTTCAGGTGCTGGAGGCATCCAAAGCTGATAGCATAGTTAATTTCTATCAGGTAAGTTTCTAAAAGGCTAAAAAGGCATTCTTAGGAGCATTTGGCTTTTATAGCACTGGGCAGATTGACTCTTAGATCACACACAATCTCACTGCTCCTTGAACTCCTCTGTCTGCAAGGCTCAGACCACAGGGTGTGACTGCAGAGCACACCTGCCAGGTCAGGCACTTCCTGGAAGGTGCTTTTATCCACCTGTTGTGTTGGAAGGTGCAGATTTCAATCCTGACTGCCTTAAGGTGCCCTAGTGAGGCATCTTTCTTAGCTACAGGTATTGTACAGGGACTTCAGTTGACTGCTGTGATTCCTGCTGGGTAGCTTTAGCAGTAAGTGAAGTGAAAAGTGAAAAGCTGTTATTGGACTTGCTTATGGCCATTTAGCGGATGAAAGAGGTGAGTCAAAAATCTAGACCTCCCACTTGCTGCTTTTTAAGACTTGTTCTCATTTTTCTAGTGGCCAGAGTTCAAGATTGATTCATTTGATGTCAAACATAGTTACACAAACATAGAGATCATATAGTGTCATTGTCCTGGTGAACAACACAGATTACAAATGTTTTCTGGATGCAATCTTTTTCACTGAATGTCTGCAGCTTAATTGAATTTTCTTTCCTTAATTGATGAATGCAAATACTTGCTCAGGTTTCAACAAAAATCTCTTTGCTTTCAGACTTGGACACTTCCTCAAACACTCTTACCGTGCTCAATGATAAACCGTGGTACAGAAAAGTTGCTTGCTGACTTAGAAATTGTAAACCTTCTGAAGTGATTCTTTACAATGAAACTTGAGTAATATGGTCTAACTTTATGCTTATAATCTTTTTTTTTTCCAAAGTACTGTGACATAAATTCTTTTAAGACCTCTGATGATAACAGATTTTAATAGCAAATGCTCAAATCTAAGTTTTTAGAATGAAGTTGCTGAGATCTCCTCCAGGATCTCAGAGCAGTTTTTCTTACTTTCTTCTGATTTTTTGATCAGAAGACTTGGAAACAGCTGTGTAATTCATCCTTTAAACTGTAAATCCTCTTAGGATGAGAAAAGAACTATGGCCAGAAATGACCCTCTATTTACAATAGAAATAGCTCTTCCTCCCATGTCTTATGACCATGAGCAGCAGGGTTTCTATGCTGGCAAAGAACTCCTTCAGCAGCAGTTACTCCCACCAAAATCCTCCCTCGAAGCGTGTTTATGTGTGTGTTTATGTGTAGGTACCTGTGACTAAGGATGCAAAGGTTTTCTTATTTCAAATTACTTTTCTGCCTTACCAAGCAGAGCAAAAATGAATGTGTTGGAAGCTGTTGAAAACATGGACTGATCCAGAGACAAGGCACTGCACATTTATTTGATCCATGACCGGGTTCAGTCCCAGTGGGATGCTATCACAGCTGTCCCCAGTGTTCGTGACAGCATTGCTGTTCCTATGCTCCTCAGCCTCTCTACATCTCCCTAAATCTGCACTTCCCTCTTTGACCACCTCAGTGAACCCATGACTGGAGTGGCTGTATGAAACCTGGAGCTGTAGGTGGTGAGACCTTGGAGGAGCAAACAAAATTATAATTATAATGTTGTCTCTTTAAGAATATTTTAGGACAGTATGAGGATTGTGTTTTTCATTTCCTGATTACATCAGAACTAGGACTAATTGTAGGAATCATCCCTTGTAAGCACATTGGTAACATTTGCATGTATTTATCCATGTGTATCCATTTCCATTGAGGTCTGGTAGGCAGACAGCTGTTATCTTTAGATGAGTTTAGTATATTTGTCTGTATTACAGTTTCCTGCACTGGAAAATTACTTCTGCTATAAAACCAGTTGCCTGTGCTGCCATCCATGCTGCCTTCATGAGCATATCTAAGAAAGATAATTTCTCAGTCCAGCACAAGCAGCACAAGCAGCGAAAAAGGCAAGTGCCTTCCAGGCAACTGCCTGGAACTGTTTTGCCAGTGCATTGACATTTCACCAATACCCAAAGTGGGCCAGAAAGGACTTGTTTTTATCAAGTATGCCTATCATGAGAATCCTAAACCATTGTTTAATTAATTACCTAAACTAAAAGAAGCCGAAAGGCTCTGAGGCTCAAACCTGGCTACCTCATTTCTTTGACTGCATTTATACTGGTGAATAAAATGTGCCAGGGACTCCAGAAGGACCCACAGCCTTGCCCCTAAGCCTCCACCTCCAAAAGAGGGCAACCACCGCAAACTATTTCTTGGGACTTGCCCCTGCAGCCCTGGTGCTGTGTCCAACTGTTGTTTGGGAGGCTGCCCACACATCCCAGCCAAAACCATTTCAAGCATCACACTAACAGATAAACAGAAGCAATACCAGTTTAACAGATCATGTACCAGTGTCAAAGCCTGTTCTCTGCCCAGTTTAATTTATGAATGAAGGCATTACTGCCTGTGTTCAGACCTGAAATTCTGGGCCATATATAACCAGAAGAGGTTATAAACAAATAATGAGGCCAAATTAATAGTTAAATTCAAAAATGGAGAGGAAGACACTATTTTTTAATAATTTTCTGTAACATTCTGAATGACACTGATTCAACCCTGTGAGCAAAGCAATTAAAATAAATGGATAGGTGATCAAAACCAGTATGAATAGCACAATTAGTTACTCAAGGTGTCTGATTTCCCTTTTTGTGTGAGAATGTGATTTTGATCTGCAATGAAATACTGTATTATAGTGCATTGTCTTCAAGATGAGAGACTATTTGATGGTACAGTTCATTTGCTTATTTATTTCATGGCCATGGTAATACAACAGAAACTGTGAGTTTCTGTTTGGCAAGTCAGAAATAGTAGATTGGTGGTGCTTCTCAATAATATTTGTGTCTGTAGATGTTCTGTGAGGCATTGCCAATCTTTTGTTAAGTGAATCATGAGTATACATAACAGATCTGCCATCCCAGATACAGTTCTAGGGGCAGGTATGTGCAGAGTTTTCCTTCTTGTTTTGGGAAAAAAAGTCTCTGCTGTATTGCCCACGATGTCTTTTTAGTCATGGAAAGGGACCATTCATTAGTGGGTCTCAAAAGCCCTATGGTTTTCCCAGAGGGATGCTCATGAGTTCCAGAGTTTGAAGCAGAAATTGCAGAACTGGTGAGGACAGACCCTGGCTCTTCCTCAGGAGTTCTCAGCCCAGAAAACAACCTGTGATCAGGTCTGAACAGACCAAACCTGTCGTCCTTTCCGAAAATGATGGTGTCTGATCCACACATGAAGGAACCCACTGAAGACACCCCTCAGAGAGCTCCAGCCCTCTCTGCTCTGGGAGGTTTTCTACAGGGCTGGGGGACAGCAATCCGGCCCTGTGTTTTCAATAGTGAAGTTATGTGGGGAATGTGTTAGGGGTTTCATGTTTCAGTGTATGTTGTAGGTTGTGCAGCAATGGAGGGGTAGAATTCAGGCGGCTATTGATCCTAACTATGCTTTTCCAGATTTTGCTGTGTTTTAACTTTTCTTTAAATGAAAGTGTTGTTTATACATATGTTGTTGTTTAAGGGAGCTCAACAAGCAATTTTCTTATCCTGACTTATTTCCTCTATGGTGTGGCAACAATCAGAGCACCAGTACTGAGGATTTCAGGATTTTCTGCCCTGACGGATATCCCAAAACGGGAGGAAAAGAGAGAGGGAAGCCTTTTGGAGAGACATGAAACAGACGTGCTCACACGTGCGCGTTATTTACCGGCACATGTGTGCAGCAGTCAGAGCCTGAGCGATTCGCTGTCCCGCAGCCTGTCAACTCCCTGTCTCCGCGACCATAGCCCAGCCGCGAGTGACCCGGGGACAGTGCCCGCACGGGGGAGTCCGGCGGGTCCCCGCGCCTCGGTCCCTCGCCCCGGCGCGCAGCGAGGATGCTCCGGGAGGGCGGAGGTGGTGCCGGGGCTGGGCGTGGGGCGGTAGCGCCGGGGAGAAGGAGCTAATGCGAGAGGGTGGGGGGAGCCGCCGGGATCTCCGTGTCGGCGCTGCCGCCC
>VZTJ01005662.1:604570-649969 GCA_013397795.1 Orthonyx spaldingii | reverse complement strand
CCCGCTCGCCGGGCAGCTCGGCCGGGCAGCGCTGCCTGCGGGCGCTGCGGGGCGGCGGCGCCCCGGAGCCGGGTCCCGAGCTGAAGAGGGAGGCCCTGCGCTGGAGCAGGAGGGAGAAGTCGCTGCTGGCGCAGCTGTCGGCGCTGCAGAGCGAGGTGCAGCTGACGGCGCGGCGGTACCAGGCCAAGTTCGGCCAGTACATGAGCCACATCAGCAGCATCGCCCGGGACCTGGCGGGCAGCCAGTCCGGCAAGGTGAGTGCGGCGGCAGGGATCGGTGGGCAGCGCGCCCCAGGCTGCGCCCTCCGGCTGTGCCCTCCTCCAGCCTCCTTTTCCCGTGCCCGACGTGCGAACGACTGGCCGAGTGACAGGGCGGGCGGTGTCACCGGGTGGCCGGCAGCCACCGCCACAGCAGTCCGGGACCCAGTCCGATCCCGCTGCGCATCCCCCAGGCGGTGCGAGTCGCCCCTGCGAGTCCCTCGCCTCTTTCGGGGAGATACAGCCGCCGGACCCTGTTGCCAGATGAAGAAGAGTTTTATTTTTACTGATTTTTGCTAACACCCCCACTGAGGACACACTTCTTGTCGGTGCCTCTTGCGGCGCCCTTGGGTGGCCGAAACCCCGAGCCGCGGTGAGCCCAGCAGTGCCTGGCAGGGGCTGCCATCGAGCGCTCGCTCGGCCGAAGAGGATGGGGAACGGGCGGGAGGGGAGATGGCTTCGCTCCAGGGTTGGCAGCCGGCAGGCGGGTCCTGGTTTCTCCGGTCAGGGTGTTCGCATCAGGCTGCCCAGCCTCGCAGCAACCCAGCTGCTCTTGCTGCTCGTTTTGCTCCAGCTGGTACTGGCGGCAGCTCAGGGGCGTGGAGCTGGCTCTTAACTTTTCTTTGAGCAGCTGAGAAGTTGTCTTGAAAAACTGGAGTGTAAAATAATTTTAGACTTTGGAAACGATGGCGAAAAGACAGGAAAGCCTCTCTGGTTTGGTAGATTGGAATGACAGCTACGGCCGCTGATAAGAAGAGGCCGGAGCAGTGCTGCGCTCTCCCCTCAGGTCTGAGCGCATTGCCCAGAGACCGACTCGCTTCCTTAGGCAAAACAAACCGTCCGAGAGTTGCGGTGAGCTGGCTCCACTTGGCTGATGGAGCTGGTTGGTTTTTAATTCCTGCCTGGAAGCTCACTGTGCCGGCTCAGGCATTGCTGATTGCAGCCGTAGTGAGAAGTGTTTTAATGCAAAGAATTTTTCTTTCTACCTAAATCTTTGTGAACCATTGGGAAGCAAAATCCCAGGTGGAAAAGGGCTGAGCAGTGAAACTTACACCCGAAGCAACGTAGTGTGCTGGGCATCTGCCTGCTGCATGGAAAGTGGGAAAGGGGATGTTCACAGGACATCAGCATGCCTCAGAATACAGGTCTCACAGGGCTTCGTGGCATTGAGTAACTCTGCTTGAAAATGTGAATAATTTTAATTATTTTTTTTTTAAAGTTTCCTCTGGTTACCTAGTGCATGAGGTTTAGGCTGCTGGATCGGAGAGGTGTGCTCATCCACTTGCTTCATCTCTTGGCAGATGAGATAAGGTCATGCGGAGTGGGGCAGCAGTGACTGCTGGGGGTGGGGTGTGCGAGGAGAGCGGTGGCTGGAGAAGAGAGCAGAGGTGTCTGGGCTTGTCGCTAAGGAGCTGGCGGAGGTGCGGGGACAGGCTGGGGACGTGGCTCGGCCCGGGCAGCGCGGGGCACCTGCCGCTCCCCAGCGCCGCCGGGAAGGGTCGCTGTGGGTGCTGCATCGCTCGGAGCGGGAAAATGAATAAAACAGGGATGGGGAGGAAAACTGTCAGTACAGTAAAAACATACGTCATTAAATTCAAATGTACCATTCGAGCATAAACCACTGACACAGTTAATAAAATGGGGGTTTCAGCATAAAATAAGGTAACTTGCTGTGCTGAAGCCTCCGTTTTTTAAAATTTTAATTATTTACCTGGTCCACTGAAGGAAAAGATTTGTCTTTTCTCATTTTTAACTTTTACTGCTTTCCAGTGTTTGCTTTATATTTTAAGCCTTTTTGCAGAATAAAACCTATATTTTTGCAGATGTTGTTTTGGGTTCTTTCTTTTTGGAGAGAAGTGAAATTTTGGAATGAAGAGCTGGTTTTCATTTTCTGTGTGTTCTCTGACAGTTGCTTTGAAATGTGTAGTGGTATGACTTTGGGGTCTGCAAATTATAACGTTGTGTATTTTCACCTGTATTTTTAATGTTTGAAATGTTAACACATATAGGGATTGTATCTTTATAGAGACTTCCAGACATTTGGAGCTCTGAGTTTTTTCAGTGGTGCCACGTATTCCTCACACCAAAAACCTGCTCTTTTTTCTGTTCAGCTGAAAATAATCAGGTGTTACCTGCTAACTTTTCAGTGATTCATGGCTTTTCCTTTTTTTTCCCAGTGCCAAGTCTTTTCAGCCTGATCTTCCTTCAAGTCTTATCTTATATATTCTTCAGCTAAAAATCTTACATGCATTAGTGCTTTCATTTAATAACTTCTTCTTGAGACTGTGTTCTTTAACAATATTTCGTCTCTTGCTTCTTAGGGAGGAGAACGCAAACCATTAATGATCATGCTACACCGAGAAAATGATACTTTGGGATTCAATATTATAGGAGGACGGCCCAATCAGGTAATGAGAAAAGTAACTACATGATTGTCCATATCTACTTTTACTGCATACACTCTTAGTAATTAAAGAGTGACTTTTGATGACACTAGGTATGGAATCTATTCTTCAGATAGAGCTATTTATTATCAGGTATACTTAGAGCCGTTGTTTGGGAGACAATCTCATGAGAATTGTATTAGTCTCATTTTTTGGAAAGGTGTTCCTAGTGTTTTTGCTTTAAAACTTTAGGCTGGTTTACACTCAGTTCCCATGTGAGTAATATGTATTCATGCAAACTGTTCCATGGAAATCTCTGGGACTACTTGTAAAAGTCATTGTTGCAGGATTAAGCCATTGGAATTTTGTGAAACAGCTTGGTTTTTTTTTTCATATAAAGGAGAGAAGAAAATTTGCCTCTGTAGCTCAGATGGTTTAAGCACATGTCCTGTTCTCACATGCCTGCTTTTAGTTTTTCTTTATGAACTGAAACGGTTTTCACCAATGTATCTTAATCTCATCGGTCTAGGTTTAGAAAGTTCATTGCAAACCATAGAATATGCATAGGGATCACTAGCCCCCACCTAGAATATACACATGAATATGCTTGCTTTATTTTTTTTTTTTTACTTCATCTTTCCAAAAGCATTAATCAGGACTGTCATTGCATATGAAGGGTAAGAAACCTGTTAAACTGGAAAATTAATAGTTGATTAAAAAGGGTTGGTAATAATTATGTACTGATCATCTTCTTGTTAAGTGGGAGGATTGTAGCCTTCTAGTATTATTGAGGAGGGGAGTAGGACCCGGTATATTAGTTTGGCAATCTTCTGCTCTGAAGCTATATTTAGTGGTGCCAAAGAGTCTGTTCCCATTAGTCCACTGTCTGTGCTGCAGAGTTACTGTTCCCTGTGGGTAAATATGAAGACCAGCAGTTATCAGATGTTTGGGGCTGTAAATCCAAAGCAAGAGTTTCTTAGATTTTTCTAGTGGAAGGATGAGACAACAGGTGGCTACAAGATAAAATACACATGCCATGATTATATCCATATTTGGAGTATAGCAGTAACAAAATCCAGACAATCTTTACTTTGGATTGCATTGTGACGTCTCTTATTTAGATCTGTAGGAGAACTGCAGGGAAAAGGGAGCATGTGTTCAGTTTTCTTGGGATGGCAACTGAGCTTCTTTGAAGGACCTAGATGTTGACAGTGCATACAGCAACATTTATATGTATCACAAACAGTCAGACTTTCTGACTTAATATTTTGCAATTTTAAGGAGTAAATGATAAATATATGAAGGTCTATAGCACTGTGTGTTGAGAAAACTGCTGAATGGAGAAAAGGAAATTAATTTCTATTAACACTTATATTTGGAGACAGATTGGTGAGGTTGTGAGGCAGGGACGGGTCTCAGATGTTTTTGAGTCTTTGAAGTTCAGTTTGGAAATTCCTTTGTGATTTGTTCTTATTTTGATAAATGTGACTACCACAGGCACTTGATTGGCTTTTCCCAGATATCAGTGTGAGACTCAGTGTGTCTGGAGCTGAGGACAGAACAGGAAAAAATGGTTGAGTTGACTCAAATATTGAAAACACGAATTCTGCTCAAAAGCTCAAATAATGGAACAGGAGTTGTTGAAAAGACAGAAAGAGTTCATGAAGGTGCTCTGTACATTCAGATTGTTCAGGGGAAAAGTGCCATTGGTTGAAGCATTGGCTCTTGCAGCAGAAGAGCAGAACAGTGATGTCTTTGTATTAATCGTGTTTGGGGATGATTTCTTCACCACATGCTATTTGTATAAGTACAATGCAGCTTTTTCCCATTGGAAAGCAGGTGACTCTTGGTGACTTGGGGAGTGTACATACATACTTTCCGTGGACTGCGTTTCCTTCAGTCCGTAATAGGCATCCCCACTGTTTACCATCTACCTGAAGGGAGGAGGAGAGGAAAGGAACAACTCATCATAGGATCATCTTTTATTTTGTCAGAAAGGAACTTGCTTCTCATAAGTGTGTTTCTGGGAAATGATTCATTATTCTGAGGGAGCAAGGCTGCTTTGATGGGCCCCAGCTCTGTCTGGCTGGGAGGACTGTTCCCCCTGAGGACACCTTGTCAAAGCCTGCAGGGAGGCGTGTGCTGCGGGCACAGTTGCTGCACAGCCCCTGGGCTGTGTGACACAGTGCTGGAGCTCAGTGTCCTTGTGCTGTGTTCTCCTGTCAGGAGTGGTGGGTGCCAGCACATGCAGCTGATGGGGACCACAAGCCAGACTGAAATACCCTTTTTCTTAACAGGTCATACGTTGCTTTTGAAAAAGCCAGTGAAATTTCTGATGGAAGGAAATAGTTTTACGTGGGTGAAGGTGCTGTAAACTAAGCTTTTTGTTTTCTCCAGTTAAAACCAAACCATATCCCTCTTGTATTTTCACTAATGGCCATTATGCTTCTTTTATGAGAGTTTCATTTCCCACTGCTTAGATGGGAAATCAGTGGAAGTTTGTTTGTTCATAATTTCAAAGTACTGCTAATGCTGTTACTGTGTTTCCCTTTTGCTTCTTGCCTGACATGTATGAGTCTCTGTGGCAAAGGGGGAAAAAAGGAGTTTATGAAAACATACCCTGACTAATATTGTGTTGAAAAAATATTTATTGACCTTAAATCTATGTGGGTCAAGTCTCCATAGGACTGTTGACACATTGTATAAAGTATGTTCAACATTTGCCTTTACAGTTTTCTTAATAGAAAAGGTTATAAAGCATTTTACCATGAGTATATGGGACCTAGACTAGAAACCTGTACATGTATGAACTGTGCTGTTGGTCAGGGATTCACCAGTCACAGAAGGAAAATAAACACCATATAAACTGCAATCTAAAGCGTAAATCAGTTGGAAAAAGATGCCTTCAGTTATTGCTAGGTAGGTTATTATTTGTATAAACAGTTAGAAAAACCCTGTAAGTAGGCAGTGTCTGCTTGACATTAGTTCTTTATTAATGATTATTTAAAACTACTTTTAACTATCATGTGATGAAATAAAATAATTTCAGCATGTACAACAACATCAGTCATATTGTTGCAGCTGTGGTAGATCACTTGTCTGTTTTAAATTTGACCTTCTGTGAGTTGTACTTAGTGTTGCATAGAGGTCAGCTGGAAGTGGGTTCTCTTTTTGTCCACAGCTCGTCTGTATGGATTTAATAGTTGAGCAAGTTCTCAATCTCCCATGTGAATAGGATTTATGAGGTTAACCAGTTCCAGCCAAATCCTGTCACTGTTATGTGCCAGCTGACTAATGTCACTTTGCTCCTTGGAGCTTTATTTTCAAATGCACTAAGGAAGTTTGCAAGTACAGGAGCCCTTTTCTTTCTGAGAGAGACATTTGTGCATCCATTTTTATGAGTATCTTCCACTGTGCATTTATGTGCTAGTCACTGTCTGCTGTGAAGCCTGGGGTTTGCCTGAAGTATTTTAACTGGAATCAGATTACTGTTGCACCCTGTGTCTCATTTAGACTAAAATAACCGGAAGTAAATGGATAATCTTATAAAAATTGCTGGAATAGTTCATTAATTCTGCTTGCTTTATTAATGGCTACTTTGTGTTAAGCAAGTTTAAAAAAAAGTCCCAAGAAGCTTAATTCTTAGTTAGAAAAGTGAGCTGCATATTTCAGGTGGATTTACATTTTTCATTGCTGCTTATTTTAGTACCATCTCAATTTTTGTACTAATGTGGCCGTTTTTGCAACTTCCCTATTGCCTGGTACAGAACAATCAGGAGGAATCTGCTGAGGGAATTTATGTGTCAAAGATTTTGGAAAATGGACCTGCAGACAAAGCAGAAGGCCTGCAAATTCATGACAAGATTATTGAGGTAAGAAAAAATCCACACCAATGGATTAGTCTGTCATATTATCAGATTAATAAAGGATTTGATGGTTTTCACCCTAAGTATGTTGTAATTTTCCTCTTTTGCTATGTCTGAACATGATTCTTGTACACTGAACTGCTTGAACATTTCTTAGAAGTAAAGACACAAGACAGATTTTTCCAACAAGTAATAAATTTACTGGTATAGAGATTAAGCTGATCTAAGTGAAGCAAAGGTGCCGACACTTAAATAGCAAGCAAAAGAGACACTTTGTGTTTCTTTTCATTAAGTTGAAAAAGAAGGCAAATAAATGACTGAAAATTCACAGGTTTAGTGAAACCAGTTTTGTCCTGTGTAGGAACTATTACTGTCATGACTCTGGGACAAGAAAGAGAAGATGGCTTTGCTAAGCACTGCTGTGACACTTCTTAAGCAATTAGAGGAAGTACTTCCTGCTGTATGATCAGAAGGTGATCATCTGTTGTTCTGACCTGGATCAATACAGCGTTTTCATGGTCAAATAATATGCTAGCATGAAATTTTCAGTTTGCTCCTGCATTGTATGCAGTTTTTGTCATAAAATAACTATAAATAATAAAAGAAATCAATAACTCAGTTGGAAGAGTAGTCGATGTCTAACCTACACGTGTAACTGTAATTAGCCCTGTAAGAAATCCCAAAGGAACAGTTTCAAACAGTGATTGGAATAGGCTCCTTAGGGTGGTGCCAAGATGGCATTTCCCATCACAGCTCTGACACAACTCGCAGTGACAGCACGTACCACTAGCTACTGGGTTTGTTTAGGCTATGTCACTCCAGCTTTGCGAGTTTAGGGGAGGCTTAGAAGCATGGTGTGAACTTGCCAGTTGGGCGGGTGTTTCAACAAAGACACAGGAAACAAGTGGATTGGAAGACAAATGTAGAATTCTGCTGCTGGTTTCTTGTGTTATATCCCTGTTAAGGACTAAAAACATAAGCTGAGAGTGTTTGAATGCTGGCATTGTGCTTAATATTGGGAGCCTAGAGCAGTGTCTGAAATCAACTGAATATATTTTCTTGGAAAAATAAAGCTTATGCTATTAGCTGGCAGATAGATGCATTTCCAGGAGACACCAAGTGGGCTGAGCAGAACTGAATTTGCACGATATCTCTTATTTCCCCAAGGTATAGAAAGGCTTTCACATAAAATTTTTTTTTGTAACAGCAGCCTTATGCTGTAAAGATCTATTTTCTTCTGACATTACTATTTCACTTACCACAGTGTATTTTGGGGTTTTTTTACAGGTCAATCATCTATGTAGTTTCATGCATTTGCTCAGCACTTTCTGCTTTAATTTAATGTGCCCTTATAGTGCCTTGTTTTCTAAGACAGAATGGAGTGGTTTTGGAGGAAGAAAGAATAAAGTCACAAACCAGCATTTATTAAATGTGAGGTCGTTTCTCAAAATGTCACCATAATTGATGCTTGATTTTTATTTGTTGAAAAATTCAGGCTACATACAATCATACTGAAACAGATTTCAGTTCTATGTGACATTATAGATCCAATCTCGCATAAGTATTCATACAACTCTGAATGAAGCACCATGTTAATATGCAACAGCTTTGCATATAACTTTTGTATTCAGGCAAGCATTTAAAATATTTTGGGTTAGGCCAAATATTCTAGTATATGTTTCAGTGTTTCAAAATTTATTAGACCAAAATAAAAAGAGGAGGAGAAATACTAGCACTAAAACTTTCTAAGTGAAATGCAAAAAAGTAATTATTCCTCCATGCTAAATATAGGAAGCAGCTGGAGTCAGAGCATTGAATTTTTCATAGCCCATGCATAGCTATCAATGTCTTCTTGCAGCAGGATGCCCTGCCAGCTTTGCTGTGGTTTGTTGTGAAAGATCAATCTGAAAGCTTTTGTTGTGAGGAAATAAGCAGGATGATGTAACTGTTTCAAAAATGTTGGCAGATACATGGATTATGAGTTTTGGTGAGAAGTTGATAGGAAGTGGGACTTCTTATTGCTTGCTTTTCACGTATTCAAAGATCTGATTTAATGGGTGATGTTTTATGAGACCATTCTTCAATAATCAAGAGCAGAAGGAACTGATGTTTTCAGAGGAGACTTTAATAGTTTAAGTCATTTGTTTGGCAATGGGATGCCCAGGGTGTTTCTAGCAATGTGTATCTAATGGGATAACGGACAGAACTATCCTATTAAATCAGAAAATCTGTTCTCAAGGCATGTTGCTAAATAAAGAAGGTAATTTGTTTCAGTGGTTTATCACATGTTTAACAAATATTAACTGCACATGGTTGACTATGGTGAGTTATGCACTTTTCAGATGACCATCCTGTGGGCAACCTAGTGCAGCAAATGGATTTCACAAGTCCTATGGCATTGGCAGCTGGAATTGAGAGCCAAGGCTCGCAGACATAAGTAGTGTTGCCTTTTATTTTATGTATATAATCATCTATGGCAGCAACATTGCCAAGTAATTGTTAAGGTATTTGGAAGAATGCCAAGAGAAGGAATCAGATTTCTTTCTTGAGGCATTTATTCAAAGTGTAAAAGTGCCACACAAGTGACTTGAGTTGCTGGAAGTTTTTGAGATCAACGTTCCTGAGCCATAGAGCGTCTGACACTTTCATTTGAAGAAGGTTGGTGTTTATTTGGGCTTTACCCTCAGGGGAGCATATTTTGTGTATGAGCACCTGAAAGCTGAAACAGATGCCTGTGTGCTGGCAGAGTGGTGGTGTGTGAGAGTGACAGGGTGACAGCCCCAGATCCCCTGTGTCAAGGGACTGCAGCTCTTCCTGGGAGATGGTCACAGGACCCTTGCTGATCATTTTCACCATTCTGCTGAAGAATAGGTTTCAGGCACAGCATTACCCTCTTCATTAAAGGTTAACTCCTCTGAGAAAAAAATTACTTGTTTATGTGGTGTGAAGCTGACCTGGGACAGTGATGTGCACAAGCAACACTTTGATATATACTTCCAGGAATCTTATTGCAAGCCCCAAATGTTCATTTTTTTATTCATCAAGAATAAACCCTTATTAATTACTTCTTTGTACCAGGTTCCTGCAGATGTCATGGTCTTCTGATGCTTTCAGAAATTTTTATCCAAAAATGTATCTCCCTAAACTGACACTGCATCATGTTTTCCAGGTCTAAAACTGTTCATATTCTCTAAAAAGCATCTCATAAAACCAGATGCAGCATTGGTATCTGTGACTCCCAACATGAAACCCTTGGATAAGAGCAGTGGTACAAAGCCACCTGAACTCTAGCCTTTGGATTGCTGTCTTCTTCCTTTCCACCCTGCCTCTGAATCCTGTCAAGAGGAGACAAAGAGCAAGCAGTGCACAGGGCTATTTATTAGTTTGTGCTAGTTCAAAGAATTCTGATTGCTTCTCGGAGAAAATTCAAAGTATGTTTAGAATGGTTCACAGTTATATAGCTCAGCATCATTTTATCTCCCCCTCACTGCATGCTAATCATTCCTACTGAGTAAATCCATTGCTCATCTCTGTTCATGCTTGATTGCCTCCTCAAGGCAGCATAAAACAACTGTGGTCATTAGCACTGTTACTGATACACAGAAGTGCTTTACCTGCTGCTTTTTTTATCTATGCTTATAGCTCTGAGTAGTTAACGCTGAAACTAGCTCTTTCCATATGGAGGAACACTTGACTGTCAATTTGCAGTCAGTTCAGCTTCATGTCAGTATGGCACCACATTGGCCAGAGCTCCAAGCACAGTACTTAATGCCCAGTTACCAAGTTATTCAGAACTAGTTCTTTGAGTTGTTTTTTTCCTTTGTATGATAGTAATTTTACAGAAATTGGTATGTCATGTCCTCTGATTTTAAGCCCAACTTTAGAATAGAAACAACCCAGTGATTGATTTCCTCATGTCCTCTTCCATTCTGTAAGTCACAGTGTCTTGCAGGATACTCTTGAATCACTTTAGTGTTGTACAGAAAATACATGACCAGAACAGAATTTGCAATCCAGATAAAATTTCTGATCTTTTTCTTAAAAAGAACATTATTTCATCAATTGAGGAAAAGGAGAAATTGTTAATTCACATTGCCAAAGCAGGTTTGCCAAATAGGTTGAGTTCCAAAATACTCATATGTGGAACTGTAAGCACATCACCAACTGAAAGGCTCAAGTGTTTTTCTGTTTCGTGAACTGCAAGGAAAAGACTTCTGTTCTTTAATTTTAAAGTGAAATGAGAATATTGGCCCTTCTGCATTTTAGTCAGTTGATTCTCATGAATCAAGCAGGCATGATGGAGAAGAAAGGAAAGGAAAACATTTTTAGTCTGGGATCTTCAAGTCTGAAAAATAAGATGACATTTATATGTCATGGCTGTGTATTCTGTTCATGCAGCCTGAGCTCCATAAGTGGATAATAAATAAGGCTTCATTCTGTATTCCATGTTTCCCTTTGTTCTTTCCACTTTTTTGGAGAGTATTTGCACAATGGCTTTGAAGCACATGTCAGCAAAGCCAGTTTCAATAAAGATGAAGTCTTAAGGCTTATCCTGGCAGAAGTAACTTACGTCTACTAAGTGCCTACACAGAGACTTTTTTTAACTATTGCCAGACTGCTGACTGTGCTGTGTGTCAGCCTTGTGATGTTTTATCTTCTGCATGTTTCTGTCATTACACTCACTATGTTGCTCAAGCAAAATCTTTGATACTAGTCATGTTTATTTAGCTAAGAATCTCCAGTGTCAGATTATGTCTGTAGAAGTAGTGAGTCTTAAAATGTCTTGCTGGGATCAGAGCCATAAGATTGGGGATGACTTTGGAACAAAGCTGCACAAAATGTGGCCAGTAAGATCTGTATGGTAGCTAAGAAAACTTAATATAGCTAAGTTTAGTGGTGTAGATTTCAGTGCATCTAAATATGCCTTAGCTACATTAGCTTCTCTTAAATCTAACAAATTAATAATATTATGTTGCAGGTAGCCAGGTTTGGCACCTCCAATCATTAGATAACTCCTAATTAGTCTGAGAGATCTCTGGCATAATAAATTGGTGCAACCACAGGCTTAGAAATGTCTGTAGACTCTTTTCACTTCTCCCTCATCTGTTAAGATACAGGGTTTTGGACACCTGAAATCTTTCATCTGTCTGAATAAATTTTTTAAGTTAGGTGTGATCAGGCGTAACTGATAACTGTGTAACTTCAGTTGAATAGGAGCTACTGCCCTCACTGACTTTTTTGTGTTAACAAAGCCTTAGAGTGCTTTTCCAAGAAGCAAGAGATCCAGGTTGTGGTCTCTGCACTGCCTGAAAAGGATTGAATTTACCTCTCCAGGTAATGGCCCTTGTTACTGAGGCAGAGGCGCTCCTGTGTTAAACCAGCATCTAGCAACCCTCCTCAAAGAGAGCTTGGTGCCAGCAGGGGTTTAGAGAGTCAGGAGTATCCAGTGATAATCTGGTGTGAAATAGACACTACTTCCAGGGAGCTGTATCTGGAATACTGGTCCTGCCCTTTTCCACGTAAGTGCTTGTGACAATACACAAGAACTTCCCTCTTTCTTGAACAGTCTTGTGTCTTACATGACACTTTGTTTAATGATACTTTCATTTCTAACTTCATAGTGCCTTGACTTTGGGAGGGGTGATAGCAAATGCTGTAAGCTAAGACACTTTTCTAAATGTGATAGATGGGGTTCCCTGACTGAAGAAATACCAATAGTTAGGGTTTTCCTCCTCTGGGTTTTAACTCAAGCTGCTGTGTTATCTGAAATGTGGTTACTGCTGCTGGTGCCCACTATCAAAAGGCCATGTGGGCTGGATCTCTTGTAGGTGGAGAACCTTAGTTTTCAAAGTACTGTCTGTTCTAGAAATTGACCATGGTTATCCTAAAATGCCTAAATTTTGTAATTTGTTGCTTCAGTTCACAAATCAGTAGCCTAAATTTGACTGAACTTGCTATAGGTCTTTAGAGGTGTCTTCATTCCTCTCTATTCACTGAACTAAAATGCAAATATTGTGTTTAGAGAAACAAGTTATGTTCCTTCCAAAAAGCACTTAAAATTCTAGCAATTCACTATCTGTGTTTTAAAAAGAAAACATGAGACTTTTATTTTTATGTGACCTAAAACTTCTTTTGTGGTGAAGTATCTTAGTCTTACTAAGTCTTCACAAAATGCTTTCTGTCCTAAAGAACAGGAAGAAATAAAATGAAATGATGTTTAAGAAGTGGAGAAGTTTTTGTAATAGAGTAAATAGTGAATGACAAGATTTTATGAACAGAAATTTACTATTTGATCTCTTAGTTGACTGAATGAAGTCTTACATTCATAAACAGGCAAAATATTTGATACTTTTTTCATACTTGTGTAGCACATGAAAAAATTCTAAAATGTCTTGTCTTCTAAGAGGTGGGGTCTTTTAATCTGATGTATAAACTGAGAACTTGCTGTGGATGCAGCTGTAGAAAGGCCCAAGTGTGTAGGAGGCTGTTCCATCTGTATTTATTTGGTCTTGTTCTCACAGACAAACCAGGCACATGTGCAAGTGTAATGCTGCTTTGTTTTTGTGAAAATATGCATGCTTACAGTGCTTTTATCTAAAAAATGATGGAAATGCCAAGCGTGGCCGGAATATGACCACCAGATGAACTCTCCAACTAGTTTATTTGCAGAATTGGTATATTCAAGATATAAGGCAGTGTCGTCCTTTTCAGTAAGTCTCTTCAGATTGTGAGTGATAGCTCTTTCTCAGCAAGGTGTTCCCAGTAAGCAAAGAAAAGGGATGCTGTGGTAGCTGGAATGGCATGAGGCAGATGGGGCAAAAGTAATAGTGTGAGAGTATTTCGGAAATGTGACCCAGCATGAAAGAAGTCAAGAGAGTATGTGAAGTGGAAGTGGTGAAAATCATCTTCTACACTGTTTTTTAATGCTACTTCTACCATGCTGGGTTTTTGTTTAGGTGGCTTAGGTTAGGCAGGATGGAAGAGGCTTCGGGATCTTGCATGCACATGAACGTGGATAACCCCTGCTCTCCAATGAGATATTCCTGTTTCGCCCTTACTGTGGGGGATCTCTATAACAGATGGATCACTGTAGGAGCAGAAGGGAAAGAGTGAAATAGAATGTGCAAGAAAAAAGAACACCGGGAAACTTTACAGTTAAAGAGTACCAAGCACCAACCTCAAGTTTCCCCAGAAGTGCTTTCCAGTGCTTGCTCATAAATAGGAAGTGTGGGAGAAATGGAGGGCATGTAGGAATAGGGGTAACTGAATTGTGAAATTAGTTCTATACACACTGCCATGAACTCTGATAGGTAAATGAGGGGGAACAGGAGCAGAACTATGATAACTGTACTGGGTCTGCAGAGTTGGGCAGCTGCCAAATTGGCAACTCAGCAGTGCTGTTAGGTAGGAAGGATTTTGGTTAACCTGTGGAAGAGCTGACTAATGTAAGAACCTGCAAGATCCCATAAATGGTGTTGCTACCATGGGCTGCAGATCCATAGGCACCATGTGAAGGCCTGCTCACACCCATCTCCTTAAGAAAGTGTCTGATCTCACTGCTGAGGTATAATGTGTCAGAAATTTGGCAAGTTGAAGCTTAGCATCTTCCTAGATGCCCTGTTTGAGCTTGACTTTGCTGCATGTCATCTTTCTCTTCCTTCCCATGAGCATTTTTGGGGTTTTTTTTAAGCTTTAAGGTAAACCTTGCAAAACAACAGGACTTAAGCATTCTTCCATCTTGCCCAACAGCCAGAGCAATGCAGTTTTATATGTAGCTGAGGTGGTAGGTTTAGAGGAAATTTTTTTCATGTGAGGGGTTCATTAAGAACTTTCAAGCATGCATTAAACAACTTGTCTAACATCTGTCAGATGCTGTTGCTTTCATCCCCTTCCCAGGAAGAGAAGGGCATGTGTAGGGGAGTGTTTTGTTTAGGAATTTTTCAAATAATTACATACACACATATTTACATGTCAGTGTCTATTTATTTTAGGGAAGAGAAGGTTATAGAAATGTATCTTTATTGCTGAAGGTGCAAGGTTTTTTGTGAAAACCCTTCTCATGGATCTTTGCCTGGGCACGATGTTGGGTCAGCCCTGAAGAAAGTGCTTTCTCATCCATTGATAAGACAAATCTCCATGGCAGTTGGGCTCTAGGTTGTGTACCACTGCCTTGGTCTTGATCCAAATCTGTCTTACAAATATGGTGAACTTGATGGTTGCTATGGAGCTAGGTACCCTAACCTGGTGAATTATGGAAATCTGAGAGGAGGAAAGGCATTCTCCAATGACTTTCCTCAGCCTTGTCAATTACACAATGAACAGAAAAGGTCAGAAGCTTCAGAGAGGACTTTAGAATGTATCAGGGAGAGCCTTTGAGGCTCACATGATCAAGACTAGTAGGAATAATTGATGGCAAGCCCAGCTGTGGAAAGCTCTGATAAAGTCTGAGACCATGCTGAGTTTGTTGCTTAGAACTGAAGGATGTGCAAGAAAGCCACGCCTCTCACGGCACATGCTGCTGGCACCCCAGAAGCTCTTGGCATTTTCAGAAAGTGAAAAGAGCCTTCTTCTGCCTTTCATGAAGGTTGCTCTTTATTGTGGTTGAGACAACTTCACAGTCAGAGGAGTTGACAGCTTACATGTGTTGTGCGAATGCAGTGTTTTATCTTCTTAAGTCACTGAACTGATTGTTGCCATCCCAAGGATATATCCTCCAAGAGCTTTGATCTCTTCTTTTTCTTAATCAGCTAGTTATATTTGCAAGGAGTAGGTAATCACTGTTGTCTATAATTGGAGGTTGAATGAAAAAATCCTTTAGTGTCTGCCAGTGCAGAAATGCTCTAAATGAATTATTCAAGGCTTCATTTAAAAAATTACTAACCTAATTTTTAAGAAGCTGTGCAATACAGCAGTGTGTTGAATGGGAGAATGCTCCTCCTTAGAACTTTTGAATAGGAGTAGTAAAGAGCATATACAGCACTGTGCTTTCCAAATGCTTTGAAAATTGAAGTGATAATGTTAAAAAAAAAAAAAGGAAGTTATTTGGAAGCTTCTCTCTAAAATGAAAAATTCTGTAGCATTTAAAAACCATACTGTTATGGAAAGACTAATTTTCAAATTGGCAAGAGCAGAGGTGATCAGTTCAAACCACCAACAAAGACTATGCTTAGTAAGATCAAATATACTAAGGAAGGTACATTTGTTACTAATACTCAGACATTTTGATAAATATATGTCTTGTTTGGAATTGCAAATCTAATGCAATTTTACAGCCTAACTTGATTGAATCAATGCTGCCACAGGAAAGGAGTGCAGAATGACTCAACACTGTTTCTTAATTCAAATAATTTTGGAAGGCATTTTCTTTATGAAATATTGTTGGCAAAATAAGTCATGGCTCATGTTTATTTACATAGAAGGTTTATGCATGTTATTTACAGGATATGTTTTACATATTTTTTTCTTTGAGGAAAATACTTGTCTTTCAAGTAGCATGACTGGGAAGTAGAGAGGGAACAGGAGAAATGACAGGAAAAAAAATTCAGAACTGTTGTCATCCTGCTGATTTCTACTTGGTTTTTAAGTATGCAAACCTTATTTGAACATCACTGTATTCCAAACACCTATTAAATGGTTTAACAACTTTAAAACTGGATAAATTATGAACCTCTGTCTCTAGAAGAGGTCACCTAATATGGGATAAGTTGTCAAATGGGTTGATAGAGAATATGAGGTTTTTCCCCTTTATTTGTCTTTCCCTCCCCATTTGGAGCATCCAACATTTGAGAGACCCAGAGACGCAGAGCTTGGCCATCTGTTTCCAAGTACAGTCTCTCAATCTTGCATTTGTTTCTTTAACCATGCTGATCAAGAGGGTAAATGTCTGAAGTCCTTCCAGCAGCTTGTGGGAAGAAGGCATGCTATTTTAAAAGGAAGGGATTTGCTGTCTTGAGTGAATTAAAACATCTGGATCCCTACACTGTTCTGTTATAGTCTGATTGATTTAGGCTAGTCTTTGGCACATGGCAAATATGGAGCCATATGGTCTTCGTGCTGTCAGCAAGCTTTTTGAGCACATACCTCTGCCTACCCCCAGCTTTCTCTGGTAGCTGCTACTGTGACCTAAAAGATAAATGATCCAGGAGCTTTCAGGCTGTCGTGCCCTTCTTGAGTGGATTAGTTGCATTTTTTTGAGTGGTACAATGTCCAGCATTTGGACCAGAAAGCTGGATCCTTCACTTCCCCTGCAGTGCTTCACTGATCCAATTCAGACGCCTTGTGCTAGTGCCAGATGTGTAGCAGCACTTTCTAACTTACACTTCCAATTTGCACTTACACTGCATCTTGTTTTTTTAGATTTCTCCATGAAATCTTTAAGTGCTCAGCACAACCAGTTTTACGTATGCTCTAAGTGTGATTATATGGAAAACGGAGAAGTTTTGAAACAGAAATCACTTTCTAGTGACCAAGAGGATGGTGTTAAAGCCATAAAGTTCTTGCTAGCACATATTTTAATTTTTTTTTCTTTGAGTGGTAGGCTGAATAAGTATAATATTTATCAAAAACATAGGGATTCTTCGATGCTTCCAAATACACAAAATACCTTTTTGCTTTAAAATAAGTCTTTGTAATGATTTCGCTATTTTTAATTTTTATTTAAAAATAGAACAGGAAGAGTCTGAGGAACTAGGAAGAATATTTCCATTTTTTTCAATATAAAAAGAAACTGTAAGAAGGAAAAAATGGTTCATGTATTTACTTTTTTTAAAGAACTCTTACTACTCCTAGAATTTCTCATTAAATAAATGTAGTCCATTGTTTTCAGCCATCTTTTCTGAGTCACTTAAGTATTCTACCCTTGTACTAAGAGTGTAGGGTGTTTTGTATTTTTGTTTCCTCCCTGCTATGAGGTAATGGAAATCTAAAGGATCACTATTCATCACTTAGCCCAGAGGTTGTATCTTCTAATTAGCACTAATCATGGACAATATATTAAAGATTAAAGAACACAATGGCATTTCAGAATACCTTTCAGAGGGTGAACTGTTCAGACAGTGCTGTTAATATTTTAGCAGAGCAACTTACAAAGTTTTCATCCAATTGCTTAAACTGGTGTCTTATGTTGGTGTGAGCCCTGCAGTCCATTACAGCTGTTCTGCTGATGGCATTAACAAGTACTTCAGGGAGTTGTAGTACAAAATGAAGAACTGTATGGGTACATTATTGACTTCTTGCATTGCATTTGTCTCTCTCTTTTTATGTACTTTAAAATAAAAAAAAATAACCACTCCTGCTTTCTTAGTCAGAGTTGCTACTTAGTATATAAGTACCCTGTCCTCTGGAAGAACATGTTGTCTGTTCTGCTTTGAGCCATTAAAGTTCTGTTCTGACAGGAAAAACCTGAGCTTTATAATCCAGTTGCTAAGTTGTTCCTTTGATTCAGCCACTTAAAAATGAAATGAGACTTTAGAGGCACATGGACTGGATAGAGAAATCTACTACAAAACAGTGGAGTCCAATTATAAGTTGCAAGCACCATCATCGATGCTGCTTTTCCTGGTTTTGCATGAGTTGAGCTTTCCCTGAATTCGTGTATTGTGCATTTCACTAATAAATGACTGGCCAAACCATGATGAATCCATGTTACTAAGTTGGAGAACAATAATAAGTGATGTTCACCAGCCTGTGCCAAGTCTGATGTTTACTTTTCTGAGTGCTGATCATGTGTTCAACAGGGTGCAAAGCTGTGCAAAAAAATCAACAAACCAATCTAAAAAGTAGAACCTAGAGCATACAGGACACTTAAAATGAGATTCGTATTGCCTATGGATAAATATCTTAACCATTTCTCGTTCTCCAAGTATTGAAGATGAGTTAGGCATGTATTTTTTAGCAAAGGTGATTGGTTCAGCCTGAAATACTTCCCTTAGTGACATCCGATTTAGGATGAGTTTCAGCTGAAGCAAGTGTGATACATCATAAACTCCTTGGAATTTTCATATGAACCAACATATTTTTAGTGCTTTTTAGTGCTTTTGAGGTTGGATTGTTGTGATAAAACTCCTTGTACAGAGTTCTTCACTGTAAAGCCAGAGGAAGCCTTACTGAATCTTGTGTCATTCAAGAATGAATAAAATTTAAGAAGAAATAATATAATTTGGTTTATTCTGCCTTGTATATCATGTTTCACATGGGTCTGATATTCCATTCTTCTGGAATTATGTATTTCACTAATTTAAATGGAAGCTCATAATATGTGAAATGCTAGCATAAGTACCAAGAGAGAAATTCAGGCACAAAACTGGGCTTGGATCCACCTCCTGTGCTGTGGTACTCCTGTTTGAGGTGACCTGCTCCAACTCCATAATCTTAATGACTCAATGTTACATTTTTCATTAAACTAACCAAGCAAAATAGCCATACAACAACAAGATCAAGGCTTATTCCATGTTTCAGATATTTCAGTTGCTAAATTTTGAATGTTGTTACACAAAATCTGGCAGGAATTAATATGAGAAAAGATGGAAAAGACATGAGAAAAGACAAAAAGCATGAGAAAAGATTTAGGGACTGGCTTTGAAATCACTTAACATATGGTTTCATGTCATATGTATATCTTCAGCACTGGAATAAAGTACACCCAAGTGTTGGATGGCAGTCTGTGTCTCCTAAGAGGATGGTTGGTGTATCACTGGTTTGGCTGACTCTGCTGTAGTGGAAGAATTAACTCCTGCATCAGCTGAGGGCATGTCCTGGATCTCAGCTTTGACTGTTCTCTCTGCCTTTTTAGAAATCAGCAAACTCTGATTTTGGCAATTTGTGGAGCAATCTGAGTAGCTGTTTGTGGAACCTTGGTGATGGTTTCAGCAAGTGAAGATGCAGATGTGTGTTTGAAATGGTTCAGGGCACCAGCCATTGAAAGCAGCAGAGCAATGCTTCATTTTTCAGCAGTCTTCAGAGAGATGGAGTTTGTTCAGAGAAACAGGCCATGCAAAGATTGAGACTGGTGATGTCCTTTTGGCCAGAGAACAATAAAAAATATTGCTCAAAGTAAGAAATTTTTATCTGCACTTTTGTTGCTTTTGGGTTCAGTATTTTGTATGGATATCTAAGTTAGAAAAGGGAAGGAAGGCAGCATCTTATATCAAACTAAGACAGTTAGAAAATTTGGGCATGCTTTTGGGCAAAGGGTATTTTCATTAAAACTGGCATAGAAAGATTTGTTATGTATTTTTAGTTAAAATAAGTTTTCCTGAGGTTTTTTGTGTGTTTTTGTTTTGGGGTTTTTTTAAGACCAGGACTTAGAAATCAGGAGATGTGGAGATTGCTTCCTGCAAAATAATATTTTCCTTTTCTTAGTCATCTTCATTGATTTGTGTATCCAGAGTTTATTCTGGAGTTACATGGTAGGGTGTCTCCACTCAATTTCAGCAAGCATATTTGAGCCTTGAATGAGCATATCAGGTTTTAGGATGCACACATGTGAGATGCATTGATTCTGAGGATGCCTCTGTGGGGAGGCATTAAAAGCTACATTTGGAAGGAGATGTTGGCTGTAAAAGTACCTTGGAACATTTGAAGGCTACAGAGAAAACAGGCAACACTTGGAAGCAAAAGCACAAACACCAGTATAAACTATAATCATGAATTAAGAATCTAAAAAGTGAGTCAGACTAAAAGAAAGTGACAAATGCTTAAAGTTCAGTATGAATTTCTTAAAACACTTTTTAGTGGAAGGGCTTGTAGCATTTTATTTGATACAGTGAAGATATAAATGGGCTAGGATGTCAGGCACAAGGGGATAATATAAAAGGAACAGCTGAAGTTTTATCTACTAAACAGATTTTTCCAGTCTGATTTTTTTGACATGATTTTTCAGCTGTGCACTCTGGATATTATTTAACTTTCCCTTGCAACGGTTTTCCAACTTCAGCTATTATATGACTGTAAAACTGTGCTTTTGGGATGGTACTTAAAATTTCTTTTTACAGTTTGTAAGCTGTGCCTTTTTGTGTTCAGAAGGCAACTACTATTGTTTTTCAAACTACTATTTTACGTGTGAGGATTTGGAAGTGATTAAGTTCCAAAAGGCATTGTGAGTATCAAACTAGAATAGAATAGACTGTTTTCAGTTGGATGGGACCTACTGCAATCATCTAGTCCAACTGCCTGACCACTTCAGTGCTAAATTCAGAACAAAAGCTAAAGCACGTTATTGTTGGGGACTTGCATAGAGAAGAAAACTATGGTGAAGTCAGCTGCAAGTGTGTGTCTTGAGGTGAATCAAACACACTTTAGCATTTATTTAAAATATTTCAATTGCCATATCCATAATGGCATGTAAATATACAACAAATGGATGTTTATATATATATGTGTATATATAGTTTTCCAAAATCACCTGCAAGCTGAGGAAGTTCAGTCTGGTATAAATCTTTGCATTAACTTTTAAAGTTTATAAAAAAAAAATGTTTCCAGGCAATTTTCATATTAGGTCAAAGGTTTGTTTTGTTAATTCTTTTTTCCAAAAAAGAGCAATCTGTGCTTTTTAAATATTAAATAACATTGTTCTGTTAAACACAAACATTCTATACTAATTGAAAGCTGTGGGCAAATGCAAAGAATAGACTTAATGTGCTGATTTCTTCTTACTTCATACTTTTATCTGAAATCTTACTGTAGGAAATATTTCTTACTTGATTTTGAGACTAGAGAAAATGTTTTCAATATTTCTCTGTAAAACACTGCTGTAAAACGTTTATTCCTTATTGCACATCTGTAATCACTTCTGTTTTTCACATAATGCTCAGATCACTGCATGTTAATGGCAGTTAGTTGAACTGAAGAAATAGTGACATTTTTATTGTATTTCTCTTTATCTCCTGGAGACTAACTCTGTTTTTCTACTCTTCTGCTCATGCAACTGGCATCTCTTCTCATGTTATTGGTGCGGAAAACTTCAGCTCTGAGTCAGGGACCACAATCATCTGAAAGAAACCATGCTTATCTGTTCTTGTTGTTTGTGCATTTGTTTGCTGCTGTTTGATAAGGCTGTTAGAGAAGGTATTAAAAGTCAAGGGACAGGTGAGTGAAACCATGAGCTGCTCTCAGTAAGGTCAGTAAGAAGAGGAAGGTGATCATGCTTCTGTGTGAAGAGTGGGGCAGGAGATGGTAGGAGTGACTGTGCAGCAGCAATTGGAGAAGAGTCGTCGAGCACTCTCCAGTCTTGTTATCAGCAGCTTTAATGTAATTAATTAATGAGTTTAATTCTTTTCATCTCCTTATCTTCGGTGATCTTAATTACTTGGCAAAGACTCTGTTTTACTGTGTCAGAGTTTTTAATGGTGTCAAGGTTGTGTTGAGAACCTGACATTTATTGAAGTTTTACCTTGTATACCCATGCAAGCTGTAATATGTCTTCGTACCTGATTTTGATGTAGACCAGCCCATTTCATGGGAAGTCAGCTGAGGTCTGTGTCGTTTCACACTTGGTGCTGAGTGTTGCAAGTGACTGACCTGTAAGAACTGCCTGTAAGTGTGAAATATCCCAAGTAGCTGTTGTGGTGGAAAAGCTTCCAGGAACAGCTGGAAGCTGCCACCATTCTCTGGGACAGCATTCAGTGCCATCAGTAGCATTGTCATTAGAGTCAATCCGTGTTTGCTCCCAAGGCACTTGCTTTTATGGAGAGAGGAAATCAAAATGTACAGACCCTTGGTTTTACATATGTAAGCAGAGTTGATATGCAAGTAGATTTGAGACTGATAAAAGGCTGTAAAAATGGAGAAGTTTGGCTAATGAACAAAGCAATATTATTTAGATCGTCGTGAATAGTGTCCTCTGATTTCATGTGCTGCCCTGCAGCTGTAGTAACCAAAAGATTATGTCTCTTTTCTCTGGCCTTTCATGCTCAGGTGTGAAGTACATCTCACTTGATAAATCTACTCCTGGAAATGTTGAAACTGCTTGGCAGGCAGTGCTATAACTTATGCCTTCCTACGACTGTGCTACTGATTAATATTGCTGATCTTTTTGTCTAATCAGAGCTTTCACTCCATGTATTTTGTCATTAAAGAGTGCAGGGAGTTTTCAGAAGCATGATCTACAGCCCATGGTACATAATGCTAATTCATCAAGAGTGTGACTTGCTCATAATGCAGACATGCCTCCCTACCTCCTCTCTTTTGATTTACTTTATTCAATAATGTTAGCTGCCGGTGATGTTTAATTAGTTTAATTACTGTTGTTGATCCTGTCAGGAAGTTTCCTTGGGTTAATGCAGACAGTTTCTAATCCAGCTGTTTAATATTGGCTCATGGTTGATTATAAATTTGAAAATATTGTAAGAGTCTGGGAAATCCAGATAATAACACTTAATAATAGTTTTAATGCTTAATCAAGCTGAGCATTTTCATTTACATATATTTCCTGAAAAGCCAGCACTGATTGACAATGACAAAGGTTAGTTTCAGATCCTAGGGGTCCTTTGAAAATTAGAAAACAGTCGACTTCTCTGGGTGTGGACATCCAAAAATCTGGGAGGCCAAGCTATGCTATTGGGTCATTCAGTGAATCAGATTTACCCATTGATAAGAAATGGGTTAATTAATGTGTTTTAACAAAAAGGACATGGAGAGCAAGGCAGGAGAAATTATGCTGGTGAGTCAAGACTTGAGCTGCTTTCTCTCCTGCTCCATCAGCCTGCCATGTCAGAATCCTTACCTGGGCTTTTGGGGGCTGTACTCACAGTACTAACCTACATGGTTTGCCTGCAGTTAGTCCTCATTTACTGGTTGGTGTGGAACAAACAAGAGTCCCACTGCTGGGTTGATCAGCTGCTCCTGGCAAGGGCTGTCATTTGTGGGGAGTATGCCATTTATCTCACCTTTAAATAGCTCTCATTTTACAGAGGAGGCCCTGGAGTTCTCCTCTGCAGGGCTGTGCAGTCAGTTGATGCCTGCTGCCCTTGGCTTTGCCCGTTTCTCATGAGCCAAGAACCATAAGACTTTCTTCTCAGGGCCTATTCTCTGCACAGCCTGTGCTTATGCTTGGGATTGCCCCGATCCAGGTGCAGGACCTTGCACTTGGCCTTGTTGAACTTCATGAGGTTTGCACAGACCCCTCAAGCCTGTGAAGGTCCCTCTGGGTGCCATCCCTTCCCTCCAGCATGCTGACCACACCACACAGCTTGGTGTTGTCAGCAACCTTGCTGAGGTGCACTCGGTGCCAGTGTCCGTGTCACCAAAGAAGACATTAAATAGTACATATCAACATTTGTGGATCTCTCATGTAAAATCACTGTGAAAACTATGCAACGTAAAACCTATTACTGCTTATTGGTTAAATTCTGGCCTGTAAATGAGAACAAGAGTTTTAACATTGATTGTAGCTATTCTGAGACTTCACTCTGTGCTTGTTGTTGATATACCTCTAATCTTCTACTTACACATGTACAGCTTTTAAGACCAGTTAAGTGTAATTACAGTATTAGGACACAAACAGTCTCAGTATTAAATGTTTCCACAGGATTTCCTTTTGCAAAATCAGGTCCCCAAGCATCATTACAAATGATCTTGTAATGATCTACTACCTTAAGAAAGATTAAGTTTAGGAAGGACAAACAGGAATGATCGCTTTGTTCCCTTTAGAAGATTTATAATGAACTAAAAATTTCTATTCACAGGCAAGCATGTATGTCTGCTCTTTCAATTTGGAAATAGCAGTATCTATTTCTCCTGTGTATTGTAAGACTGGAAGTGTTGTAGACTTTCCTCAATTTTCATTTGAAGTAAATGTTTTTATAACCTGTACCTTTCATTTTGGTCTGGTTATCCAGAATTTGAACTAAATGGATATTAATTAAAATAATGAAGATTTCTGGAAGTTCAAAAAAACCCCATAGAGAAACCAAATCCACCTCTTCAAAAATTGAATCTGAGTACATTATATTTTCACAGTTCTTTCTAAAAAAGTCATTGAGCAAAACAGATCAGAAAAGAGCTACTGTATTTAAGATAAAGAAACCTAGAACATAATAATGCATAGAAAAAGCTTTTCAGATCTTTTAAAGATCAGAATGAAAATTAAATGAAATTGTTTATTAAAATGTGATTTTACAAATTTCACTTGTTAGTTTTTACAAGCTTCCACCTATTGTGATTAAGCTGGACCTCTTTATATTACCCATTATAGTGAGAGAAAAGATTTTCATTAATTTACTTGAAAAACAAGATGGTATCAACCTATTATGTGTAGGTACCATTGAGAACATATTTGTTGACTTTTATAATTGCACCTTAGTGAAATGATTTATAACCCTGTGAACCATTCAGAAGGCTATTAATGACACTTTTGTCTTGTAAAATGAGCCAAAAATCATACGTCTGAAATTTGTTTTCCTTTTCCATAAATGTCATGAGAATAGACAATAGCTTGGACTGAAGAAATAATAACAGCATGCAGCCAGACAGAGGGAATCCTGTGTTTGAGAATAATATGAAAGGTTATTATCCACCCTTTCCTTAATCTGCCTCTACCAGACAGCACACATAATGCATTTTCAAGCTCTCTCATCTCTTTGGGACAGTGGCAGCCAGTCACCAGGATCTTGCCATTTACTTTTCATAATAATTGTCTTGCAATACATTAATTCATAGTTTGATGAATTTGCTTTTGGGTTAACTTTAATTAACTGCATCACATTGATGGGTCGAAAGTTTGACTGCATGCTTTTTAAATAAACATTTAGAAAACCTAAGATAACAAAAAAAGTCAGTGGCATTATCTGAATATCTTGATAATTTTTCTGATAATGCAACAAAAGAAATAGGCTGGAGTATTTTATATGAAGTGACATCTTGTAGTTGTCTGCGCTTAGGAATGTGATTTAAGTTCCTAATTAACATGAAAAAAATTATTGTTTGTTTGTTTGTTTTTTTTTTCCTGAAATATCTTTGGTTTAATACAAATATAGACTGCCTTTACCTGTTACATGAAAGTTTCCATTTCATGACTTAGAAATCAGGATAACCTCTCACAGTCAGCAGAGAAGCCTAAAAATGTTACTTCTTTTAAAATGTTTCTCTGTCTCAAGTGAAAAAAAATACTGTTTCACTGTGCACCCAACTGAACCTTTGGAGCAGTTGGTGATATACTTCAGACTGAATTAATTGCAACTGAAGTTGATATCTCAGCATTTATCTGATATTGGAATGAATAGATGATCTAAAGACATACTAAAAATATTACTTCAAAATTAATTTTCTTAAAAAAAAATAATACCCCACAAAACTAACTTTCAGCAATATCCAGACCATTATATTTAAATTGACAGATGTGACCATAACCAGCCTGAAAGAAAAGTGTGAACTCCTGTTTATGTCAGTAGTGGCTGAATCTGTGTTTTGACATGCAAAATTTAATTTGTAGTGAACATCTGTATTTTGAGGAAAAGCATTCTAGTAAGTAATATGTAGTAAGTAATATGCAATTCTTCCCAGTAATCCTTCAGTTGAAAGAAGCAGGGTGACTGAATTTTGGTAAGGAAAACCTGAGGAGAGTTTGGATTTTGTTCTGTTGTGTATGCAGTGTCAAACGTTACCTGGGAAGTTACAGGTGGCATTTTCTATGTCTGGAGTAGCAAATCAGGTCTCTGATTTTCTCCATGTCACTGTCTGTTTCCTCTTTTTCACAGACAGCATTTCTAGGGAAAGGAAGCTGCTGTGAGCACCCCTGCCTGGCCTGAGACCATGACACTTGGTCTTGAAAGTGCTTTACAATTCTCTGTTTATAGAGTCTGCTTGTGTTGGAGATAGTGGCCATATTTTTTCTGTTCTTTTACTTTGCCTTTGAGCAGTGGGTTTAGGGGAGCATTTTCTGGTAGCCTAAAAAGATACATTTTCTTCAAACTCAGTGTTAAACGAGTGCTCCTGAAGAGGGGGAAGCACGGTCTTGGAAATTGCCTTTTATAAATAAAACCTAAATAACTCATAAATATAAGGACTAGTCATGATCAGATCCAAGTTCTAGTTTCGTCAGAACAATATTATTCAAATCCATGTTTTTTGTGCATTTTAACCTGTTGTGCCAAATTATTCTTTTACCCCACACTACATTGCTGTGTTGAGCCATTTAATCTGTTTTGTGATTAGACTCTGAAGTTCTGTACCAAGCTGTGAAACTTTATCTTATGAACACCAAAGATTTTGTCTAGGATATAGCCAAAATTTCATTCCAGCATTTTTCAAAACCACCGTGATAAATTACTTACTATGTTTAATTTCACTTGATATAAATGAAAATGAAATCAACAGAGTAATAGAGTGAAACACCCTCAAAGGCTGTGAACTCCCCTGTGAGCCTCTTCCCAGTAGAAGCAGGGAGAGCTAACTGGGGAAGGAATGTGTTTGCTCTACTCTGACTTTTTCCCTTGCTCTGGATACTGATCAGCTGCAGAACAGACCTTGAGCTTGATGGTTCTTTGGCTTCAGTCAGCACAGTTCTTATGGGAGGATTTTGCATCTGCTGAGGTTTTGGTCAAGTCACACTCAAGAGCAGTCAAAGGTGCTGCCCAGGGTGTATCTGCACCAGAGTCCAATATCCTCCTGCGACAGCAGGACTTCCTGTCCCAGCTCTGCCTTGACTGTGTGATCATAGTCAAGCCCAAATGTCTGTTTTCCTTTTGTAACCCTACGATAACCTTGAAAAAAACCATGTTTTCTGTAGGCCACTCTTTCCAGTGCCAATGACTTAAATTTTCCTAGTAACCCCACAGGATATCTAGGTGGGTGTTTGTTTAGTTTTTTGTTTTAAGTTGACTAAAAAAATACTAAAACATTTTCTCTGTTGGGGTGTTACTAAAGTATTAAAGTGGTTTTGTGTTCTTTCCTAATCTGGCATGTTTGATAAAACTTCTTTTTAAGGCTTTCTGATGAAGATATTCTCTTCTGAGGGTTGTGTGGGTGTTATGTTTTGGTTTTTTTTTTCTGGATGTGGTTCCTGTTTTGTGTGTGTGTTTTGTGTTATGTTTTGGTAGTGTCCAAAGCCTATTTCAGATAAACCAGGCACAGTGACTTCCTTCTGTTGAGAAGGCTACACTCAAATTATACTTTACATTCTGCTGAGTCAAAAGTGCCAAAATGATTTAATACATAATTGCTCTTTAACTTACTCCTAAAGTCTTGACTGCAGATACTGGTATTAAAGTAGATGTAAGGGAATTTTGTCTAGTGATAACAGAGAATGATGAGCAGTGCAAAGATCTCTTATATAAAACACCTGTTGAGTTTGGAAGCTGTCTTTGAAAGAACCCTAAGGGCTCTCATTCTACGCTTGCTGACTTCAGCACACTTATTAAGGCTGATGTTTCACTGATACCATTTGCAAAAATTATAGAAGAAGGAAAAAAGCCAAAGGGGCTGCCATTCTCCAGCACTAGCCACTTTGTGGTATGCACTGGAAAACTTTGAGAAGGCAGGCATCTGCACAAGCAATGCATAACCAGCCTACTGTTGACTCATTTATGGGGAGTGATAGCAAAAGAGCAATGACACTGTTTAACAATGAGGCTGATGTTACTTTGTGTCTTGGGCAGGAGTATAACTTGTCATTAAATTAAAAAAATCCTGGACAAGTTTATAAATTATGCCATCAGATTCACTGAAAATGTCCTTCTCTGCTCCAACCCCCCTAAGTGTTTATGATGTGTTTTTCTCACAGTTCATGGTTAAAAATGGCATGTATACACTTTAGTGAAATGTGAGTATCAAGATCTGAATGGATGGCAAGATGTCTGTATTACAGAGCTAAGAGCATCTGTGTCTGTACTGGGATAGCTGAGCTGTTATGTCACTCCATGTATGAAAAGTTACGCTGATGGGAAAGTGCGTAGCGAGTAGAAACAGTAAAATATCGTTAAGAAGAGAGGCAAGTGGATGGTTTTAGGGCCACATATCTTAACTCATCAGACTGTTATGGTGAACATCTGTTAGAGATCGTTGCCTTCTGAAGGCCTTCAGAGTGGCTCAGTAGCCAAACACATTATCAGATTTACGATGTTTCCTAAAGTTGGAAAAACATATATTTCTGTATTTTAAGCAATAATTAATAGTCTACAGATGTTAAAACATTCTTTGACTTTCTTTTCCTAAAATAACATTTTGTGATTATAGGTTTTTAAAAAGTAGAAATGAATGCTTACTATTTGCAACTCTCGTGATGGTAAATATAATTTTCCTTCTTGGAAGGGATCAGTTTAAAAAAAAAAAAAAGACCTCTTGAAAATCTTGATTGGTTCAGGGCTATAGTTTGCAGTTCATGGATTCTACCGAAATCAGAGATGATTATTTAACCCTATGACAGATGGAGCCAGGATGTCTGTATCATCAAAGAGAAGAAAAATGAAATGTGAGTGAGCAGGGAAGTCAGTAAATATGAGAATAATTGGAGTGGACATGCTGAGGGGGTAAGGAAGGATACATTGCTGACACTTTTTTTCAGCCATCTGCTTTGAAGCCAGCTACTGGTCTGTGTAAGTGACCTCTACAGCCTAAGCTGATAGAGGTTAGAGGCTTAGATAAATGCACAGTTCTGTATAAACCTTTCAGGAACACCTATCCAGAGCATTTTTTGCAATGATAAGACAGTTCTACTTCTTGCAGAGGATAAACTAAATGATCTGAATTTGTCTTTTCTTCTGGAGGTATTTATTTTACAATTTGACCTTGGTTGTAAGCTGGAGTTTTTAATATACTTTGAAGATTTCCTCTGGCTTCTGTTAGTAAGTACACTCATATGGTTAGGAAAAAAGAAGTTTTGATTAAATTAATTGAATTAATTTTGATTAAATAATTAAATTCTGTATCTTTGAAATGCTGAATGTTGTTCATTATTGGAAACATGAGGCAGTTAAGACATCTATGGACTAGACTCAGGCTGTCGGGTTAAAACATCCTTTTAACTATTGGAGATGGTTCTTAAAACAAATTACCTAGTCTATAATACTCCCACTACAAACTTGTTCCAGAACCTTGTTTTGTTAGTATAGTAGTCATAGATGATCTACCAGTTTCCAAAATAAATTATTTCATAGCCATTGTTGTCAGTATCAGCCTTTTAGCTTAAATGATTCCTGTCTTTCTAGACTGTGTTGCTACAAAGTAATTTTTAACACTCGGAGCTTTTGTTGATGTTGGTACATCAAACAAAGCAGATTCTTCTTTTTTCTTGAAAAATTTGGAATTGGGTCTTTTTCTAGGCAAGGAAGCTGGGCTAAGATAAAGCATAGTGATGATTTAGAGCAGGAATTAGAACAAGCTGAGTGAGATGTCTTCTGGATAGTAAAATGTCTTCTGGATAGTAAAGTGTCTTCTGGATAGTAAAGGCTCTTTTATCATCTATTCAACCTCCCTCCTTTCTGGTGTTTGGAGTAGACAGAGGATTCTGGGTCCTTTCATTATATGGATATCAGTATCTCTCTGTGAAACCTCATGGTAGAGTTAGACTTAATGAAAAAGATTAGTGTAATGAATCTAAAAATCACTGCTGTTGGTTCCTGTGAAATACGTGATACCAGATGATAGAATTTGGAGTTGAGTGGTCTTCAATTTCTTTTAAATCTTTTATTGTACTAGTTTTATATGTTATTTATACTGAGAAAAGATGAGGGAAGGAAGTTGAAAACTCAAGTAGGCAGGAGTTAAGGAATTGTCAGACTTTTAAATTCTGTGCATGAACATACAGCATAATTTGGCCTTCAGTTATAGGACTACAGCTGTGAGATTTTGGAGAAAAGGGGTTGTGGTCTGTGAGGTTCAACAGAATATGCTACATTTCAAATTCCTTTGAATATAGAGAACTACTGAATTGCTTTTTTTGATGCTTTTTTTGATGCTTTTTTTGTAGTGGTTTGAGTTTTTGAGCAGATGTTATGTGTTTGTCCCTTAGAATATTTGCTTCCAAGTTTGCACCATACCTTGATATGGCATAAAATACATCTTGAGAAGCCTCTGAGGGACAGCATTTAACCAAATTACCAAAGCTATTTTTGATAGTTCATATCTTGACTTTCCAGTTTCTCAGTTAAATTGTCTGCTTCCAGACATCATCTTCCGTTTGTTGTGGAATTGGTTTAATGTTGCTTGGGAGAGCACAAGGGTTCTGGGGAAGACTGGTCATGGGTGTAGCATAGAAGGTGTGATGTAGACCATCAGCAGGTGCCAGAGATCCTCCTGGAGCCATGATTTAGAGTTTGCTACACCTTTTCCATTGCAGCAAGTTAGCTGAGTCACCTGCCTGTGTGTACAAGAGTTATGTGAATAGATGGTTATGTTTGTAAAGATGAAGTAGGCAAATTGCCTAAAGAGATCTGGTAAAGAAAGAAATTCTGGCAGCAGGTGGGAGGCTAGGCTACCTGGAACTACCTGTGAAGGAAAGTGTTTTTCCCCCTCCCTATCCTGGCACATTGAAAATATGCAGTGACCATGTACTGTCCCTGTTCACATCCTCTGTACCTCCCACTATAAACATGCATTTAGGAAAATAGTTCCCTTCACAGGCTTCTGTCCTCCTGGTTTGAGGACTGGAGGTGCTAACAGGAGCTGGGCCAATGGGCAGGCTCTCTGTCCTGCAGCTCTCTTTCAGCTGCCTATTTGCACTTGTTTGACTGCTGCTATTTCGATTAGCAGAAGAACATTGCCGAAAATCAGGGCTTCCCTTAGTAGCTGAAGTTGATTACTGTTTAAAGAGCTAGTTAATGAAAGAAGGAGCAGAAATCAACTAGAAGGCTTGGCTGAACCATGCAACTTTCACATGGATAGCTTTGCTCATGGTGAGCTGAAAAAATAGTTCCCTTAAGGTATCACAGAAGGTAGAGCTTGAGGGTTTTAGTTTTCTTTTCAACTGTCAGTCTTGAGTCTTTAAAGTTAGCATGAAAGAATGTGTTTATTTTTCTTGTAGAACTTTAAATCTTCTCTACTAAACAAACATATTGAACTCAAGGCCACTTACATCGTAAACTTCTTGAATTATCAGCAGAGCAGCATGAAAGATCTCCATTCCTGTCCTGATAACAGTGATAGATGTGAGACACCCTAAAGAAAAGCCCATTATCTATCTTCCTCTTTTTATCAAAGAAGCAGAGTGCCCCAGGTCAATTCTGGAAGTTAAAAAAAAGCAAAAAGCAATTAAGTATTCATTACTTGTGCATGAAAAAATAATTTGCAATATTTCTGGCAAAATAAACATTTTTCTGAAAATCGTGCTCAGAAACAGGATCAGTTGCTGTGTGTTATATTTACTGGTTTCAGTGAAGGAACTGAAAGGGAATACAGGCTTTTTTTCTTGTTTTTTGTGTATGTCTGTATGAGTGTAGTTATTTCACAGAAAGATGTATTGCCGTATACTCTTCCATGAATCGTCATAGATTTGTAAAGATAAAATTAAATAAGTGAGAAGGTTTAACTGCCATAAAGGCAGTGAAGTTAGCACCCAGCTGTTGAATTAATTGCCATTTGAATTGGAAGATTTATCAAGAAATATGTAATGTATTTTTTAAATTCTGTGGAATTTTGGGGGGTTATAGCCACAGTAACATTTTGCAAAAGGGTAAAAGTCCAGCCTTAACCTAACAATATGCTTAAGCTAACAATAAGTGTTTAGCATGACAGCAGTAGCACTACTGAACTCTTTTAATGAATTTTCCATAAGCCACTTCTTGATTTTTGGTGGTCATTGTAACTGCAGAATTTATTCCCGACATCGATTTTATTTCAAATAAGAATCTTTGAACACTGATGAGTAAGTAGCAGCATCTTTTTAACCTCATCAGTGATATAATTTCATTCAGAGGATCAAAAGGTCAGGAAAGCAAAAACTATATAAAGATCAATCAAATAACACGTAACTGTGCTGAATCTCTTAAAAGTGCTTGTAAAGAAATGTACCCTTGAAGTGATTTGCCAAGATCATTTCTTTCTCTCTGTTAAATGGATTTTTATCACAGCTAGCCACCCCCCCGCCCCCCCCCCCCCAAAAAAAAAGGTTTTTTTAAGAAAATGAGATATGGTATCTGATTATCAAGGATCAGGTGAGACCAGATCTTTTGAATTTAAAGAACTGGTAACTGACCTAGGGCTACATTGGTAGAAGGCAAGCATGCAAAGACATGTTTAGGTTTTAAGCGTTTGAATGGTATTTGAACTCTATAAACATTTCCCACCATCTGAGCTGGATACAACCTCTACCTAGCTGCAGTGTTGTAAAGCAAGACTAAAGATGGCCCAAATTAACTAATTCTATTAATTCTAATTTTTCAATGTAGCACACAGTTTTTGCATCTCTACTGGGGAGACCAGGTGCTCTGAAGTGATACCTTGCAGTTGCCTGATACCAGAGGAAGGGCATGAATAAGTGACAAGTGATTTTAGAACCTTTTAGCTTGCTCTTATGGATAGAGCAGGTTTATCTTCAACTGTTACTTGACCAATTTAGTTCCCTGTTCTAATGACAATCTTCCTCCCTCCTCCTTACTTGCACCTTCTGCAATCTTTTATGATAATCTTGAAGGTCAGGCTTCTGTTGTTAAATAGAGGAGCTTGAATAAAGGTACTCTGAGATATGGGTAAAAACATCAATATTGTTTTCATCCTACAAGATGGTGTTTGAATTATTCTTTTCAGTGTTGGAAGAGATCCACTTGAGAGCCTGATGTGAATTAGAGCTGTGGGTCTGCCCTCAAAGAAGGAGAGAGTCTCCATGTCCTGCAGTGTCTTTGCCAGACATACAGACAGTGTTGTTTTGCAGTCCCTACTGATATGTATTTATTTCACATTTGGTAAACGTAAGGGGAGAAAACAGCATCCTGAATTAATAAAGCTTCAATAGTTTTAGCAGCCAAAAAAAGTCAGGAGAATTCAGATTTATGAAACACTGTTACCTCTCCTGAAGCTCTGCCCTTGTAATAAAGATTACTCTTTCATGGATTCTGGATATTACATTCATGGATCTTTAAGTCAGTTAGTGCTGCAGCTGTGTCTGAAGAACTCTTTCTGAAAGTGAAATTATTTTTTTTTCCTTAGGTATATTATAGATCTCTGGCATTCTCATTTTCCAGAGACTTGAAAAAACAACTTTTCCTGCTGACACAAAATTTTTCCCTCCTTCATTTTTTTTAGGGTAGCTGAATCAGAAACCTTGTGCATATAATGGACTTGTAGGTATGCTGAGCAGCAGGTGCTCAGAAAGGGAGAGCAGCTTCCCTAGAGATAGATGGTGCAGAGGACACCTTCACAGAGCTGCCGTTAATCTGGGCAGCACATACCAACTGTAGCTGCAACCAACAGACAAATCCCTTGGACACTGTTGTGGCATGTACATTGTTACCTAAATACACCGTGAATAAACTGGGTGTGGGAGAAAGAGCTGGGGAGCACACATTTCTGATTTCAAGGGAAGGGAGGGGGCATGGATATGGGTTATTTGGTATAGAAGAAACCTGCTAATGAGGCACTAAAATCTCCGTGAGCTCTACCCTGTCTTTCTGCTAGAAAATTCATGCCTGTAGCAATAATTTGAAGAATCCTGGGATCTTAGCTGGAAAGTGAGCTGACTTTTCCTGTTCTCTCATTGCTGACTGTATTTGTGTGCCCTGTGCCATAAGGGGAGGGAGAGGAGGGGGCTGAGATGTCCTGTTATGTCTTGGCTCTTTCATAAATTTGGTTCATATTTGGATGTTTTCAAAGTGGCTTGCTGCTTTTGCAACTTTTTCATAACTCAGCGGCTAATTTTTCTTCATCTGTGAGTGTAATCAGTTTCTTGATGCACCCATAGAAAAGGCTGAGTTCATATATTTTGCAGTTGATTGAAGACCCTTTTTTTTTCTTACGTCTAATCCAGCTCTTTAAGGAGTTGCCAGAGGATGTTTTAAGCACTCCTCATGCCAATTTCTAATAACACCATGTGTTCTTTACTTGCAACAGCAAGTAAGCTTATCTTTATTAGTCATGAAAAAGTTAGAAATATCCTAGAAATTAATTCCTGCTAATACTTATCCTGCCTCTCCACCTTATTGCAGCACTCTGAGTGTGCATGTTCAGCCTGTTCAGCTATTGTACAAGCTGCAAAAAGACATAAACTCTCAGTTTACTCTAGTAAATAGGATACTTATTATCAAAACCTGTCTAGGAATATGAGAGGGGTTTGTAGGATTGTAAACATAATGTTCATGAATCAGTGCTTGCTTTAGCATTATCTGTATTAGCAGTACTGTTCTCCACAACCTCTTATGCTGTTCCTATGTTGTCTGCATATTCCTCCATGAACAAGATAAGAGGCAAAGAAGAGATTTTGGTATCATCTGCACACATCTGCATCTCTACTCCGACACGACCAATAATGCAACATGAGTTGAAACAGAATTTATCCATGCTCCTATCTGTCAGTATAGCATAGTCACAAATCTATCAGTTTATTTTTAATTCCTGAAGAAGGGAGTTGAAAATAATTTTGCCGTTACTGAAAATAACATACAATCATATCTTTTCATTCTTAGTTTAAGTTGATTTTTTGGGGTTCAAAAAATATCTTGCTGTATTGCTGTTCAAAAAAAGAGGTCAATGTTGAAATCTGGGGCATGAAGTGTAGCAGTCAGTAGTGAAGAGTTTCTGCACTGTGGTCAAAAGAACTTACAGCTCAGCTTTTAAGTACTATAGTGTCGCTTTGAACCGATAGCGGAGCGAAGGGACACACGAATCGTGAGAGAATGCTGAATGCCTTTATTTAATTAATAACAGATTTTATATACACGCGAGGGGGCTATTCGGATTGCTTAACAATCATCCACCCCCGGGGATTGATTGGGCCCAGGCATCTGACTGCCTGTTTCCAAAAGCTACTCTCAGTAACATGGAACTTATATTTAGTAAACTTTAGTAGAAGAAGGGAAGAATTCCCGTGGGAAAGAATCTGTACTGTCACACTATAGTGGAGAGGAATAATTGTTTGAATACAAAAAAAAGTGTAATACGTTTACTAGAGAGTGTGCAGGAATCCATGAAGTAAGCAGTGACATAACACTTGTGTGATTCTGGTACTAACCCTGTCTGAAGGTCAGGGAGTACATTTTTTTTCTGCTTGCTCTGTTTCTGTTACAGAAATTCCTGATTTAGTTTTTCTTACCTACTCCTCTTAGGGATAGTTGCTAAATGTGTAATATGACCTGCATATTTTTCATTCCTTCTTTGAATTTTTCCATGCCATAAAAATTTCCAGGTGAAGACAACAGCATATTGTCTCTCTACAGCCACAGAAAGTGCTTTCCAGCTTGGGCCAGAAGTTGGTATCCATGACTTGCCATTACTTTTGAAAATTAAGGCATTGAATAGTCTGCTGGAGTAGGAACTTTAGCAGAGTGTTCACCAGGACCATGACCCTGCCCTGCACCCCCTTCCCACTTTTGTGGTTTTATTTAATACCTGTTGCTTCACTCTCTCTTCTAAAATGTCAGCACTGTAATGTTATTTTATGTAGTTTTCTGACCTCACACTGGAAAAATCTGTTAATCTCCTGGTTATTATTATGCCCTGCCAGCTGCTAACTCACAGCAATTTAGGATATTGCTAAATCCTTCTGCTTTACACACCCTCTGGACTCTTTTGTCTTGTTGTTGACCACTTCTTCTAAAGCTGCTGGCTTCTTTCCCACTCCTCCCTGTTTGAGCGCCTCTCATCCTCAAACAATCCTCCTTATTATTCTCCTTGCTAGTAGCATAGTTATATTTTGACTTTTAAAGAAGAACAATTGCTACTCTTACTCCGTGAATTAACATTTGAAAATCTGCAGAGCATCTGTAGTTCATGTAATGCCTTTGTGTTGATTTGGTAATTAATTTTCTGTTATGATAACCAAAAACACTTCCAACATGATGGGGATTCCATGGTAAGGTGCATAGAGAGTGTATCTGCCCATTCGTCAGCAAGCAGACTTTTTCTTTCTGTATTCGTACAAGATCTTCCTGGCAGTTTTTCAACACCCACTAATTGAACAGTTAAACTTTTACTGACTATTATATGAGAGGAATGAAAGAGGTACCCCAAGATGTGGACTAGGAAAGAAGTTCCTGGAGCTGTGGGAATGGTTTTACTGCCTTGCCCTCTTTATGGTCTGCAGTTTGATTGTATGTACTGGTGGAATCCAGCAGGTGATCCCAGCTGGGATGTGTCTGCTCATGGTACCCTCCTTCTGGCACAAAAATATATAATCATATTTTTCCTTCTCTCTTCTGTTTTTAACTTGAAGATGCCAAACTAATGCCAATTGCTTTGGGCAAGGTACAGTATTTTGTGTTGGAGAGGGACACAGGAAAGGAAAGGAAAGACTATTTTGGCATGCAGTATGTCATCTGTGATAAAGACCTCTGGTACATGCCACTTGATCTGCAGCTGTATTTCATGTGCCAGTGGCTGTGGGATGGGAGATACGGCAGGAGCACTTGGTCAGGATCTGACTCTATCTCTTTCTAGGTGATGTGTATATGTGCTTGTTTATTCTTTGGATAATTACATAAATGCAGTCACGCAAGACACGGAGGGAGCATTGGAGCCTCTTCTGCTCTTGCTTTCTGCCTCTTCTTAATATGTTTTTTCAGACTAGTCCTTTGATCTAATACTGCTTGGATACTTTAGAAAGAAATCCTACAAGAAAATCTCTGATTTTTCTCAAGACTTCTGTGACATTTCAGGTTATTTCATCTTGAACTAGTCCCTTGTCTTCTGAGGATTCTTTACCCACACCCGTTATAGTCCATCATGTAGCACTAACCCTATTTCCTACCTGCCTTCATTCTCATGCTGTCACAAACAGCTTAATGAATTCTGAGGAAAAAACCCAAAGAATTTCCTATCACACTGATAATTTTATCCAGTTTTCATCTGAGTTTCTCTTTTTTTTTTCTCCATTTTAAAGCCTTTTGCAATGATAAAGGTGATAATACAAAGTTCTTTATTCACAGTGACCAGATTTTTTCCAAATCTTACTGAAACACTCAAATATTTTTCCCCAGAACAATACAGCAATAAATCTCTAACTTCAGCACCTACCAGATGAAAATCTCATTGTGCTTGAATGAAATAACAAAAGATCCCTGCGTGATAGGTTGGTGTTTTTCTTCTGTCAGAGTCTGGAGACAGGCAAACAGGATACAGGGGGTTTCTGTCGTCTGCAATGAGCAATTAAGCTGTTGTCCTGCTCATGAGAGTAAAGGCTGTCTGACAAGCTTAGTTCTTCCCCAGCAGCCTTCTAAGGAGCATTGTTGGTTCAAGCTGGGGACATGGAAGGGCCACAGCTGCAAGCTGTGGCTGGAAAACATCTGGTTGAGTTGCATATCTCCAAGCCAAAACAACGCTTTCTCTACACCTGCAAAGGGCCTCTGGTTGGCCTTTATGAGCCTTTTTGGTTAGGACAAAGGGGAGGGAGACAAACTGATGTGTTCTACAGCAGATAATCCCCTACTTTTATGGGTCAGGCAGGCACACTCAACCTTCGTGTACTTGGAACACGTAAGGGTGTGTGTTGGGCTTTGCGCAACCTGGGTCGCGTCATCTGGCAAGTAAACAGCTGAGTTGAGCATTCAGGCCTTTTGCAACTCACTCCTGTGCTGTAATTGCTGTTCATCACCATGCCTTTCATTACTGGCCAAATCTGTAGCTTAAATCCCTGTTGCAGTATCTCTGGCTCAATTTTAATAACTTCATGTTTCTCTGTGAGTGTGAATCTATGGCCTTGTAGAGACTTTGAGGCTCTTGCAACAATCATCTTAAAGCCTAAAATGATTATCCTCGATGCTACAAGTAGATGTTTTTAATCGTATATTGGGCAATGGGCCTGAGTCCTCCACATTCATGCCGAGTCCTATATGTGGTATAATGCTGCTCGCCATAGTAACTCCAGGACAGAGGCAAAACCCATTGGAAAACAGCAGCTTCAGGAATCTGTCTTTTTTATCTTGTTGTCTCTCACACATATTAGTAGCACTATAGCTTCTGCCTGGGTATCCCTTGAAGTAATAAAACCTGGATTTTGTGATGTTATTTTTTTTTCCTTGTTGCTGAGATAATTCATAAGAGTAGATACGCAAATAAGAACTGGTCAGGAATTAAGTAAGCCTTTCTATTGCTTTATTTAATAGAAATTGTTAAGGACTAGGGGCTATTTCCGGTATAGTGAGATTCTCATGAGTTTACTTTTTTTTAAAAAGAAAATGGTATGTAATTAGAGTTTTGTTCACTGAAAAAGTAATTTCAACATGATTAACTTAGAGAGTTAATCTTACTGTAATTAAAATGTACCTTTTTTTTTTTTTAATCCAAAGTAATTTTGCAATTAATAGCATTGACCTCTGGGTATGTACAGGTTAAATGAAGGAGAAAAGTACCATAATCCTTGTAAAGAAACTAAGAAATAGGGATGCATAAGAAGAAGAAACAGCAACACTTGTGCTTGTAGAAGCTCTCAGGGAAAGTGCTTGTTTTGGAAGCCCTGGAAGAAGGCAGACTGCAGCTCACGAGGTTTCAGAGAGCTTGAACCATCTCTGGATGTTTCAGCTGCATGAGGGGCTGGCATTTATCCATTTGCTGAAATATTTTACAGATGTGATCTAGGCAGGACTGTTGTTTTAGGCAGCCAGAAAATGACCTGTATAGAGCAGGCAGTTAAAGAAGAAAGATGTGAGCAAGCTACACTTCTCTGAGACAGCTGAGGGGTTGTCATTCTGAAAGTTAACCTTATCGTGTTCAGGTTAAGCAGATCATCCCATCTGGTGTTTGTGTATGAGACTGCTGAATTCTTGCTAAACCCTTTGAAAGTTGTCATAAGTGTAACTTTAAGCTGGATGAAATCTAAGAAAGGCTGGATGATGTCACAGGGTTTTGATGAAATCTCCCTGCAAAGACAGAGATGCAGCATGTCAGCATGTATTCTAGTGTACTTGGGGTGTAGGGAAAGTTGCACTGTGATACTACCAGTCTTTGACTCGACTTGACACATTTTAACAAGCCCTGAAAATATTGTTCCATATGTATGTATAAACACATACTAGTGTTCAGGATGGAACAGGGAAAATGCAATTTGTTCATGAACATTTTTTATAAATGGGCTAAAATAGCCTTAAGCAAGGCTGCATCCAATATTAAATTGATCACTACCACTTTAGACATTCTTTTTTGTTATTTTGCACTGTTAAGTACCTAGAGATGATGAAGGTAGGTTGTGTTAAGGAGTGCAATGTGCACTTTTTTTGATGACTGAAGTGAGCTACCACACTTGATAAGCAATAATTAGCTGAAGATGCCAACAGATGAAAGAAAGTCTGTATTTTAACAGAAAGGCAGATCATAAACAGAGCAGAGACCACCAGAGTACTGCAAGGAAGGTATGTGTCTATTCAGAGTTAAAGAATTTTGGGAAATATAGCCTAAGTGGTTAATATAGCATAAAACTGTCTTCTGCAAGTTGATTTGCATGTCAGTGATAAACCTAACAAGGTTTACATTCATTGGGTAATGGTCAGAAAGTGTTTATAAGCCACAGTTTAAATAGAGTGGATGTGTTTTACTCATGTGTTTTCTGTGAATGTTTTGAAACATTTGTTTTAAGTCATGTTGAAGTAGAAGTGTTTTGCTGTAGGCTTTTTGCTGTTTTGCATTCTCATCTCAGATGGTGAACTCTTTGGTCACTTGATACCAGTAGAAATGAAAATTATCTGCTCCAGAAGGTGTGATGAGAGGTTAGAATCTCATTGTCATATTTAGAATGCACCACAGGGAGATCTTACCTCCCTTCATCAATGATTTGCTAATAAGAAAAGCTGCTGTTAGTGAGAGCCTTAAGGCGATAAACACTTCTGTCACATGGAGTCCATAAGGGAGTGTCACTTGCTCTAACTGACAGATTTGCTAAGTTTGGTGGTCTGACACAGTCTTCAATGTGATGTTTTCATATTCTGTCATGTTGCACCATTTAAGCTGAACTAACTGTACAATTTTCGTATCATTTTTATTCCCTTTTTATTTTGTTACCGGAGAGAAAGAAATGATCCAAATTAAAATTTAAAATTCCTATTTAAAGTATATCCAGAAGTACAGGATACTAATTTGCTAACAGGAAAGGCTAACAAAATGATTTCCTGTCAAGTAGGTAGCAAATTTTCTGCCTGGATTCAGTAATCCAAAGTAAACAAGGTATGTGCTACTCCATCTGCATGAATTCAATGGATTTAGCAAATGAACCTTCAAGAGTTGGTTGTGCTCTCTATATCAGCTGTGTGAGTGCTCCCAGACTTCAGTAACTGCTTTTCTAGACAATCTCACATGCTACACACTCCTGCTGCAAGACATAACTTGGCGGAAGTGTGTCTGATCACTAGCTGTGTGCCCCAGTGATTTTTTTGTTGCTGGGCTTTTGTTCCAGAATTTGTTTCTTTAAACAGAGGGTCCCCACAAAGTCGGGATCAGCACACTGTGGTGGCAGCTGCCAAAGCTTGGCTTATTATCAGTTCTCTTACCTACACTGTGTATTTTCATAATAATGGCAATTAGTTATAGATACATCCTGTTAAATAGCTTGAGGAAATTCGTGCTGCATGGCTTTAACTCAGAAACCATAATGACAAGTTTTCACTTTAATGAGCATTTTAGAAATATTTTGTGAAGACAGCAATAAATTAAGGTTTGTTAGTTTACAATTTACTTTTATTAGCCATTAATTTTTCTTAACTTATTTTGTGCACTTACACAAATGTTTGTTCCAAATGCATTATGAGCAATTTAAACAGTATTGTTAGTCCAGAATTGTTAAGAGTCTGGACTCATCAAGATATAAAATGTGTGATGGGGTTGTTTTGGTTGGTTTTTATTTGTGGTTTTGTTTTGATTTGGTTTTTTTGCACATTTTAAGATGAAACTTGCTCTTAATTCCTAATTGGAGTTAATGGTAACATTTTCTTCCAACTGTATGAAAGAAATAACAACCCATTTGCATCTTCTGTACCTAGTGGGATTCTATCCACATCAAGGGGCCCTGTTTGTCACCAGAGTTTCATATCTCTGAAGTTCAAAGAAAAATGCAGTTAATCAAATCCCAGACCCCTGGCTTAGGACTACTGTGTTTGGTTTCCATCGGTATTTATGGTTATGCCATTTCAGTGGCATAGTGTTTCTTACAGCTATTGCACATTTCCCCAATATTCAGTTACTGCAATGACACAGAAGGTCAGCAGATGAGCTTTCACTTATGTTCTCTAAATTGGAAAAACAAATATGAGAAAGGGTTTCTCTCACTGGAATTGGAACATGCAAGACCATTGAATTAATTATGTTATTATTATTTTATAACCTTAATAATGGGATTTATCTTTCACTAATTTTTATTGAGACACTCATGGCTATGGTCTTGTAGATACAGGCAAAGTAGTTTAAGTAGCCAGAAGTTGGTGCCCCCTTGGGCAGTAAGCCTTATGGTCCCGTGGTTGGGATGCAGGAACTGGACTTAAGATATTTTAAATGTCTAGATCTAAATGGCTAGACTTAAATGACAGATTCTCTGTGTATTTTCAATTCTCTCTTAAATATTGTAGAAGGTTCTTACAGTAATAAAACGAGGCAAAATCCAACATGAGCATTTTTATAAAGTGTTGCTGGGCTTCAAAAATATAATACTCAAGTAAGTGTACACAGAAGTGTATTTTTTTCTGATTTTCAGTTCCCTCTGTTTGCAATGTTATAGAAGACGCATAGACATTTATTGACTTTTATTGTTTTGTTGTTGGGTTTTTTTGAGGGGGAGGAGGCTGCGGGGCTTTTGTTGGTTTTTTTTTTCTCTCCAGAATCCACTTATAACATGTCATTCCATCTATGCATAACAGCAATTCTGAAATTCCAGAGAGATTGGAGGGTTAAGCCATGGCCCACATAAACAAACATGCCGCCTCTTCAGTTTCACGGCTATAAGTCATTTTGTCAGTTGTCTTATATGCTATCTGAAATCACTTGCTCTTTATAGCGTATGATGCCAGAACAAGGGCTGATATTCATGGCCAGAAATTGAAGTTGACAGGGTTTGTAAAGAAGGAGTGACACAAGCCAGGATAAGCCATTATAATGTGCTGTGTTTGTCAATACTGCATTTGAAAGAAATATTTTTGCAGCCTGGTGACATGGATGATAAATGAGTGTTTGCTGCATTGTACTGCATGATCTTGATGAACTGACACATCATTGGGAATTTGTATCCTTGGGGCAAGCTGCTAAGGAAAACAAAGTTGTTGAATGAAAGTGCTCTAGACAGTCAAGACAGTCAAATCTTTTCATATGTAATTTGAAGGTATCTTAAAAGTGCTGACAAAACCAAAATGATAAAGTGACTGCAGTGTCTCAGTATTTGTGTTTGAGGGGTGTGCCTAAAAAGAGTTATTTTCAAGAGTATCTGAAGGTGGGACTAATTACTGCTGTTACGCTAACTGATTTCATCATGGAAAAGTTATTCACAGCCAAGTAATTTGAAGACATTACTGCACACAGGAGATAACCTATATTAAGAAGCTGCAATGAGTAATGATATAGTGCTGTTGGAATCCAGCAACAGTCCACCTGATATTTTGTCTCCTCTTTAGCAATGAGATATAGTTGGTATAAGGTCCCTTTGGTTGACGTGTAGTAGCGGGCATTTTTTTTTCAGTACACCAGTTTTGTTACTTTTTTTTTATTAATATTGTCAGAATTATGGTAATTCTGGTATTGCCAGGAGCACCATCACCTGTAGAAGTATCTTTATTAATTTAATCAGCATATGTTTATTAATCCTTACCATTTTGGAAAAAATCCCAGCTTGATTTATCAAGTGATTTCCTCAGTCCTTAACAGAACAGTCCTTAACAGTCCTTAAATAGAATAGGTTTTCCTGAGTTACTGCCAATGGCTTTCAAGTTCTTATATCCACAATAGCCTGAAAGTTTTTTTTTACCCATGCTGAGGAAATGTTAGTAGAAAGGTCTTTTGGAGGAGATTTCTCAGGGTAACAAGGCAATATCTTCTGCATTTCTGAAGGTTAATGTGAGACAGCGCGAAGTTGCTCAAGATTTAAGTTTGTATTTGCATTTAGGTTCTGATTCAGGTTGTTTTTGTGTTATGATGCCTTGTTGAGACAAGCAGTGTTTTCTCTGCTGAGAAAAATACTTTCCATAAAATTTTGTAACTAAATGAAAACGAAAGAGAAAAGACTGTCAGAGGGAATTTGAAAGCTTTTTTGCTGTCTTCTGATTTAGTGAAGTAGAAGAACTTTGACTAGAGATTTTACAGCTTCTCTCCAAATCTCTAATAATCATCTCTTTGAACCATAGGGTCAAAACCTGCCTGCAGCTATTTTGTTTTGGTTTGGTTTCATTTTGGGAGTTTTTTTGCTTCTTTGCAGTGCCTCCAGCAGCACTTTAGATATACAGCTCACATGACAAAAAATGATCCCCTTGCTCATGGCTGGTCAGACAATCATTGTACCTGTCTTTGTCTCATGAGAATATTGAGCACCTTCTTGTTTAAAAAAAGATAAACCCTGAATCTGTCATGTCAGCTTTAATGTTTAGAAGAAATCATTAATAGAAAGCTGATGTTTTTACTGAAGTAAATACTGAAGTAACATACGGACCTTGACTGATAGCACTTTCAGGGATAATAAATACATTACCACTTCTTCATTGTCACTAACAAAACATACCTGCTGAGGCACATCTCAGCTTGTGAGCTGTAGAGTGCCTTTATTGGGAGGCTTAAGTAGATTCATTGTGGAGAGACTTACATTGGTAGCCACAACGTTTTCCATCAGATGCGTGTATCTGCTTTCCCTTTCTTTCTTTATATTTCATTGGGATAAAAAAAAAAAATACTAAAAAATCCAGGAAGCTTAAAGTTATGAAAACCCCAACAATTCTTCTCTATTAAAATATGGACTTTGAAAGCTTCTTCCTGGTTGTGTCATGTATGCCCACTGAAAAAAGATTTCACCCAAAGGAAACCTCTACATGTTTGCATTACTTATTGAAATATCTGAGAACTGTCTGAATGCAACTTCATTGTGGTTTTTCATGACAGACTGTAACTTGGTGGCAGTGAATTTCCATCTTCTTTGTATATTTTTATGCAACTGTTGCTGAAATTCAAAGTTGTCTACTTTTCTATAAGAAGTAGCTGTAATAGTTTGGGAAAATGGAAGTATTTTTCTTAATTGTTAAGGTTGTTGCCTATGATTTTCATTAGCTAAGGCTGAATTAGGGGAACAAATCCTTAAATACTATAAAATCAAATAAAACCTCTTAGTATTTATTACTGTAATTTATTGGAACTGAAATGATGGTAAACACTGTTTGGCTTGGCAGTGCAAATGCAGAGCAAAAAGATTATATAAGCTTGCAATTCAGGTATAAGAAATTACAGAGGGTAAAAATGTTAAAGCACAGCAAAATAGGTAATTCTAGGCTAGATATCTTAGTCTAAATTTTGTGCTTTTTTTGTTTGTTTGTTTGTTTTTCTGTTTCAAATGAGAGTTTTAAAGAGCAATTTAAAGAAAAACCCAACTGCAGTGGGTTTGGAGAAACTCTTCAGAAGCAAAAAGGAAAGAGAGAACATTTCTGCTCTCTGGAAATAAATACAGCAAGCAGAAATTTGATGAGACTGATGGCATGGTTAGTTATATACAACTTGCTTGATGCAAAACAAGTCTTTCAAAAAGATTATTCACAAAGCCAGCTTCTCTGTAGGTCGGAGGGCCCACACTTGTTGTGCATGTACTTGTTGACACTTCCAGAGTTGTTAAGAGTTTATGCCCTTACAAACTGACCTTGAGGCAAAAAAAAAAAA
>VZTJ01005662.1:534385-604551 GCA_013397795.1 Orthonyx spaldingii | reverse complement strand
AAAAAAAAAAAAAAAAAGATGTTTGTACTTTCAAGTAGTAGAATCCAGAAGGTGTAACAAGCTTTTAACCAAAACATTCCCATTTAAAAATAGAGATGTGCCTAAAAAAGACTTCCTTCCAAGCTTCATTATTGCCAACAGCTTCCACCACTTCTCTGCACCTCACAAATATGCACAGATTTTTATTTCCTTTTTAATTACCTGGCAGCTCTTTTGTCTTTTCCTATCATTTATCTTTCATCACCTGATGATGTAGTTTTGCATCTTTGCCTGACACTTGCAAGAATTGTTGCCAGAACCATAAGATGCTCCGTCCTGTTCGGATACATTTCTTAGTTCCTAGGAATTGCATGACTGGAATATAATTTGTGATCTCTAATATTCACCTGTCTTGTAAAGAGTCTCCAAGCTCATCAGCTGGTTGAAAAGGTAGTCCTTTCCCTTCCCCAGTCAGAAGATGGTGGCTGAGGTGAAACCAAATCAGATACTTGCTCCCACCCAGAGCAAGCCTTTGTTCTGAAGTACCCTCTTATGTCATCCCCAGGTTTACATACAGGGATGCTGAAGCAATGGTTTGTTGGCTTTTTTCTTAGTAGCACCATTAGATAGGGATCTAGAAATGAGGTGGAAGAAATGTAAGAATGCATTTCTAACAGGAGAAAACTAATGCAACCTGAACAAAATCTCAGAGATGGTATCTTCAACCCACATGTGGTACAATTAGTGTAATTGAACACCTAGTTATTCTGCAGAGCAATTGCTTTTTCTGATAGAGCTTGGTGAGAAGTGTGAATTGCTAGTCATACAATCAACTTAACTTTCAGATTGGGGTTTTTTCCCCCCCAAGTTATAGTTTCCATCCTTAAGGCATTCACCCCTGTTTTCCTCAAGATGAGCACGTTGGTGTTAAGGAATTAATTAAAATTTGTTCAGAGATGCTAATGATGTGCCTATTGTGTTTTGCTTAACCCTAGCAGTTTGTTTTGGAGAAGAAAAATTATCTTTAGACTTTACTGCACATTCTCATGAATAAAATAGAAATACAATTTCTGTTATCCCAAAACTGAACCAGATTCCATAGTAATCCATAATGGTTTCAAAAATTCTGTCTTTAGTTTGGAAGAACTATCATTAGGAGAATCATAGTCTACTGCTTAGAAAAAAGACAAAAGGTGCTATCACCAAAAGAGAATAGAGGAAAAATACTCTCTTGATCGGTTTGCTTTATTTGCCAGTACTTCTTATGTCGTGGTGTTTTACTATTTCCCATGGAGACAGACAGCTTCCTCTACTGTTTGCAGAATAAACATTTCTGCTTCCTATTGATCTGGGAAAGGCCTAGGCAATCCCTTTTTTTTCTCTTTCTGTAGTTTCTTTTAAATAATAACAAGAAGGCTGAGAGATGGAAACGTTTCCACAGCCTTTCTAGAGCGGATCATGTAACCTTGCCTGCTTTGTTTTGCAAAACACAGTGTCACAACCATGAGGTTACACATCAGTTAGCATTGTGATGCTTCTGCCTCCTTTTCTTTACACTTCTCTACCCTCTCTGGAGTTTGTACCAAATAATACCTTTCATAGAAGGGTTTGAGTTGAAAGGAACCTTAAACATCACCTAGTTCCATGCCCCCTGCCATGGACAGGGATACCTTCCATTAGACCAGGTTGCTCAAAAAACTTTTGTTTGATGTCTTAGCATCTCTCCCTTTTTACTTCATAGTGAGTAGTCAGGTTTAGGGTTTGGGACAGGATTTCAAAAATTTTACTGAAAAAGCTGATTGAGTTCTGTGTGTTTGAGAGTTCTCTCTTCACTATGGGATTTGCAAATCTTGATCTCATACTTTGAAGATAGCTTTGTGGAACTGGGAAGTGAGCATTTATAATCCCTTCACACAAATTGGTTTTCTATGCTTGACAATATTTTCTTTCAGCCTTTGAATACCCCTGAATAGAAATACCTGTTGCCCAGTAAAGTACTTTTCTTCATTAATTCATTTTAAATCCTTGTTTTTCTTCATGAGAGTAGAAATTTTTGCTTCTATTTTCTTTATGTGAATGCAGTTTATAGGTTTTTTTCCTAATGCTTTTCACCTTAACCTTTTTTGTATTAGTGAGCTGACTCATTTAGTTAAACTTCAGTCGTCAAAAACTGATCCATTAGTTTTTGTGTAAGTTATAACCTTAAGAGGACAAAAGAACCTCCCTGAACTACACTTTTCCTTGAATAAGTGTATTTTTGAGTGCTTGGATGTGGAAATATATATTGCACTCAGTACTTTATTCTCTGTTTCTGCCCTAGTCAGACAGATGCTGGGTGGAATGTAAAAATTGCTTCTGTTTCTGTGTGCAGGTGCCAGGAGTCATTACATTCAGGAGTAGAGCGCAAAACTGTCGTAGCCAGTTTAGTGGACTTCTCTTTCATTTTTGTTTGTTTTAAATATAATTGCTCAAGTCTCACTTCAACCAGAACAGGACAAAAATCATTACTTGAAATTACACAGCTTTGCTGAAGATGCTTAGCCTTCATAAGCCCTAGAGAACAAATCCCAAAGTGAGTGATTAGAGCTTTAGCTAAAAAACTCAGTCCCATGGTACACTGGTTGGGTATTATCAGACAGGCTTATTTGTATGTTTGCTTGTACATATATGTATTTTCAGACTGAACTAACTTGCACCTCATTAGAAGAACAAAGGAAAATGTAATTTTCTTTGATATCATCAAAATCAAATAACTCTTGCAGCAAAAGGAACATAATTACTCAACCATCTTTAATCCACAGTTTTTGCTACAACTTGTTTTAGTTTCATGATGTAGATCTAAGCCGATCTCTTGTTCTTCCACTGCTGGGTGCTGACACTTGTCTGTATGTTGCTTTTACTTAATGAATTTAACAATCCAGAAATGTCTCTTCTTTCCTTGAACCCCCTTTGTCCTGTTACTCCAGGGAAGATCTTTGATTGAACCCTGACGTTCAGAGATTTGAGTCTCCACTTTGTTCAAGTTTATCAAATCTTATTCCCCATACCTTAAAGATAAATGGTTTTAATTTACAAATTCTGGTTCTGGCGGTTTTAAGGATAAAGCTAGGCATTGACAGGATGACAGTTGCTGTGCTTAAATTTGTGCAGTCTTGCTCTTTTAATGCATTAAATATTGCATTAAATTGAAATTTATTTGAAATTTATTTGGGTTTTTTTAATTGATGATATACACAATGAATATTAGCCTTTTGAGAATGACGATTATTAAATATTATTACTGGAGCAGCATTAAGATACATTAAAAGCTACCACCACCACCACCAAAAAAACCCTTGCCTTTTACTTTAAAATGCATAGGCCATCTAGTGTAAATCCACATGCCTGTTGTTAACTTTGGATTTGATTTTTAGATACAATTAGAGCTCTTCACAAAGTCTTAGTTTTTTTGTAAAATGTAGTTGTTTTTCATCTGGAAGAGATAAACACTTTCTGGGGAAAAAAAAGCAGAAAGGCAGGCAGTCGTGCTGATGTCACCTTGCTGAGACAGGAGGACATTGATGTAGTAGGCAAGTTTAATGTCTGGTTTGGGGTAGGTAAATGAGTTGAAAAGTTGAGTTGGAGTAGATGAAATTTTCTTGAGAAATCATTTGCTGCGTCAGCTTCTGTGTTATTTTTTATAAGCAATTTTTTGACTCTAGATTTCAAATTTAACTTACAGTTTGAAACCATGTAAAGACCTGAACTTCTAGCACACATTACTTCATTTTGCAGCTGAATAAATTAAAATTAAAAGATTGAAAAATAAAATGTTGCAAAGTTTAATTCAAATATAAAAAGATAATTAAACAGGAGCAGGAACAAAACAACTTTACTTTTCCCATTTCTCATGCAACCGTTTTGCTTATTCAGGACTTCTAAAAAGAAAAATAGACTTGTGCAGTTGTGCAGGTAATCCGTTAGAGGGCAATCTGATATTGCACTGGAAAGAAGATGAGGCAACAGAGAGCAGTGGATATACAATAGGTGTAAGTTTGATAAGATTGAATTTAGCTTTCTGTTTAAAATTAAGCTGGTGTAATTTTGGGATGTATGTTAGCCCAGTGGTAGAATGAGGAAAATAATTTCTTTAATATTGTTAGGGCACTTTAGTAAATGTAATGGATGTGTTGTTGTAACGGAACTCCTTATTATCTGCCTAGTTATAGAAGTTGCAAAAGGATTTGATAAAGCAAATTCCGTCAAGTTTACTTGCCAAATTTCTCAAGCAAGAATTTTGTAACCTTTTTGAGGAAAAGCTAAGAATATAAATTCTCTTTAAATAAGTAACTTCAGGCAAAAATTCTATTGAAATTGGAGCACTTAATATGTGTTTTTAACAGCTAAGGAATTTACAATCTCTGTTCTTTCAGATTTTAGAAAGGTAGTAAATCATAAAACCTCAGAATGATGTTTCCTATTTTAACACTTAAACAAAATATTATCCCATAAACACACTGCTATATATGTAGTGTCACTGCCTACACTGCAGAAAGAAATGGTTTCTAAACTTCACACACCTTGATCTCTCTGTAATCTCCTGATAACCACTTGAAAGTGTGAGGTGTGCCAGCAAAAACACTGCTTTATATTTTCTCTATTTCTTAGCACGTGTTAGCAACACTAATGAAAAAAGAACACTGATTTGGATCAGCTTTTGCGTTGACATAATATGGTGCCTCTTATGCTGAGATAGTCACATGAACTTTATGTTTCGTATTTTCATTTTCATATTAGGGACCTATGCTTTTGTTCCTGGATAGGAAAGTGATTAACTTAACTGAAGTCAGTGGATTGGGGAGATTCCTATGTAGGTTCAAAAGTGCAGATGTGATTACCAGACTTCAAAGGCAGTTCTGGAGAAGTTTCAGGCTGATAAATTCCCTAAGTGTGAATGTGAGTATTTAAAAAGATTTGCAAGGCATCTATTACAATGGAGCAGCAGTGATAATTGTATCATTTCATATTTCAAGAAAACTTTTTTTATTGTCTATTAAAAAATTCTATTTGTTAGGCTTAGATGCATTATTTTCCTTTCAGTAATTCAGTAAAAATAACCTACCTATGCCTACAAATTTAAGCATTTTTATTATTAAATTTTCCTTTGCAAATATGAAACAAACTGGTAGTAGTGATTAATATTAAAGTATGTATGTATGTTTGTTTCTTCAGCAGGTGGTTCTTACTCCCTGTGGAGTGACCCTGCAGAGCTGCTTTATTTTGCTGTGAGGTACTGAAATGGAGCTAGGGTATCCATCCAAAACCCATGCTTGAATGATGCAGTCTTTTATTAATTTTACACAGATGAGGAACTATACTCTCTCATGTTCCATTTTTTTTTTAACTTCCTTTTTATTTTTCTTTTTTTTTCCAGAGCTGCACAGAGACAACACATATAGATAGGCCCAAAGCTATTCACTTTCTTGTCTGTGCTGTTTTTGTCAGTGGCCTCTGATTAGTGCTGGTTCCATTATGAAAATGTTTGCATGTATTTTCCAGAGGGTTTACATACTCTAGAGAGAAACATACAGCTCTAGTGTTACCTTGTGAATATGGGTAAATATGACACCTAATGGTAAAGTGTGGTTTTTTTCTCAATTTTACACACACACCCCCACCCACACACCCCCACACCCACACACCTCCTCTGCAGGACTGCTGCACAGGAGTGTTTTCTCTGATGAGAAATATGAAAAGAATGCTTTCTCTGTGGGTGAAACTGCTGTCTGACAGTGTCACACACTTTGCTTCCTGTGGATTTGGGAGAGGGACTGGTCCCAGAAATACAGGTAGGAGAGCAGAACTCTGATTCTCAGGGTGGATTGTCCGCTGCAGAGAGTGCTTTTTGTGCAGTTTATCCTTTTAAATAGGTGGAGCACAGGAAAATAAAAACCGTGTTTTGAACATTCAGTTGGCTGTTCACAAAAGATCCATTAACAGAGCATTTTGTTTTAGATTTCTATTTGCCTAGAGACTTTTTACAAGGTATGACTAGCTGGTTTGTATGTGATACACAGAATTTCATCTTAACAAAATAAACATTAATAACCTACTCAGCTTTTACAGTGGAAAATGCTGTTGTTGGTGAGCTGTCAGGGGTTTCTAGTATGATTGTTGAGCTGAGTTTAAGTACCCGAAAGTTAAAAAATTGCTTTCTAAAACATGTCAGTCATTTTGTTTTATGACCCCTGTTCATTTTCATGAGTTCAGGCAATACTGAGTTGTGAGCAGTGTTTAAAGGCTGCTGGTGACATTGAACTTGGCAGAGCACAAGATTCACCCCACTGCTGTCTGCCCTGAGTGAGGCTGCAGCACTTCCCTCTGATACAAATTGGAGAGAAGCACAGGTAGAACAAGTAACTCAGAAACTGAAGTTAGTTCTGTTTCACTGTAATTCAGTAGTTAGTGATTACCCCATGAGACTGATGATATCATAACTGTGCCATATCTTCTGGTTCAAAGTGGGTGGCCTCCTTGGCGTGCTACTGGGGCCACCCCTGGAAATGGTTTTCTGAAAAAGTGCTTTTCCAGCTGAGGAGGAACTGGGGGTGGGGAGGGGAAATCTGTGGGTGAATGACTGGCTCAGGCTCAGACTGGGTATTTGTTTTACGTAGCTATGGTGGTAATTGCTGCTTACAAGCCTTGGAACAAAAGTATAAAGTATGATATCAAAGCTTCAGCATACAGGAAACAACTGAGTTCTTCAAGGAGAACACCACCAGCTTATCATTTAAAGTAAGATAAATGTGTAATGCACATAGCAGACTTTCTTTTTCGTGTTCATTCAGTTATTCTGTTCTTCCCCACCCTTTTTCCTTAAAACAAGTAAGGGAGGAGGGAAGGCAATTCTTGTGAAATGCAGTCATGCTTGCTAAGTTTACCAGGCTTGATTTTCCATTCCCTCCCGCCTCCTGGGGATTATGGAGTGGGAAAATGCAAATTTGACAGCTGGGTAGTTTTCTGTAAGGAGTTACCTGTTCATCACTTTGCTTAGAGGACTCTTAAATGCCACAATTGGAAAATGCATCTAGAAGGGTACAGTTGTTCATGTTTCTGGTTCTTTGCTCTACGGTGAACAAAACCGAGTGTGCAACAAATGGTGACGTTAAATCTAAAAGTCACTACCTACCAACTGCATAGACGTTGTCAATACAGTAGGAGGTAGGAGAAACTATACTAACTACAGAGACACCCGTTTCACAGGTGTGATTTTTTTCCTTCTTTTTGGTGGTTGAAAGACATTAAAATTACTCAGGATAATGTTTTCAGGTTACTTACTGGTTAATGATTACACTCTTTGGGTAATCTTTTGATCTAAAAACTTATCAATGTGACCACGGAGGTAAGGTGTCTACTTACTCTGAATTTTAAAATGATTACAGCCAATTCAGGTTTGAGAAACAGCTACTGCATACTCATCACCTACAACAGTGAAGGGAGGCTGGAACTACCAAATTTTGGTGCTGTACAGGCTGCCTTCTTCAAGACAAATTGCAGTTGCAAGGTCTGGGGTCAAACTCATGAAGGTCTTCTGAAAATTGTACAATTTACTCACTGTGTAAGTTGTTAATGCTGTCCTTGTGGTCTCTGCTAATGTCAAGTGTTTCATAAGCTTTTCCATTGTAATTAAAAAACAGGGGAAAAAAAAGTGCGTTTTTTTTTCTAAAGATGGCTTCATGGAGGGAGGTGCTGCTTCAAGAGTTTCATCTTGAAGGACCTGCAGTAGAGATTGTGGGTTTGTGACAGTTATGGCTTGGTGACAACCTGTTCTGTGCTCCTGAACATGTTCTCTCCTCTGCTGTGTGTCCTGCTAGATGGGCAAATGTGGTATTCTGTGTGTCCACTGGGAAACCTGAGCTATGTATTGCAGGTCGCCTTCTCCTGTGAAACCACAGAGCTAGGTACTGCACATCAGAAAACATTTGGTTTTAAAGTGATCTGTATCTTTTCCAACTGAAGGAAGAAAGAGAATTACTTGAATGTCTGTTCCTTCCTGTTTTGAAACCTACCATTTCAGGCTTTTCATTCTTGTTTCTGTAGGTCTGCATTGGCCCTGCTTCCCTATATATGGACATCGTAGGCATGGAATGAATGCAACTAGTGATCATCTGGCTTATGAATATTTTTTTTAAAAAGGCAGTTGTTTGGTAATTGTGTAATGTACTGCAGATGAACAGTAAGCAGGGCGGAGAGGTAAATACATAAATATGTCTAAATATCTATCTGGGTAACTGAATACCAAGAGTGTGTAAGAGATTTTGGCCTTTTTTTTTTTTTTTCTTTTTTTTTTCCTTGAGTAGTTTAAAGGGTCACTGTTTGAAGCTCCTAATTATTTATCTGGAGAAATCTGCTTGTGTTTAAAGTCTGATTGCTTGGCAAGATGTAGTGACATAAAGACTTACCTAAAACTGACTTTTTACTGTTTGTCAAGTCAGTATCATTTAGTCATTAGCTTGTCTTACAAATAATTCATTCATGTTAACATTCAGCTGTATACAGCAATATGTTAATTCCTATGTAATTTTCATCAGCATATCTAAAGGAAGGCAAGATGCAGCTTAAAATGAAAGATTCCAAACAAGTATTACAATCTGTGTTGATACAAGGTGTTAACTGCATTATCAAGAGCAGTGTGGCAGTACTGATGGAGCTTACCAAACATTACTTTGCCATTTGTCAATGAAATTCTGGGTCACCCTGTGCTCTGTATGCTGCAGAGAAAAGTGTACAATATTTAGACAGATCAAGCCAGTGAAGTGCAGAGTCTATGAAAAAGGTCTTAATGTATAGCTGGTCCTTAACAGTGGTAGGAAAATTGTCAAGCTTCTAGGAAGTTTACACCATGGCTTGTGTTTTGGTTTTCTCAGTTGAATAAATTGATGAATGATCAGTGTTTTTCTCTAATGTACTTTTGTTGTCCTCTTTGCTCATGCATTTGGTATCCTCTAGAGTCAAAGGGAATGTTTGTGACATATAAGTCTATAGAAGTTAATAATTGCCATTAATGAATACTATTAATGGTCTTTTTTTTCCTGAAATATGTTGAATATCATTCTCCCCTGCTTCCATGGTAACTATACTGAGTCTTTAAACCTTTGCTTCAGCCGGTGGTTACCATGCAACACACATTCAATTAACAAAATGAGAACAGTGGCAATCCTGCAGTAACACTAGCTTAATTGGTTCTTGGGTGCAGCCACCCCTAAAGAGCTGGAACATTATGAATGCCTTCACTGTGCTTCTAAGTATTTGGTTTCTCCTCTCTGAAAAATGTAAAGGCTTTTTNGGGGGGGAGGGTGGTTTTTATGCTATGCCCTACCTCTTTTATGCTATGCCCTACCTCTTTTTTCTCATTCCAAACCAGCATCTCTTTTTCCATATTCTCCTAGCTTGATTCCGAATGCCAATTAGCTGTGACTGATCATGTTCACAAACTCCAGCCTGGTGTCCAGATCTGGGCTTACCTGCATTTGCTGTTATGATTAATGAATATTAATCAGGGGTGACACAATCAGCTGGGATGCAGGTCAGGATTGAAGATGAAGAAGAGTGGAATCCACTCTCTCTTTTTTAATTGCATTGGAAACAAATTGAGATAAAAGACTCTGAGCCAATTTTTGCAGCCTGATGTATTAGGTGAGTGTATGTGATGCACTAACATTCATCCGTTTGTGTTGCTGAGAAGAAATAAAAATATGTTTGAAAGGTCATTTTAGGAACTTGATCAGCTGTGTGTCTGTTTTTGCTGTCGACTGGAAGGTTGAAGATGAAATGAGTTCTGTTCAAATATTGTATGTAATGGTGGGACAAAACCATGGGATATAAGCTGATTTCTTTTTAAGAAGGACTGCACTGGGCTTGCCTTTCCTCTCATGACTGATATTAAAAACGGATTGATGAAATACTTACGGCAACATTGTTCTGGGATTTTGTAGGCTGAAGGTCATCTCAGACTAAAGACTACATGCATTATGAAAACAGCTGGCTTTATCTGTATGACTCTTCCAGCTAAGAATTTAAGCTCATTATTTTGCAGTAAGACTGTTTGCTTTATGACACTAACCTGATTTACAATGCATGCTATTAGTAGTCTGTTCCTTCTTAATGAATATAATCAGGCTGAAGACACATGAAACACAATTGACAAATGCCTTGTATTGATTTTAAGCCTGACCTGATTGACATACTAGAAGAATAGCCAATTTGCCAATAATAGGCTATTTGTCTAGCAAAATAAATGTTAAATCTTGACAACTATTTGAAATTGCATTAAGGGGTCACTGCTCTAAGTGCCTCTTAAAGAAGATCACTTACAAAAATCTATGCATCCCCTTATCACTCATATGCACATCTGCAAACATGTAAAGGAACTGTTACAAGACATGGAATGAGAGCAAGTGTAGGAGAAAGCATATGTCCATCTTGGGAACAGGAGTAATCTCTGAGTTCTGGCACTGCCCTCTTGGAAATACTTACTTCACTTCCACTGTCCAAAATTCACTTTAACTATCCAAAATTTGTTTCATACAAAAAAAAATTCTAGTTAACTGCGCAATCTTGTTGTACACGTGGAGGTTCACATATATACAATGTATTAGAAAGTCACTGTGGGAAATACATTGTGCAAAGTGGTTCTTATTTTGATTATTTCTTGTTTGTCATAAAGGATGCTGCTTGCAGTTCAAAGGACAGGACATTCAATAATTTTAGACCAGTCACTCAGTGAAAGTGTGATACTCTCTTTTTTTTGTATGTGTGGTTTTTTTTAGTTTCAGGAATTGATATGATCAGTTTGTCTTGAGTAGCATTGGCAACCCAAGCAAGCAAAGTTGCAATTATTTTCTGGTCTGCTTTTATACTGAACGTATTTGCAGATTGCATTTCTTCATCACTATAAGCTTCATCTGTGAAGTTCCCCTTTTTTGCCTATGACGTGTTTTTATATAGGTGCTTTATTTTTCTTCTTTTTTTTCTTGGTAACCTGTTATTGCCTACTGCTGGCAGCTCTTTTAAGTGCAGTTTGAACTAACTGACAAATGCACAGCTTCTTAGTACAGCTTCAGCAAATTCCCTTTGAAATACATTTAAACTGTTTACTTGCACTTAGAGTTTTGTGTATGTTTAAGCTTGGCGCTTAAGCAATCTTTCCTTTAAGCCATCAAGTGAGAGGCTTTCATTCACACGTTCAGTGTAAAACTGAATGGGGGACTGCAGTGGTGATTAGTTTAGCAGCTTTCTCTGGACCACAGGCATCATTCCCAGTATCCTGGCTGGCTTCCAGCTCAAGCAGTTGTGCTCTGCTCAGCTACTTATTTCCACTGGATCCAATATTTGAGTCCACTTTGCTTTTTTACGCTGTTATTGTGCTATTCCCCGGTGCAAGCTAAACTGTTTTTTCCCTTAGTTGGCAGCCTTTCTGAGTGGATATGAAGTAATCACTATGAATAAATCTGTTTATAGTAGACTTGTTAAGTGGCTGAGGTTCCCTGGTAGTCAGGTTATTTGTAGTGCACTATGTGTTGCATATTATTTCCTCTTGTAGGTTAATATAGGAGTATGCATATTTACAGGCATGGCCCATAATATTTAATGGTGCATTTTTCTGAATAGACTAGCATTTTAAGAAGTATTCGAAATAACAGAACTATTTTGACACCATGCCTTCACTGATGTAGGCAGAAATATTTGTGTGCTTTTTAGAGGTTTTTATTAAGTTAGGAGGAACCTATGTATATGCTCAGTCAGTCAGCTAAGAACTCTGGTATCATGCCCTCTAAATGACATGTTGCATTCTTCATTGATTATGAATTGGACTGTTGCTGCTGCAGTGGGGAAATGTTTGTGTGTGTATTTTGTTTATTCAGTCTTAAACATTTTTTTTTGTAATTAGGAAAGTGCTAAGCCAACAATTTTTGATAGATCAGCATGTAGAGATAGTGCTCTTTTTTTTTTTCATATTGCAGTTTTTGGGGAGAGTTTGTTAAATAAAACTGCTTACGTTTTCTCTGTGCTCCTCTCTGCCTCACCCTGCCAATTTTCTGATTGCAAAGTACTCCTGGACAAGTAGGTTGCATATTGGTGTGCTCTTTCCTCTCTGGGTTGTACCCTTGCTCCTCATCCTCCATGCCTCTCAGGGCAGTAAGGCAGGCTTGCCCACACAGAGGCAGATGTATAACCCCACTGCAGCAACTGCAGCACTGTAATGTCCATGAATATCCCAAAGCTTTCTCCATGCAGCTGTTTCAGGGTGGCATGTGTGTTACCTGGCCAGCTAAGTTGCAGCTGTCTTCAGTGCAGCCTGGAAGCATCTACTGTCCACTGGTCTGCAGACATGTAGCACTGAGTGAGTGCCTCGGCCATCCAGGACTCCATGCCTGTAGCTGGGCATTTGGTTGGAGTTAGCTACGGCAGCCCTTTGCTGTTTGTGTCAGCTTTGGAGGGTCACAAGCTAGAAATTAAGCTCTTTGAGATGATTACAGTGGCGCTAAAGATACTACAACCTGGCTGGTATGGAGTTAGGTAGCTGTAATGGAGTTGCCTCACTCTTGACAATACAGGTAATCTGTATGTACTGTCTTCAAAGATATAGGGTTATTTCCTAGTTTTGTTTCCAAGACCTGTTTGGGAGGGTTTTGTCCTCTCCTTCCTTTTCTGTAGTTTTCTCAAACATTTTTACTTGAAATTTGCTTGAAAAGAATTTAAAGCCTCAGATTCTTGTGAAACCTCCTGAATCCAGCATTTAGGGTTCTAGCTGAAACAAAATCGACCCCCTTGTCCCCCAAAATATCAAAACACTTGAAATAAGTTTCAAAAATAAGGAAACTGTTGAAAGTTATGAAGTGGCTGTTTATCACCAAATCTTTCTAGATTACTGGCATTTTTAAATGTTTCTTTTATTATTTAAGTAATCAACAAATTCAATTCTGCAAGAACTAACGTGTCTGTTAACATTTACAGTGTTGATACTACTAGAAGAAAATAATATGATATTATATAAAATGATGCATACCCCAGCGTAGATCCTGGCAAACAAATACAATAGTATGTATTTCACAAATAACCTGTGTGATGTGCAGAATGATTTGAACATTTTTCCATAACTTTATTTGGTGAATTTTAGAAGTCCATAATTATGTATGTAGTGATAAAGGGGTTGCAGAACTGCAGCAAGCCATCGGCTCCCAGCAGATGGCAGGATATCCCAGTTTATCCCATCCAGCCATATACTGGGTGCAGCCCAGGCTGCTTTGTGTGCATTTATGCTTTTGATATAGTCCCTGATTTAATGCAGTATTCTTCCAATTTGAGCAGGTGCCTTTAAGGCTATGGTGTATTCCTATATGTTGCTTCTATAAAACCTTTATGAAGATTGACCTTTCTTGAGAATATTCTGAGTCTCATACCTTTGTGCCAGGGTGAGGTGAGGCTTTTGGGAGCAGATGGTGCCCAGGTTCCTTCAGTGGAGGAAGGGTGCTGTGTGCAAGTGGGTGTTCACAGACTTGCCAGGGCCACCTCGGCTATGCCAGGTTGCGGGGGATGGTTGTCAGGTGAAAGAGATCCTGGTGCTCCAGATGCTGCTGAGACTTTGAAAGAACTGAAGGTCACACCATGCTCAGGCTGTGGCAGGGCTTTGTCCATGCCCAGTGCTGGGCAGGCAGTGCTAGTTAAAGGAAATCCATTTCCCCTTTAATGATTTAAACAACTGGCTGAGCTCAAGGTGAAAATTCCTCTTCATAAAGCACGTTATTTTCAGAAAGACTGTTGTGTAAAAGGTGAGTATTAGTTAGATATTTTAGCCTGGTGCTGGGATTTTAAGGCAAACGACCCTTCATTTGCTCCAGAGCCAATTATGTTAATGGTCTTGTAGATCTAAAAACCATGGCTGTATGTCAGGAGCAGACCTCTTGCACAGAATGTGTGTGTGCAGATAAAAGGGCGCCTTACATACGAGATGTGCCTGCCACTGATTAAAGTCATGTGATTTCTGTTGCGTTTTTGCTGTGATCACTCAGCAAATATTAGTAACACTTTAATGAATAAAAACGAAGTAGCAGAGAACTGAATTGCACTCGTATTGATAGTAGTTGTTTCAAGTTGAAATCAAAAGAGAATAGCGTAAAGAGTAGGGAATAGTAAGATTTCAGCCTTCCAAAAGAGACCATGGCTTATGAACTGCAGTTTTGGTGTTTGTGAAAACTGACATTTTTTAAGTTAATAGCTTAGATGATTATGCTCATGTCTGTTCTATGTCTTATGGTATTAGCAATAGTTTTAGAAAAATCCTACAACTCTCATGGTACCCTAGTATCTTTAGGGCTATCCCTGTGACTTTCATTCTGCAGAAGGCACTAACATCAATGGATAGTGCTAGCATCAGGTCAAGATTGATGCAAAAAATTTAATAACAGGCAAATAATTCAACTTACATCTATCTATCAATATAGATACCGCATTTGAAAGTAACTGAATGGGTTTGAGTGCAGAGTGTTGTATTTTCAGATTTTATAATATTTTTAGTGAGATGATTTTATTATCAGAACTGATGAGTAGTGGTGAAGGGTGCTCTCTGTGCTATGTGCTCATGTTACCTGCAGCTGAGGGAGGAAGAAATGGAAGTCGGTCAGACAGAGAAGCTGAAATAACCCGTTTTAGCCCCACCTGCATCTGTAGTTGTGTTACTCAGTAGCATCTGAATTAGCCTCTTTAGAAATTAAACTCATCTTGATCTAGAAAGTGAAAATTATCTTATGGAGCCACTCAGCTCACAGAAATCTACCTTTGAAGAGAAAATATTGAATGCTCCTTTCTACTTTTGATGGCTTCTTTTGTCCTTTGTATTCTTCCGTTCCTTGGCACTCCTCAATTCTGGTGGCACTGATTTTTACTTAGCCTTCTCTAAATATTAAACCACAAAAAATTAATGAAGTGGAGAGGTAGCCGTGAGTGGGAACAACCATTGCAGCCCTTTTTCTCATCTCTGTTGAGGTGAACATGTCAACAGCTGTCAGCAATAATGCTTATTTCTCCTATAGCAATGTGATGGATTGATATGTGTACCAAAATATGTTAGAAATTGAAATAAAATATGCATTTTTTTGTAATTTATCAGCATTATAATGGCACAAAAAAGCCAGTCTTATGAATAATACAGAGATCTGCAGTGGGCATTATGTACTGTAGGTAATAAATGCAACATCTCTCCTAGTCTACCAGGAGAGTTGTAAAGCAGAACACATTAGTTCTGCTATGTGATAATAAATCACTTTAGTTTGTCAGAAGGCTCTAGCTAACTTTTACTCCTGAGGTATGAAAGAATGCAGTGCCATACGGCTCTGGATGGTTTCTGAAGTGTTTAGGCTGGCTCTGAATCTCCTGGGTAATGTTTAGAGTGAGCGATATGGTTAGATAACAAGTGGCAGTATTTCTCAGGTATCGATGTTGTGATGGCTCCCGTTGTTTTATTGCCTAGAGTGGCTGATTTTGTCCTAATTGGAACTGTAGCTCTTCTCTGATGTTTTGTGTCTCTATTTGCAACATGGTCTCCCTGTCTCTCTGAAGAGTATGTGAGAATGCTGAGTGACAACCTGCTCTGCTCCTTGGGCATCTTTTGGAGGGGGCAAATGTCAATTACCCTTTTGTTTTCATTTTATATGCCTAAGCTGCGTTGTAGGCAGTCATAGTAAAAAGCTACATTTCCCTATGCTTGCATGCATATCAGCTGGTCATTTCTGCAAACAGCCCAGATGATGGCAACACAGAGTAGTGGAAGCAGACTTGGGCTGATTGTGCAAGATTAGAGGAAAAACTACTTGTGTAAACTTCACTAAAATATGTGAGTTATCTCGAGTTCATTAATTTCAGTTTAATTTTCAGAGCATTATGTGTTGTGGTGTTCTTAGGAAAGATAGTCTTTCTAGTCCATGCTTTCATAATTTGCACAATTCATTATTTAGATTTAAAATGATGGAGTCTTCCATTTTCTAGCCAAAAAACAACAACAGAAAATATAGCAAAGTGTTGTTAAAAAGTTTTATCAGCTGAACAAAATATGCTACAATGTGTGTACAACCTGTTACAAGGTATTATTTTAAAAAATTATCTAAACTGCCTAATATTATGTGGAATGTGATTGTAATCTCTGTTATTTTGTATGCTTCCTACTTGAAGAAACATTTACAATTTACTGGCTATTATTGTTCGTTATATTTACAAAGCCATAGTGGACTTAATTATCCCAAGTGATGAGAAGACCAGTCCTGTATTTCTGGCTGTACCTTATAGTATTTGTGAAGGGGTTGGTGAGATGGGATTCTTGAGGCACCTCAAATAAAGCTCCCGTTGCATAGGAGCAGCCCACCAGCTGCTGCAGATACTCACATCTGCCATTGGCACTCTGACCACAACCTCCTTTCCCTTTTCTTGTTGTCGGCGAGAGGGAGTGAGATCTTCCATCTGCAAACAGCAGTGTGCTGCAACAATGGCAGTGCTGGGTTTCCAGAGTTACCTGTTCCATTTTTCCTCATCCTTGCATGGGTCCTTTCATGGAATGTGATTCTCCATTGCATAGTTTGCTTTGGAGTCATTGGTATCAAGCCCAAAGAACTGGTTTTTACCCACCATTGCTGCTGCTGTATGCCTAGGATGCTGCTGGGGAGGCAGTGGCACCTAGTACCTGCATGGTGGTCAGTGGCACTTCTGGGGGCCCAACTGTTTCTTCTGTTTGTTTGGCCCTGTGTGTGGTGCCACACATGAACTATCACTGTTCAGTTGTCAGTGGAGAAAACAGAGCTTCTGCATGGGCTGCACAGAACATCACTTCTTTCTGCTGTCTGTAGAAAGGCAGGAGGGCAAGAAGCTCCCTGTGTTTTGCATGGAGACTTTGTCACCCATTTTGCCTTGCCCATGGTACCCCAGGTGTTTCCCTGATCCAGGATACGTCATTGTTCTTGGAGTACTCCTCAGCGTCTGTGGCCTGTGCCTCTGAGTCCACAGGAGTAACTTGGCTCTGTACTCCAGGGAGAGCAGCATCTCTCAGTCTTTTCTGTGGGTTGGTGCAATTGAACACTCTGTTCTGTATTCTGGCCTGTCTACTGAAATTACATTGCCCAGTCCTCAGCTAAAGTTTTCCCTGGCAGATTTTGTGGGTCTTGAATTACAACCATTCAGGATAATTGTTCTGTGCTTACAGGGCTCTGAATGGTATAATTAGTCTCATGTTTATGGTAACTGATCTGTAAACCTTCCATCTTCAAATAATGATTTTTTTACTCTGGAATTGTTCACAGAAAGTATTGTGTACTTTAAAGAATGACAATATCTTTAAAAATATTCTTTTGCAAATTACTCAATGTTGTGACTAATATTGTTTCTCTTGCTAAAAAGTTAAATAATAATGAGCAGTTCCATTACTGTATTTAACAGCAGTGTGCCTTGTCTCACAGAAAAGCAAACAAAACAGGGTACCTTTTGGGGCTTTGTTTTGTTTTAAATCAGCGATGTGCTATAACTCTTACTTTGCCTTTCACCCTTTCAAGTTCTGGTAGTGTGCTCTTATTCATGTTCTTATTCGTTTTCTCAACTTAGCCACAGTCACTGGCTGTTACCACAGTCCTGTATTGCAATTTTATTTGAGGAGTCAAATGCCTAACCTGAAGTTTTTAGTTCTATGTGGTCAGTGTAATTTTCAGAGGAGACTCTTACAGAATCAATGAAATGTTGTAGTCTGTCTTGTCTGATAATGGAAATGAAGAATTTGTAGAATAAGCTTTATAACTCCTTGCTGTGTGGAGCTTCCTCTGAAAATAAGGAGAAGCCGATGTGCATAAAAATTGAATGGCATTGCAAATTTGAATGATTATGTCAATAATTGTCAATCATAATTTCCCTCTACATGGGGAGATATCCCTAAAGCCTCTAGACTCTCTGAACAATCCTCTTTTTCATTTTGATTTATCCTCATTCCAAACAAACACTAATTTCATTGTTAACTGGATGTGGGAATTGATGAAAGCAAGCTGTGCTTGGGTTAGTTAAAAGAACTGTGGGGACCATGTCCCTGTCTCTTCCATGTAGAAGTCTGGTGTGCACGCTTCAGCGTGCAAAGGTGCTTGTTAGCAGAGTCCCTGTGTGTGATGGCAATACTGAGGTCCTGCCTACACCAGCTGGTTTGCTGCGTGATCACAGCATCACTGAGCCTGCTTTGAAGCATTCATTAACTTCCTTAGAAACTTTGGCCACAATATTTTGCTTGACAGTTTCCACTTTTCCTTTTTGGGATAACTTTTTATACTTTCTATATCACTAACATATTGTGAAGTCTTTGGTTATTGCTGTGGACTTCTGGTAAAACAATAATTGATCTTTTAAATCAAGGTGACTTTATCATAACACATCACAAAGCGTAAGAACTGCTTCATCCCTGCCTGAAAGAAGTTGTTTTAGAAATTACAGTAGAATGTGACATAGACTATTTGATCTGATGGCTGAATGTGCTTTCAACAAAATGTGATGTAGAGTCTGTCCTTTGATCTCATTTGTCCTCTTCAAGCACATTTCTGGAGTGTTTCATGTACAGAATTCATTTTGTACAGAATAACGCAGTGCTGCAGAAATGAAGCCAGTAACATAAGTTCTAATGCCGAAAACTGAAGCTGCAGAGCATTATCACACATGAACAGCTTTATCACAGACAGACCTGTTCTTACAGGTGCTCTGCAAAGCTGAGAATAAAACACCCAGAATCTTTAAATCAGAGTTTGAAGAGTTTGGCACTTGAATGCATTTGGGTTTTTTTTTTTCTGGTATCCGTATGGCGTTTCAGTTTTTCTTTGTCAGGCCATAAATTCTCTACTTGCTATACACAGTGTTCACAAGTGTGAGAAGGGAGGAATAAGCACAAATAAAACCAGGGTATGCATTTGGGCAAGTGTATTTGTAAGTGTATCAGTGCTGTCACTGATAAGACTTTTGATTCCAGGAACTGCATTAATGCATTAGCCTGCAGAAGCTCCCATGAAAGCAGAAGAAATAACACCTCCTCAAATTTAAGAGAATAATAGTGAATCATGAAGTGAATGAAGTGCCTGTTTGAAAGTTGAGGAGGAGGGTTCAAAGCAAGGCATCCAAATACATACAAAGCTTCTCTGTCCTGTTGTAAGTGGAAGAAATAACTGCAATTTTACTCACTAAAGGTTTCTGTTCATGTTATGTGAGTGAGGGGGGAAAGAAGAGCATCAGTCAGGAAGGGGGCTGGAGACAAGGAGCTAGATTAGATGGTGTGAGCTGAAAGAGAACAGGTTTATGTCAAAGCGAGGAAGAAAGAAGACCATGAGCAGGTTCATACAGGCAGTAAGGATTAATGAGAAAAAACATGGAACTGAGGAAAACGCAGAGCCAGAACTCAGGCTGAGCTCCATTGCACCAGGGGCTGCTGTAGTCTCCAGCTCAGTGTTGAAGGGAGGTTCACACACACAGAGCTTTCTTCATAGGATCCATAGCTGACAAAACCCACTAACTCTTAAAAAGAAGTTATGTCAAGCAAAAATAAAATGAAAAAATAGAAAGAAAACTCCCCCTGTTGCCAGCAATGCAGAACAGACAGGGTCCCTGGATCAGCAGCTTCCTGTCTTGGGAAGGGTATGGAACAGGAATTAGAGGCCTGTGCAATAACAAAGGATCATTTGGACTTTTTCAGAGGCTAACAGCAATTTCAGAGACACAGCCTAAACTTCTTGATTCTAATGAAGGAGGTTTCTGCTAGCAGCTGGGTGTACCAGCTCAACAGAACTGAATTTGGATGCTCTGCCCTTTTCCCTCTGTGTGATGCTGTAGCTGAGTTGCATTCCTCCATGATGCAACACAGTCTGACATCATTCTTTGATGATGATGTCATGTCTGGATTTTTGCAGGCGGTCAGGCTTCCCATCTTGCGAACCATGATGTGGCAGCTCTCCTCGGGCTTTCTTTCTGTTTGGGGTTCTAGGAGAAGGTTTTTTTCCACATGGCTACAACTCGGTCAATGTTTAGTATTTAAACTCAGTTTCAGAGTAATATGGAAATGATTTTATCTATTGGGACTGTTGTAAGTGGTTTCAGAATAATTTCAGAGCACAAGAAGGATGATGAATAGAGAATCTTAACACTACAAAATCTGCGTGGCAACCTACTTTTCTCAGCTTAGATGTAAATCTGGGCTCTGACGATGACAAATGCCCACTTCTGACTTCCTGCTATTTATTTTCCTTTGGTCAGAGTTGTTTGTGTTATGACCTACTAACCCCTTTCCTGCCTTGGAATTTGACCCTTAAGCTTTCCATAAAAATTACCTGATATGATTATTTCTATGATAAAAAGTACCCGAAGCTGTAAAACACACATGCAAAAATAAAGATATGTAACACATGCACAACAGTGCTCTTTCATAAACACTTGCTTTGCACTAGAGTAGACTGAGAGGAATAATATATTATGTGAGTACAATAAATATTTCCTAATCTCTAAACACTTTTAAATCTTCAGCAGGATCTTGGGAAGGATTCTGTATGGCAATGTATAATTAGAATCAAACTTTTAATATAGAAGGTTGGACTGCTCCCCAAACTACACAAGATTGCATTGGAGGCTGTTCCTTCAATGATATTTGCAAATAGATATTTAAAAGTTTATCCTCTTTCATATGCAGGTTTACTAATACTGCAACATACCTTTTTTCATCTGCAAGCCAGTTGATAGTTTATAGCCCACAAAGGGTCTGTTCTAGTTGGCAATGATGGTAGAGAGAAATCAGATCCAAGATGGTTCTTGAAATCATTCTTATTTGTTACAGTATTTTGGGTTCAGAATCTGAATATGAAATAAATAATTAGTTTTTTTTAATTTTACATTTGCTCTGCTGTTAGTTTACTGTCTCCTTTTCTTGCTAATGTATCCAACATATTTGTGACGGCAAGTGAATTAAATCACTATACAACCAGAGTACATCTATTTGGATTTCCCTCTGAAGTGAGTTGCATCATCTGATGATTTCTGGCTGATAGGTAAAAGGAGATTGACCTACAGGTGAAAACATTAAAGTAAATTTTGGCTTTGAGTTTCCTTGATTCCTGTGCAGATGGAGTTTTCTGGAAAAAGACATAATAATTACAGTATTTTTATATACTCACTGCTGTAATTCATTCTTCACATGTTGCTTACTGTTCTTGTAAAGAATCATTAATTGCCCCAGTCTTCTTTCAAATACGAGTTAAAAAATTCTGTTCTTCCATTTCTTTTGGTGAAGCCACTTTTAAAGTCTTCAGAATTATCTCAAGATTCAAAAATGTGTCATATCACAAAAAATGCTTGCCCTGTAGTTTTATGATTAATTTCTGCAGCCAGATGTATTCTTTCTTTTTCCTCCTAGTTCCAGTTTCTCTGTATTCTCGTGCTCTGAGTTCTCCAAACTCCAGCAGCACTGCCTTTGTGAAAACACAATAACCCAACAGTCATAGTTAGCATTGTGTGTAAGTAGGGGGCAACAGGAGCTTCTTAAAGCTTTTCTTAATGTGAGACCCTTAGAAATGGAGCAGTATTGTTTAAGTATATTTTGTGTTTTGAAAATAGAATTTTCTTTGGCTGAAAAGGTCAGAGTATTTTGACCTAAATTTCTGTGTAAGTATGTTTGAAAACTGTGTGCCCAAGGGATTAGATTTTTGTAGTTTACACTCTGTGAGGATTTAAAAATGAATGGCAGAAAGCACTGGTACAAAAAGGACAAATTTCCATTTAAGATGTGTGAAAAATATAGACTAGACTTATTTTCATTTCCTGAATCCATCAAAACATACAATTTGACTATTGTTTATATTAGAGAAATTGACTATTCTATATAGTGTCTTTTCACTTAAGATTTTTATATTTTCATGTGGAAAAAAAAACCCAAAAAGACTATACCATGGTGCTAACTATAGGTGTAAGAATACTGATTCTAAATAATTTGATCCTATCTGGTCTTGGTTCCAATGTGGATATAGACTACTGAAAGGGTTCAACATGCTCTTATGTTTAAACTTCCCTGTTTTCCTATTATCCAAGCCATTCTTCTATTAGGAGCTTATTTGAGCTCTTGTGACATTTCAGTATTGCCAGGCCTGCAGGTGTTGAAGTTGTGCCCATAATGGCAAGAGTTCAAAGTTAGAGACTTAATTCTGTAACAAAAAAATCTCTTCTAGCATGAAGTGCTTAGCATGGACAGTGAGCTGTCAATTGGTGAATCCATTGTGAATGCCCACATGAAAAATATGGACATTTCTGCTTAGCCTGGTCCATCACAGCCAGTTCAATTCAAATGGTTCAATTCTACAAGGTAGCCAGAGCCTTAAGAGCCCACCTCCTCTGTCCAGAGATGGGGACACATTCTTTGTCTTGAAAGATCTTGGGAGGAGAAGCTTTGCACACCCAAGTTTCAGCTCCAAAGGGCTAAACCAAATAACCACTGAGATGACTTCTGGGAATGTAAAGAATAAAAAGCATGCATAGTTTAGAAGGTCATAGTCTCTGGCATTTTTATTTTTTAACTTTTAAACTATAGCTATTAACAGTATTTATCTGGTTGTTGTTCTGTTGGATTTGTAACTCAGCCATGCATAAGGTCAGCAGTTTTCATTGTTAAGGACCATTTAGGAACTCTTATTTATTGATATCTTGCATAATTTATGTTTTCTGTCTCCAGATAGGAATACACAATGTAGGAGATAGTATAGGTTTCTAATGATATACCGAGTGGGGAAGCTGTGCAGAACAATGGATTGATATTGTATTAGCAAATGTTATGATTGGATGTGTATCTTCCTTTAATCGTTGAACTGTTTGTTGTGACCCGACACTGACCTTTTTAAGAACAATTTCCTTTTCATCTACATACATTTGGCTGGCCTAATATCTTTCCTAGGTAATTATGCCTCGTGTAGATAGTATCTGTGCCAGGCAGATGGATGAATTGTGACTTCACTCACGAGTTTCCAAAACCAACAATCAGTTTCTAGTGATGTTTTAGAATTAAAATGGTTCTCTAACTGGAATAGGAGCTCTAGAAAACATTTAATTAAAATAAAAATCTATTATAAACTCTCTGTGATATGAAGTATTTCTTTGCCTGGGGAAAACACCAATAGCCTTCTAGTTTTCACAGTGATCATTATGATTTCTTTGAAAATGATCCCATAGAAAGATTCGTTTAGCCAGGTGCCATATTAAGAATATGAGGGGGTGGGAGGGGAAGCCATCAAAATAAAAAAAAGGTCCAGAACCTATTAAGAGTCCCCATGAGCTCATACCTAATATCAGAAGATATTTTCAGTAGTCAAAAACTACTGACTGAATAATGCCCCTTTTCCCCTAAGATCCAAAAGGCAATCATATTCATAGGGAGAGGTAAAACACAGGATGCTGAACATGGATTTACAGTGGTTTAACTGAAGTCATTTATTTAAACAGGTAACTTGTGTATAGGGAAAAACCTTCCTAAACTGGAATATTTTACTTCATATTTGGAGTAGTTTGCCTTTCCATCTGCTCATGGTTAATTTGAAAACTGGTCCCTGGGTGCATTGAGAAATCATTACATGATTATGTGCCTTCAGCTTATACTTGCAGTTTCACTGATGCTGATGTTAAGCAGATAAAATTAACACTTTTATTTTTCCCTGTATGTGCTGCTGCTTGGCTAGAATGGACGTTTTCACTGTTGTACACTATGCAAATTTCTTTGCATCAAATAGTTCACAACTAAAGGAGAGTTCCTCCTGTTTTCATGAGAAGTAGGATCTCTTTGCAGCTTACTGACCACTTGTGGTGGTTTGACTGTGTCTGGATACCAGGTACCCACCAAATGCAACTCTATCCCTCCCTTCTCCAGCTGGGCAGGGGAGAGAAAATACAACGAAAGGCTCATGAGTTAAGGACACGCAGAGATCACTCGCTGATTACTGTCACAGGTAAAACAGACTTGACTTGGGGAAGTTAATTGAATTTATTACTAATCAAAGTGAGAGCAGGATAATGAGAAGTAAAATCTTAAAAGTGCCTTCCTGTCTCCTCTTTCTCCTTCCCGGGCTCTACCTCCTCCCACTTAGTGGTGCAGAGAGACAGGGAATGGGGGTTACAGTCAGTTAGGATACGTTTTTTCTGCTGCTGCTTCCTCCTCAGGGAAAGGAGTTCTTGCCCTGCTCCAGCATGGGATCCCTCCCACAGGAGTCCTCCATGGACTTGTCCAGTGTAAGTCCCTCCCAAGTGCTACAGTTCTTCATGAACTGTTCCAATGTGAGTCTCTTTCCTTCAGACACAGCCTGCTCCAGTGTGGGTCCCCCACAGGGTCACAAGTCCTACCAGTAAACCTGCTTCAGCATGGGCTTCTCTCCCTATGGGGCCACAGGTATTGCCAGCAGCCTGCTTCAGTGCCGGCTTCCCCCAGGGTCACAGCCTCCTTCAGGCATCCACCTGCTCTGGTGTGGTCTGCTCCACTTACTTCAGGTGGATCTCCTGTGGATCTCCAAGGGCTCCAAAGGCACAGCTGCCTCACCACGGTCTGCACCATGGGCTTCAGGGGAATCTCAGCTCTGCTGCCTGCTCCCCTCCATCTCCACTGACCTTGGTCTCTGAAGAGTTGTTCTTCTCACTTATTCTCATTCCTCTCTTCTCTGGTCAAAATTACTTCTATGCAATAACTGTTTTCCTTCTTAAATCTGTTATCCCAGAGGTACTACTGCCATCGCTGATTGGCTCAGCCTTGGCCAGTGACAGGTCTGTCTTGGAGCATCCTGGCATTGGCTCTGCTGGACATAGAGGAAGCTTACAGAAGCTCCTCACAGAAGCCATCTCTGTAAACCCCTGCTCCAAAATCTCCAAGACTATGCAAACCCGATACATGCTATGGGGTGTGTAGTGAAACAAAGTGAACTTTCAATTTTTCTCTTCTTCAGTTCTTTCCTCAGTTCTTTCAATTTATATTTGTGCTTACACCAGTTCCTTATTAATATTAAAACTGTCACAGTAGTAAAACTACTGCTGTGTATAAATTACTGTATATTAACAGAGTTTAAATCAAAATGTGAACAACCTCCAAACATTGTCCTTGTTTAGCTGACCTGTTTTAAAACTTCACAGTCAGTTAAGTCATACCTCTTGGTTAGATTGGCATTACATTATATATATAAGAATACTAATACCTTCTTACAATTTCTTCATAAAACATTAAAGCAATCAGGATGGTAAGTGGGAAGAGAATGCAGAAGAAAAGTGCAGTTATCTTCTTCTGTGAATTTTTTCACAAAGTAAATCTGACCTTGTGGATTGACCTACATCTTTATTCTGCAAATTCTATCTGGTAACCTAGAACAAAGGTGGCCAGTGATACTGGGCATGTGAAGCAAATTGTCTCAGGATCACAGCAGCCTTTAGAAGATTATCGGCTTGTTTGACATTGTTTTGTGTATCACTTCACTTGTAGATGCAGTGTGCTACTGAATTTAATCTGAAGTTCAGAATTATTCCTGTCCATGGAATTGTTTGTCACCCTTTTTCTGGAATGTGGTTACTCTAAATTCAGATTGGTGGCTAAATGAAAAATTTGCACTTTTTTAAGGATTACTTTTTAAGGGTTTGACTGTATATCTGTCTGTAGTGCTGATCATGTGGGATTTTCAAATATTATAATGCCTTATGGTGCATTGCAGAGAATGATCAAAATTACCTGTATAATTATTCCTTCATATCTTACAGTTAATGAATTAACAACATCACACTTGTCAGTACACTTGCAGGAAACCCTTCATTTCTTAATCACAGTTTGTTTTCTATATAATTAATGTTGTTTGCCACTCGTTTACTATATTCTCTACCAAGACAGCAGACAACTGAGTGTTGTCAGGTCTCTACTTCTGCCCTCTCCATACTATCACATCAAATGAAAGCTTTCAAACTCGATATTAATTAAAGCAACTGAAGCTTGAATTGAGTTCAACTCTTGCTAATACCCTGCTAAGTACTTAAGCAAGTCAATCTAGAGATTGCCTGGTAAGTCTAATTATACTCTCAGGAATATATGGGACTGAAAGGTCATCTCTTGTTGACTATAGCTATAGACAAAGCATCATCAAGAACCTTTAACAGATCTAGTTTATCTTTTGGCAGTATTATCGAGTTTGGTATGATGTTGGGTCAGGCCAAGTCATACGCAAAATTTAACAAAAAAAATTAGAGAAAGTGAAGATGGCATTGCACTGTAAATGAAAATACTTAAGGGTATACGTGAATATGACAGAGGACTCAGCTGGATTTTAAGTATACAGACTTACAGACTTACAGTCTCATTTTTAAGTTGCAATTCAGTCTTTATGAAGATAATCTTATTTAATAGGGACCATGGAAAATAATTTTGAAATACTACGGGATGTATTTAACATGTAAATCCAAAATTTGCCTATCTGCTTATATCCCTGAAGGAGATGACAGGCTGGCTGCTCACATATGCAGCAGAACTGCATAGGGTCACTTGAGTTGTTGTGTTTAAAATATTATCCTGATTGGTGTTCCAGCAACCAGCCCATGAAATTGTATGACAAAACCACTTAAAACATTGAAATAGAATTAACTGCACTTTTAAAACACAGATTTTTATATTTTTTTAACTTTGGCAAGAAAGGAAGTCAGGAATTTTTTGCTATGAGCTTGATTTCAGAATACAGAATGTGTGCTTTGATGGGTGAAGCATGTGGGTGCAGAGATATCCTTATAAAAGCCATGTTGAAAGCAGGACCTAGCTAAGCTGCATGTATGAACAGCATTACTCTCTGTGCTATAATCTCTCCAGAAAAAGTCAGTATGACTTCAAATATGAAGACAGTGCCCTGTAACGTTATTGATATGACTGAAAACAGAAGCAGGGAAGAGAGGGACAAAGGCAGGTTGGTTGAATGAAACTTTCCCAATTTTACACATGGATTTAAAGCATTTTTCATGGGGAGAAAGAAAATAAACCTCAAATGTGTGTAATAAAATGTCCAGAGAATTATTCCTTAAAATGACCTTCTAAATTACGTTGCATCATATTTCACTGAAAGTAACAATCAGCTAGAGGTTTATTGATTTATTGTCCAGTTTCAACTAAGTCAGAAAATAGTGGGATATTGTGGCAGCTGTCATAAATGCATGAAGTCCTTCCCCTCAGTTCCTTGTTTTTCAGTATGTATCAATATTCCATTGTAAAACTACCCTGACAGGGAAAAACCCTCTCCCCCTTCCCTGTAAAGAAGAATGTCCCTCTGGCAGGTAAGTGGCTCTTCACGTGTGGCTAGCACAAGGTCAGTCTTCCAAGCTGTTTGTTCAGAATATAGTTTTATCCATCACGGAACAGATAAACACTCTAATGTTCTACTGTCAACATATTTATTATCTGAATGCAGGAAGTTAACATATATATTGTCATCTGAAAAAAACCCCACAGTGCAACTCATGAATGTTGTGCCATAAGCTTTCACATAAATTTTATGGAAGAGTTCCTTCTAGAAGGTTCAATCTGATACCCATAAAATGTGTATGGTAAGTAGAGAAATGCTGCAAGCTTCATTTAATTTCCTTGCTGACTTGGTACTTATTCTCTGTTGAAGGATTTTTGTGTATTTTCTTTGATTCTGCAGTCAAGTCTATTCATCACCTCTTAATGCAAACCCACAACTCACTATCTTCCAGCCAATTTTAACAAGTTACCACTGTGGTTTCTGGTATTCTCTTGTGCTTAAACAGTGACCCTCTACAGCTAAAATGAAATACTGAATTAACTGTAATTTGAAATGTGGCTTCCATTATCTTGCTTGGTTTTTACTTGCTTGTGGAGGGAAAAAGAAATAAATAAGAATGGTGGTGATGATGATGATGACCCAACGTAAATGAAAGCCTAGTCAAAGAACAGCCATAGATAAATGACAGTTCTTACTTTTGCAAGATACTAGGATATGAAAGCCAAGAAGAAGCCTCAGGATTTATTCTCATTCAAGTCTCTGTTCTAAAGTAGGATGAGACACATCACTATCCTTAACAGATACTAAGGAGTCAGAAAAACCTCCTGTGTTGATATTTTCCTAATCTCAGTTGACTAAAAAGCACTGGAAAGAGTTGTTGCTATGGATATGGATTTGTGTTTTGGTTTGTTTTTTTTCCCAGTCCATTCTTACAGAGCAGATTAGGATGATTGCAACTCGCTCCATTCTCAGTGAACACAGAAAACTACTAATGGTCACCTGGCTGTAACAATTTCCCATACTGGAAGGCTATTATTGTCTCATTCTTCTGGTAAAATACTCTCAGTACAGACTTTTGTACTGTTAGTGTCTAGTCAGTTGTTCCCTATATACTTATGTGCATGTGCATTGTCCAGTCCTGATTTTTTAAAGTTGTTCTTAAAATTGCAAAAATTTTGTCAACTCAGTAACATCTGCAGGGTTTATACACATACAAACTATTTTCATCTAAGCCATTCATGAAAATGGCAGGTTTTCCAGGACCTAAGACAAGTCATTGCAGATCTTCTTTGTACCTTTTCTCAGCTTGATGGACAAGAGCTGATAACTATCATTTAAATTGCATGCAATTCAATCTTGACCATATTTGTCTCTTCTGCTTCTGGGAATGTCACGTGTGACAGCATCAACAGCTTTAGTGGTCAGGCTATATCACATCTGCTGCCTGTCCCGTATCCACTACAGCAGTTGGTCTGTCAGAGAAGGAAATGAGATTGTCCTGACTGATTTCTTCTTGGAAAATCCATGTTATCTGTTGCCTACCACATTATTATCCTTAAGGTCTTTAAAAATTGATTGTTTAATAATTTGTTTTACTATTTTTCCAGTTATTGAAAGTAGAGGACTGCTTTTCAGTCCTTTCTGACTGCTTTTTCCATTTGTAAGGACAGGTGCTGTGTTTGAGCTCTTGTCTCCAAGTTCTTCATTCTCTCTAAATTCTCAATGAACTTCAGTTGGTTCATTATATACTGTACAGTGGCCACGAGCAGGCCTGGCCAACCTGAGAACATCTGACTTATTAACAGTATTTGACTTTTTTTTTTCTCCTGGTAATACAGTCTGTACAGCTATGTTGATTTTTCCCCCCCTTTTTGTGCCAGTAGTCCACTATTTCGAAAGTGGAGTGTGGGGGTGTATTTAAAAAAAATTGTATTGTAGGCCGTTGAAGATGTTTGACTCAGATGCACTGTGAATTGCTACTGTGATAAAACTAAAACTGACTATAAATCAAGCCTTCAAACAAGTGTAGGTTCTGTTGAGCCATGGTTCCTTTTGCATGGGTTCACAAGCCAGATTGAGGCATTGTAGTTTTAAAATGTGTTTAAACCAGGCTCTGTGTAAAGTCTCGAAGGCAACAGCTATCTCTGCCAGAGCACTGTAGTTGATGTAAACACAAAATGATCTCCAGAGATGCCTGTGTCTCCCCAGAGACTACCTGTGAAGTCTAGATGAGTATGTTTAGGTGCCTAAATGATAAAGGTTACACTGTAGGAATGAAGGTGTTTAGCACAGGTGTCTAATGACACACTGGTACTGAGAGATGCAGGTAGTACATCTGCAATGCCTGTTCCTTTCTTTATATGTCAAAGAACTTTAAAACTAGGTAAGATTTCTGTGAGCCCCAATGTGATTGTATTAGTGAAGCCAGTAGGGCTGTGGCCTGAGCCCTGTGACATTATTTTTTTGAATACTACATACAAGTTCATTATACTTATCATTATAGGACACAGCTCTGGCCTGTGTCAATTAACATTTTCTCAGGCCATCTCATTCATGAATTAGGGCTTGTTCCAAGGAGGGATGGTGAATGAAGACACTATTTGGGGGATGGAGTGCATTTTTTTGGATCTGAGCTGAGCCATCCATGCTCCTTGCAATGAGGAGATGTGGGTCTGGTTTCTTTTTGTTTAGTTTTACTTATGTTTGGGGTTTTTAGGGGCATGTGCTTGTGTGGGGTTTTTTGTTGTGTTGGTTGGTTGGTTTGGTTTTGTTTGTTTGGGGTGGGCTTTTTTGTAATGTGTTTCAAATATAGACAGTGAGGTTGGGTGCTAGATCTGACTGCTGTTCATGCACTTTTGTAAATGCTGCCATTTTGTCACATTACTTTACAACTAAATAAGTACCTTTGCGGTATAAATTATATCCTCATGATGTAGAGTGTCTGGTCTGCTGTGTTAAATACCTCTCTTTAAAAAACTTGACCTGTATAGCATGCTAATAGCATGGAACTTGGCCACTTACTAATTTTAGTTATGTTGATATTGTTACTGTGAAGTAACATAAAGTAGGAAAATACACTAAAGATGCTTATTAATTTGCTTTTCTCCACAGAGAATCAGTTTAAAACTTTATGTTAAATGAGAAAATAGAATGGAGAAAAAAAGGTGGCATCAGCTACATTTAATGTAGCACGAAAGACCAGTGGACAATGAAACCTCTTATTAACTTGCTCTTTTTAAAGGATATGTATTCAGTCTTTACCAGGCCTTCCAGCCTTGCAGAGAAGCATTGGGCTGGAAGGGAATGTTGCTCCATTTGAAACAGCTATCTACAGAGTGTAAGTACATTATAACTGCATTGATAGTTCCATTATCACAGCATGAGTCTATCAGACTCTGTGAGGTCGCTAAGTAATCAGTCAATTGCAGGTCTTTCTTAAGTAGGGCTCTGGAAAATAAAAGGAATGCTGTATGGAAAAGTATTGCTCTTGGTGTTTATTTCCAGTGGTGGAACTTATTTTAGTAAAATACTGGCATATTTTATTCAAAGATGGAACTGTATGGCAAATCCACACTTACAATACTGATGCTTTAATGTGAAGCTCTGCCATACTGAATAGCACTAACACACAAGGTTGCTTCGAGATGCAAAAGAAAAATGGATAAGAAGAAAATAGAGATGCAAATCTAATAGGCATGAGAGAATGATATCTATCACATTTGAAACAGGTCATCTGTAGCAATAAACTGCTAGTTTCAAAACTGATACCCTTACAGATATAATGATGGTTCAGAAAATAGCTGCTGTATCAAACAGAAGTCAGATTGTCTATTACTGCAACAGCAGGATCACCTTTACAATTGCCTGTTGCAAGGTGTCATTAAAAAGATTAGTTGAATCATTGGGCAATCTGAACACTGATGCCAACATGTGAAAAAATGCAGTCTAGAGCAATTTTATTTCCCCTGAACTATTTCTGGTGTTAATATTACCAGACATTTACTGTTTGGAAACTTGGATTTCAAACCTGTCTGAATTAAATCTTAATTTCATAATAGAAATTTCATTTAATAGAAATTTTGAAGTATTCTTTTGTGAAAACCTTGATCATTGAATCTTAAGGCAACAGTAAAACCTGGTAAATCTTTTAGTCCACTCTTGCTAACCTTAATTTAATCTAAAAAAGTACAATGTAGACTGAAAGAGCTAGCCAAGTGTGAGGAAAAATAATCAGGAGTTAAAAGAATTGAGAAAGAAAAATCTTGGATGTTGTTTAGAATATTTGCTATTCTGCCTAATAGAACATCTTTAAAATAATGTTGACTTTTTATTTGATTATATGCACTCATCTGGGAGAGCCTAAGACTTGCTGGCAGAGACTACTTGGGGAACAAGGGGATCCAGGAGGTGAAGGTTTCTGTGGCTTTGGTCTGCTGAGATACTTGGAGCCTACTCATTTAATGGTCTGTCCAAGCTACAGTAATATCTATTTACATTGCATATTTACAATAGGTATTCACCAAGTGAGATTGATCATCATAGCTTCTCTCCACAATGAGTAGATAGAGATCCTCTCCTCCAGAAGATGTGTTAAAGGAGCTAAGTTTATCCTTCTCATTGACCTTTTTAGAGAGACTCGGGAGACACATCCACTAACAGCAGAGTTGCTGAGGCTCATTCCTTCTCCATTACAGCAGTAAGTGCTTGGTGTTGTTTGAGTCTGAGTGAAAAGGAAGGTGTATTTGCCATTTTAGAAATTACGTTTATTCCTAGAGTGGTTTATGGGAACAGCTTGTTTGAGGATTGACCTGTTTTTCCTATGTTTCTATAGCATTTGAGCGTGGACTTCTGGAGCAGAACTGTACTCAGATTTTGTGTTCAGAACTGCAGTTTTGCCACAACTGGTAGTGCAGACTCTGTTTTGAACAGTCTTGGTGCATCTTGATCAAGACAGAGAGGTGTATGAACAGCTCTGCCTTTTGTTCTCTGACTACACATAACCTTCCTGTAACCCTGCTGCTGTATCCGTAAGAGATAAGAGTTCCAGGAGATACAGCTGCAGCACACTGTGGAGTTGAGGGTATTGTGTTGGTACCATGTACATGTTTTGTTCAAAGAAGTGCCTTGAGAATGCAAGGTACTTCTGAGTCCTAAGCTGCTTCCCATTGTCCAAGCACAGGACATGAGTGTGAAGAACATGAGTGTGTGTAGTAAAGGTGCTTTTTTGAGTGGATGGCATCTGTGTTTCTGCATGTCTTACCTCTGCCTGTGGATCTTATGGCATATGCTGCAATTTGTATGGAGAACAGTGATTTAATAAAAAACAGTAGTGTGATTCTTCCAACTATCCCTGAAAGGATATTTAGGATATTCTTAGACAAACACCAAATCAATCACAGTACTAAACTAGAAGTAAAGCCCATATAAAATTTACTACATTTATTGCATAATTTGAAAAAAAAATTTAAAAAAAATCAGTGTGCAGAATTGATAACTGTAGCTTTTGTTTACACTTGTAGTCTAAGTTAATAGGGTATATCTATTTTTAATACAGCTCTACAGTAGTGTTTACTGCTTTAAAAAGAAAGGAAAAAATGTGAAGTTAAAAATCACTGCTGAAACTCACAAAGATAAATGCTGCAATATGGTAGAATTTTCAAGGGGGGTGAGTACAAAGATCAACCTTTAAATCCATTTAAGAATTGAGAAAAAATGTCCATGTCAGACAACATTGCTATTACTGCTTTGTAAAATTTGGCAGAGATTCTGATGCATGTTTCTTGTGTAAAAACAGTTCACTGCCCTGCAGTTCAGATCATTTGGCTGCTGTAAAAATAAGGAGAAGTTCAGATCATTTGCCTCCTCTTTATTTTATTTGCATCTTTGCTAAGAATCAAGCTGTGCATGTGTGAAAAGAGGAGTTGAAGGGGATGGTGTCACTTTTAATTAATAAATAATGATGCATTGATATTTTATGAATAATCTCTCCCAGCAAATTTTTGATAGAGCATAGGGGAATTGCATACTCAAGTGTTTTTGTTTTAAATGTTTAGTTGCTTCCACTTAAAAGGACTTAAGGATTTGCTGCTCCAAGATTTATTTTTTTGTGTGGCAGATACTGTAAGTTCTAATAGTTTACAGCCATATGTTCAAAAAGTGAACAAAATGTAGTGCAACTTTCTGTTCATGTTCAGCAGCTGTCTTATACTGTTCTGATATCAAATAAGCATTAAACCTAGAGGAGGTATTTCCCCTTGATATTGCTTATAGTAAAAATGGCCTCAGAATGTCAGTCCCTGGCCTTGTGGATTCAAATACTTTCAATGTAAATATGTGTATTATTTCCTTGTAGAGTGTCACTTAGAACTCTATCTGGCTTTGTTCTCACACATTTATTTTATCACAATGAGAGATTCCTGTGCTAGACAAATTATTTTTTCTACTTTCATGGCCATAACAGTGAAATAAGCAAACTGACATTTGCATTTCTCATTTCTTGCATTATAAAGTTTTGATCCACCCTGCAGGTGTCTGCCCTTTGGGTTGAGTGAAAGATATTTCAAGACTCAGTTGCTAAAAGACTTGTAAAACTCTTGCAATCAAACCTGGAGGCTTCAATGCCCTGTCTAGAAGACAGGAAATTTCCCAATTTATTGTTGATTTTTCTAATTGTATTGAAAATGCAACTAAACACAATAATACAGAAGACATTAAAATATGCTGTTTATTGTAAAGTGAAACCCTAAAAAATACAAATTCACCTTGATCTGTCAAGAAGTCTGTGGCTGCATTGCTAGTACTGGGCAAGCGTTTTGAGGAATTTTGCATTAATTAAAATCCAGGCAAATGAAAAGAACAGTAAATGAGTCAGAGAAGGGAGGCCTGGGGATTTTATCTCTGGAACCTGTTTCATAGGAAATTGTGAAAACTGAGAGTTTAACAATACTTTTCACTTCATTTGTTATTTAAGTCACTACCCAAAATATCGAAGGTTGCTAGTATTATGACAATATACACTTACAGAGGGTATATTTGAACTATATGCTATTTTCTTTGCTCCACTTTTTAACATTGGGTTAAGACCAGATGTGGTAATAACTTAGCAGTGATACTTTGTTCTCCTGAAAGACCTCTTTAAGCCATCTAGTGCTGTCTCCTAGCAGAGGTGGCGAGTAAATTTAGGAAGGCCTTATGACAGTCCTTATTTAATTTGTGGGTGAATGGGTAACTGTAAAGTGACAGTGTTACTCCAAATCCATTCAGAAATTAGTTTTTGCTAATGATATTAAAAAAACTACTACCATGAGTGGTTGTTTTGTAAAATGTCTGTAGACTTAGAAACACATTTGCCAAGGATTATCAACTATATATGATTTAGAGCAGATCACCTACTCCCTGAGTCATTGTTTCCTGTAAATAGTTGTAAAATATAAGAAACTGTGTTCGTCATGTTGTCTTAAATATATTTAGGAAACAAAATTCGTGGACATAAAATATACTGGTTTTAGACTGCAAGTATGTAAATCATCATGGGTAGAGATTTTTTTCTTTTAAAGGCTTAGTAATTTACCCTACAGGAGGCAGAGGTGGAGTCTTAAATTCAATGGGAATTCCAGTTCTTAAAAAGATTTCTTTACTGCCTCTGGAGCAAAAGAGCAACCTAATTCTATTTTTAGATTTATCCATGGTAAGTGTAGAAACATGCTCTGTATGTAACCTTTTAGTGGGTTGTTACCATGAGTGTGTTTAGTAAAAGACATGTAAAATCATGTAAAAAGAGATGAAAGGTATGGCCAGAAATCTTAGCTGAAAGGCATTTTTAACACTGCATGGGTTCATTTCCTTTACTGTTGCTATCTTGCAGGTACTTAGCATTTATAGACATCATCCCCTTGTAATTGAACTTGCATGAATCATTTATTTACTGCACTGCACTTACGGGTAATATATGTCAAGGGAATTCATTTTTTATTATAGCTGATGGAGCCATTATGATGTCATAATATGTACAAGGATAGAGATATAGCAAGAACAGAACTTCTGTCTCTTAAGTCTGTGAAACTCAATGCTGTCTACATTTCAGTTTTGGAAGCAGAAGTGCAAGATTTGATGGTGTAGTGTTCTCCTAATCCTTGACAACAGTTTTTGGTCAGGATAAAGAAATATGTTATCCTAGATATGGCAGTGGTAGTATCTGCATTTAATTTGGTATGGAAAAAAAAGGGGAGGGACAAAATGTGGAAATTTGCCAAGGAAAATGAACATATGCTGTTTTCCTTCAGGAGTTTAAATAAGACCAAGTATCTTCTAAGGTTCAATTCTAAGAACTAACTGTAACAAAAAATATGTAAATATATGCGTTATGTTGGTTAGAGTAACTGAGCTGAATTGCCTGATTCCAAGTCTAATATTTTGTTTTCACTGGGGAGATCACAAAATATCTCATTTCTATACCCATTTCCAAGCTGGCTGCTCTGCCAGGTCTGGAACAGAGTGAGCCAGTACACAATGCCTACTGTGCCTACTGAAGCCTGCCCCAGCGAGAGATTCCGCATTCGTCGGGTCTTCATGTCTCGGAAAGTTCAGTGTCTGAGTGAAGGGGATGAGCAAGTTTCTTTGTGCAGAGAGAAAAACAGAAAGTCATTTTCTGTAGGCAAAAAGCAGCTTGGTGATCAAGTTTAATGAAATGGAAAATATGCAACAGATCACCCCTATACTTTCACCTCTTATGCTGCTATCAAGCAAAAACTGTGGTACATAATTAGAAAACAGTGGACAGTTGAGAAAATAAAGAGCTTTATCGGCCTGTACCTTTAGCTGAAATAGTTCACATACAATTTTGTGGTTATAATGGGCATAGCTTTGTATTTAAAAGCAGAATGCTAGAATAGGAAAAGCTTGTTTTTATAAGGAAACATAGAATAGATTTTTAGAGATAAAACCAGGCATTTGCATAGAGTATCTTCTGATGCTGTTTAGAGGAGGAGGAATGGGCACATAAAGGGCTGGTGCCTAAGAGTAATATCTTTATGTTTGCCAAATCTCTGAAGAAGCATTTCCATAAGAACAGCACAGAAATCTCTAAGAATACTTTTTATAAGCTTATTTTTGAGTTGCAGTAACTTTGACCGGGGTAGCCCAGTGCTATTTTAGTTGCTTAGTCAGATGCATCCTTTCAACTCTCAAACTAAGCTGCCAGAAAAAAACCCCTGTTTTCTTTGTCTTCTAGAGAAATGGATTTCACAGGTTAGGGTTAGCTGACTCAAATTTAAAAACATTTTTTCTAGACTAGCATAAAAGAAAATCTGAATAAGAACTCTTATAAATAAAATAATTTGAATAATCCTAGCTTAGAGCTTCATCTCTTTTTAGAGGAAAGCTTGCTGCTGTTTAGTTGTTTAGTAGTCTGTATTTCAGTAAAATTTAGAGCTTACTAGGAACAAGCCTCCAATTTAAAACAGAAAGAGAAGGTCTATATCTGCGTTCTTAAGAATTTATGATATTCATACCAGTGTACAGGTGTGTGTGCTGTGCGCTGTTACAGAAATATAATATCTAGTTCTCTGTGCATACAGTGGTAACATCTTGATGTTTGTTTTAAGTCTGTAGTTATCTAATATCTATTTTTATAAGAACTAACGTTTTCTACGGAACAGTAGCNGTTGTGGAGCAAGTCTAATAGCTGAGTCTGAGCTCTGTTGATGATGATTGTGTTACATTCCAAAAATGCATCTTCTCAGTAAAAATAGTAGACTTTGAAGCAGAAACTGAATCAGACAAACCTCTTCGAAAGTTTTGATGCAAATAACAGTTTGATAAAATTCTGAATATCTGGAGAGAGAGTCTAATAAGAAAGAAATGTCTTCTTAGATTTGGAAGATACTCTTAGGCCTTTCACTTATTTATTACACATATTACCAGAACTTAACACCAATAAATATGTAGAAATAAAAGAGAGATTTAAGTGCTATTTTAAAAGTGAAAAATCTAAAAAATCCTTCAGCTCTGCTTTTCTTTTTTAAGTAATACGTTAATTAACCTACTAGGTAGGCTAATAATTTATGAGAAAGGGATTAACACATCATCTGAGAAGATGAGGTGAAGTAAGTAATTACTTGATTTCTATAACAATCAAATCAGGTCTATCAGATACTTTATAACCATTATTTATTTCCAAGTTTAGGTTTGATGATTTTTCACTTTTATTTATGGCAGCTAACTATGCTAAAAGTTCACTGACAATGTGTCTAAAGGAAAAATAAAAGCTGTTTCTTCTCCAGAGGAAGGCTAAACCTCCTCTAAGATTTAAACCAGATCAATCAGGTGGTTCATCAATAAATAGATGCCATCTTCTGCAGTGCTGCATGTGACCTGCAGCTTCAGAAAGCATGAGCTCACTCTGAGGTAGACAAAACATGTTTGAGTTATGTTCTCTTTTTAAAAGCAAAGATTGCTTCTAATTTATTGAGGCGAGAGTTAATTAATCCTCAGATTCAATACAGAGACCCAAGGAATTATATTCCATTTTTAGATCCCCAAATAAGGCTTAAAACTAGAAACTGAGAAAGACAGTTTTTTGTAAATGAAATCAGACATATTCAAAAGTTCATGGAGAAATCTGTCTGCAGATGGTCTCTAGCTAACATGTTACCAAAAAAAATTCAAAAATAAAACCATAAAAGAATAACTCATTTCAATTTTTTCCACGCTCTAGGGGGAAAGCAGGAGCATCATTTTTCTTTTTCTTCCTTCCTTTCAGTCTTATGGGGAACTACAGTCTTTTAGGTGATGACACTGCCAAACTCTGTTTCCACATAGCTGAACATCTTGATTGCAAAACAGTGCAGCTCTTATGACTGCAAACTTCGCATTTCTCTTCCATCTGTCTTGTCTTTTTGTGTGCATCAGTGCCATTGCATACCAGGTTCCTGTGATGGTTTGTTTTATCAGCTTAATTGGACAGATTGTAGTGCAGGCCCTCTAAATCTCCAGCCTAAAGGTAATTGTCTCCTCCTGCTGCCGTTGTTTCCTGTAACGTAAAAATATACAGAGGTTGCTTCTTATTTGTTAGAACTAAGAAGCAAAATCAACTAGCAAATCTATGCTAAGCTTGCAGTTCTAATTTCACTTTTATAAGCTTGAAAGAGCACACTTTAGATTTATTTTGAGACTTTTCTTGCACATCAACACCTTCATAACTCTACATTTTCTTTGCACAACATTAGCTGCATGTTTTCTGTGTCACTCATATTCCATTTTGTTGAAACAACTGGGTGAGGGACAATACAGGACTCAGGCTGAACTGGAAAATCAAGGTCAGTAATTCAGCCAAGTAATTGCAGCATTCCTAGAAAACCTTATAATGGAAAATTGTCATCTATATATGGAACCAGATTGTTTGGCTAAAATCAAGGCTCCTTTTTGCCTCTTCTTTTGGCCTCCTCCTTGTTGATGTGAAGTGTGGGAATAACAGTGTGCCCACAAATTTTTCTCTCATCAAATGGATAACTGACTGGTTGGCAAGTATGAACATGTAATCTGAAAAATTGTATGCAAAATGTCATCATTTCACTCTAATTTGAAAGGTGCTTCAAATAATATGCATAGCCTGGAGAGTTTAACATGATTCTGAATTGAGCTTACTGTGTAGGAACTGAAGTTTCATCAGACTTGTGCATGTTAAATGTATGTAGATTCTCCTTCCTCTCCCCCATTTTTAATTAACCATCCAATTGTTTTTAGCAGTCAATTCTCTGTGTAGTTTATGGCAGTAAATTATATCGACAGTCATTGTGTTGTTGTGTAATAAGCTATTGCTAATTGGCATTTCCTCTTTAATAGACTCTGTTAAGAATTATGTTAAAATAATTGCTGCCAGAAAGCACAGTACAGATCTCTTAATTACTGGCTAACAGTTCTGTCCTTCAGATCCTTCCTCCAAGCTATGCTTTCATAGAGCATGTGCTTTTAATTTGAATTCAGCTCCATAAAACTCAGGAGAATCTATTGTCTATCAAAGCCAAACTTGTAATAACGAAGGATTTGTTACAGCAGATCAGACACCAGGTCTCTGTAGTCTGGTGCCATGCCTCTGGCAGTGGCTATTTCTTCATATTTTAAAAGAAGGTAAATCTGTTCCCCAAAGGCTAATGCATCTTACCTCTTTGTGTGACAGTGCACATTTCTTTCTAAACCTTGCGATTCATTGTCTTACACCCTGAAGCATAAGATTTGATTACGCTTGTTGTCTTACCTTGCATAGCTACAAATGTTATTATCAGTCATAAAATTATGCAGTTCTTTTTAAAAGCATAGCTGTGGTTTTTATCTCAATGACCTGATCTGACCAGTTCCATTTCACTATGTAATAGAAATATTTTTCTATATTGCTTCTGCATTTACTGTTCTTTCATTGAAAACTCCTTTTATTTTATGTAATAAAGAGAGGAACCTGATCAGATTTTAATATATCCTATCTAACTATGAATATATGCATGAAATTCCCTCTAAGTTTCATATAATTTTGGCTGCTAGAAAATTTTGAAATTCGTTAATTGTTTTATTCCCTTCCATTTATTGGTTCAGCCTTAGAACCAGTCACCTATTTTCCTGTGGGTTTTTTTGTCTAATGGACATTCAAATGTATGATCTGAGGCCTATATTTTTGAATTTTATATCCTTCGTTTTCCCTCATGGTGTGAAGAAATTTAGTAAAAGAATACATAGTCTGTCTTCTGAAGAATTTTGCTTTTAAGTTCATGACTGTAGAATAATTATAGATTTTAAACAGCTAAAATTGATGATCTTTCAGTCTTTTCAAAAGATCTTTAGAGTCTGAGTAATCAGGATGTGATACATTACGGGAATTATGTAGACTGTTTATGGACTTTATTTTTAATTTGCATCACCTTGTGTCTGTTTAAGCTAAATTTAGTCAATCCTTGTGACAGATGATTTCTCTTACATATTTACTAGAAAAAGAAAAAGTGTAGTTTCGTATATCCAGAGGCAAATGGAATAATTGCATGCTATATAGTACATGCAAAAAACCCCCAAACCTTGCCTAGTTATCATAGAAGTATAGAATATCCTGAATTGGAAGGAATCCACAAAGTTCATTGAGTCCAGCTCCTGACCCTGCAAAGGGCAGCCCCAAGAGTCACATGTTATGCCCAAGAATATTGTCCAAACTCTTCCTGAACTCTGTCAGGCTGGTGCTGTGACCACTTCCCTGGGGAGCCTGTTCCAGTGCCCAACCATCCTCTGAGTGAAAAACTTTTTCCTAATACCCTATCTAAACCTCTCCTGGCACAGCTTCAGGCCATTTCCTCAGATCCTGCCACCGGAGAGGAGATCAGTGCCTGCCCCTTCACTTGCCCTTGTGAGGAAGTTGTAACTGCAGCTATGAGGTCTCCGCTCAGTCTCCTCCAGACAGAATAAACCAGGTGATCTCAGTTGCTCCTCTTATGGCTTCCCTTCTTGATCTTTCACCAGCTTCATGGCCTTCCTTTGGACACTCTAATTGCTTTGTATCCTCCTTATACTGTGGCACCCAAAACTGCCCCCAGCACTCGAGGTGAGGCCACCCCAGTGCAGAGCAGAGAGGGACAATCCCCTCCCTTGCCCGGCTGGCGATGCTGTGCCTGATGCCCCCCAGGACACGGGTGGCCCTTCTGGCTGCCAGGGCTCTGCTGACTCAAATTCAACTTGCTGTTGACGAGGACTCCCAGATCCCTTTCTGCAGTGCTGCTCTCCAGCATCTCATTCCCCAGTCTGTCCGTACATCCATGGTTGCCCCATCCCAGGTGCAGAATCTGGTACTTTCCCTTGTTGAACATGTTGGATTGCCCAGCCCTCTGATTTGTTAATGTCTCCCTGCTGGTTCTCACTGCCTTCACTCTTCTGTTTTAAAAAACTGTTTAATGGTCCCATAGTGTACACTGAGATCTGTTTCTTCATACTTATTTTTTCCTAATGGATTTTCATTTTACTACTTCTAGTATCACTGAGGTTCTTTAGCTACTTGAAGATTGTAAAACTTTCCAGAATTTCCAGTAAAAAACCCCAATAAACTCACACTACCACAGTTCCTGATTTGTTCAGTCCCATTTCCAAGTCATTAATAAATAGTGCTCATCTCAATAGCAACCCCAGGAACATTCAATCCTACATTTTCTTCATTTTGAGGGGCAGCCACTTGCCATTACTCATTGTTTCCTATCACTTAACAATTTTTCAATCAAGTCTATGACTCTGTCCCTTGCCCCACAGTTATTTATTTTCCTTAAAAGATTCTGATGGAGGGAGTTTATGAAAAGCTCATTGGAAACTCAGGAAAATTAAGTGCCTTGGGTCATTTAAGCTGCTATTTCAGCAACTGCTTCCAAAAGAGCTCAGGAAGACGATCTTTTTTTGTTGTTGCTACTGAGGGCGGTCTGAAGATAACTCAGGTTATCGTCGGATACCTTGTGCTGCAAATCTTCACCCGGGGGCGGGAGGCCGACGCTGTCCGCGGTGCTGAGCGGCCGCTCCGCCCCTGCCCGCCGCGGAACCCGCGCGTCCTCCGGCCATGCCTGCGGGTCGTGGGCACGCGTGGCGTTCTGCACTCCTGCTCAGCGTTTCCTGCATCCTTCCTGCAGAGAAAGATCAGTCCAGGCTGGCAGAAAGCTGGGTTGACAGCAGAGTGCTTCTTGAAGTTCAGCAAATGCGCCCACCAGCAGCAGTGAAGTTACAGAATAAGGTGAGGTTGAGATAAAAGCTGTTACCAGAGAGTTATGGAAATAATCAGTTGTGGGGATGCTAATACTGAATATAGAATAATTCTGCCTTGGATCATATCCTGACTCTAAGAAATTCTTTATATTTTTCATTTTAAAAACATGGCACTGGATTTTATTAAAATAGAAATCATCCTGATAGATGTTTTTTTAAATGCAGATGAATTGATTATTTGGTGATATTTTTCCTATTTAAAAGGCCAGCATCATTGCTGTCTTATCTTTGAATCGGTCTTTCTGCTCAAATTGATGGCTGGAACAATAGAGATCGTTCTGGAGCAGGAACTTCTCTCAGAATCCAAGTCTTATCGCATCTTTAACTGGCAAAGGCTGCTATTCATACTGTCACTCACTGGTGCTGCATAATAGATGGTGTCTGCCTTGCACACCATAGATAACTGACCAGATTAGGAGTTGGATTTAATTCCACACACTCAACTGACCCCAAAACCACTCAGCCTCTCCAAACAAAATAAAAAATCCAACAACAGCAGAAGATAACTGATAATTTAGATTGTCTGAATGTGTGACTTCCTTTTTTGCATCAATTGTCATTGGGAATGCTGACATACCCACTTTTGATTAAAGCTGTTAAATACTGTTTCTCCATAAAAATTATGACAATGCAATCTTATCTATAATTTTCCCACATGCAAGTAGTGAATATAACCACAATCTGTGTGCACTCACACAGTGATTTTTTTATATCAAGAAATAATTATTCCTGATTTTATTCCCTTCATATGTGTGAAACATGGCATAAATTAACAAAATATATGTATGTATTCACTGCAAACATTGCATGGTGTTTAATGATTCATGCTTTTTCATGAGTAGACCTGTAGAAATAGTCTGAAGGTGGTGTCAAGAGTATCACATGCTTTATGGTATAATGACAGGGAAAGTGATAGTGACAATAATAACTGCCATTGGATCACCATCTCACTTAAATGAATAAGAAGCTCTTCTCGTTTATACCACTAAATAAATAATGTAAAAAAAATCTTAATGTAAAAAAAAATCTTTGATTTTTTTTTAATGTAAAAGGATGGAAACACAGTAGAACATGTAAGGAAGGTCCTTCAGTATGTGATTCAGAGTTTCTTCTCTGAGTCATTGGTATTCATTTAATTTTTTGTTTTCATCAGGAACCAAATTGCAAAAGAGCTACAGGGACACCATTTTGTAAGGCCAAGGAGACAGAATCTTCCTAATACTTTTCCTTGTCCTGAGAATTGAAGTCTGGGGTGAAGTTGCATGTAGTTCTCCATCCAGCTGGGCAGAAGAAGAGGGGCTGTTGTCATATGTGGCCTTTATTCCCTGCACCTGCCTCAAACCACTAGCTAGTAGAAAAAAGAGAAATACACTGCAGTCTCTATTTAGTTGCAATAAATTACTTCCTTCCGCTGTCACAGTAATGGAAAGAATTCTGTATTTGAATCACAGTTCCTTCCTAGAACTCATGCAGAACTGATGCTATGGACTGTTTATTGTACATCTTCAGTAAAAGAGGCTTAAGTTCTCCATTAATTCAGTTTGGAGCTAATGGATCTACTTTTTCCAGCAATAAAAATAGTATATATGTACATTATCTAATTAAAGGCTTAATACTTTGTGTGTATAAAAATTATCAAAGATGGTTTTTATGTGACATGCAAGTGGTAAAGGGGCATTTCAGGTACATATTGAATAATTCTCAGTTGATCGTGTCAAGTTATTGCTACACAGCTAAATAATACAAATAAATTTTTTTCTTCTCTGTGTTCAATTTAACTGTTTTTTAATTTAACCACTTTGGTGGTGTCCTGCTTGGTCAGAATGCTGTGTGACCATTCCTAAATGCATAAATATATAATTTTTGTTCTGATAAATGCACATGTGTTTAAATGAAAGTGCAGTGGCAATTAGTTCCAGTGTCTCTTTCCCACAGGAATACAAAACTCAGCCTTTCCCAGGGGTTACTCTGGAGCCTTTTGGGGGAGGATGGCTGCAGTTCATCCTTTCTTTGCTGAAAAACAAAGAGGTGTTTTCTTTGTCTGCTACTTTGGGCAACCATGGCACCCTCTCAGCCCCTCTGTTGCTTTGTCAAAGGCAAATGGAATTCTGTTTTCTGTTTCAGGCTACTCTTAAGTACTATTTCCTAGAGTCACATTCTAGCATATTTTTTTCCAAAATATCACATCATAGTATTTCCACAAAGCTGTCCTGATCAGAAACACAAGGCCACCATTCACTTCCTCCTGATGTTTCCCTGGTGGCATGGTGGCGTAGAGATAGGGTTGTGGCAATGCAGGGTTTGTCTGACAGAGAGGATAGTATGGCCCTAAACTTGCCTTGAACTCACAGGTTTTAATTTGTGGTGTTTATTTGGTAGAGTTTTTTAGTTGTTTGTTTGTTCTTTTGTTTTCTGGGTTGTGGTGTTTTGGAGGTTTTTTGTTTCTTATTTGTTTATTTTGGATTTTTTGTGTGTGTGTGTTATTTGAGACCTGTGCCTAACAGTGTATGCAGTACAAGTTGGGTGGAGTCTGTAGAATAGGCATTTAGACTGTATTGCAACGTATCTTTCACCTTTGAAAGCCTACACTTTGATCTAGGAGGCATTCTAGATGTCTCTAAGGCAATCTTACCCTGCTGAAGGCAGCAAAATATTTAGCAGAGTAATAACATAAATGGGCAGTGGTGGGAGGGCGATGAGAGTGCTTTGGTAATAACCTGCAACTTCTCATTCTTTTGCACGTCTGACTTGGGAAAGGATTAAATATCTTCATTATTTTACTGTAGCCTTCTCCAGTTGGGAGGCCTGACGATCAAGTAGTCTGGATGTGTTATGCTGGAGCATGCAATCAGTATGCAAAGTTCAGTGAACCTTTTAGTTGTAGAGTGGCACATTCATTTTTGCCATTGTAATAAAGGTTTTTCATCAACTTCTCCTTAATTATTTTTTATTTTTTTGTTTCTTCTTTAGGCTGCTCTGTCACTCCTAAACTCTCCCTGATAAACCTTTTTATGCAGAGAGCTCATTCTTTCCAGTGGTGAGAGTTCATTGAGTTGCCCAGTGCACCCACTAATTGTTCCAGTTGATCGTCAACTAGATTCATTTTTTGATTGAGAGTGATTTAAAATTTTTTTATTATCAAAAATTGTATCTGCTTTTCTGTTTTTTGAAAACAATTGGAGGTTGTTACTATGCAAACAGTAAATATCCTTGTTAAAGAAATGCGAGTGGATGTGTTTTTCAAGTGTAACTGTATTTAATCTAAAAGTATTAAAATACATGTTTCTTTCTCTCCGTTTAATGTGATCAGCAGATGAAAGGGAGAAAAAAATTCCTCTTCTGGTATTACATGACTTCCAATTATTCTTTGTTTTTATACAAACTAAAGTTATAATAAGAAGATCTAACTGTATAGTTAAAAATTCTACTGGAGATAGGTATAACAACTCGAGGAAAATTAAAAGGGCCATTCAACTAGGAACCTTACAATCATCTGAACTATGAGGTATTATTTTTCAAAATAAATGCTTCTATCCTCTGATTAAAAAACATATCTGGAAAGAAAGAATCTGTAAATGCACACACACATACGTGCCAAGGGTAGTCTGTCTAGTTTCTTCCTTGCTTTAAAGATGGGAGTTGCATTAAAATAAAAATCCAGTTCAGAGTATTATCTCCCCAGCTGCCTGTGCAGACCGCTGGGTTGGCCTGGGAATATTCTCATTACATGTACTGAAACAGTTAGTCAGTGATTGATGCAGTATTAATTCACAGCACAGACGCTTTGCCTTTGTTACCGAACATTAGACAAATTAGTTCTTACAAATTCACATCCCACCCCCACTGCATCCAAGCTCCCCACTCTGGCTGGTTAGTATTGCTAATAACCTTCACTCAGAGCAAACTGAAGCTTGAGCAAGGAGGAGTTTGCTAAGGGAAGGGGCAGAAAATGGATAGCAGCCACTGGGATCTAACAATACAGTCATTTGCTGGCAGAGCTCAGCTCAGTAATGACAAATGATCTTTTCATTGTCAGACCCCTCAAATTAATTTTCCCTCCCACTTCTCATGAGGCCACATTCATCACATAGATTGCGTTAAATGTACTTTTGACAGGACAGAGAAAGATGAGTAGTAAAATAATTTGATTCTAGTAGCTTCTTATCTGGGGAAGTTAACCAGTAGGATGATACCTGTAAAGGTAAATATTTCTGTAAATGTTCCTGAGATAAATCTGTGTTAAGATTTTTCACAGCATTTGGGCAGAGGGTTAAGCACAAATGAGTGAGGAGAAAGCAGTTCAAGGAAGGTGGAGTAATATCTTCAGCTATTCCCTCTGACCTCAGAGTTAAGCCCTGCTTTGTACAGAGGGCACAGTAGCTGAAATAGATGTGTACAATTTATGTTTGTAATATTCTGTATAGAATAAAATTGCCTTTTTTTATTCTCTTCTTTGAAATTAATTAGTCAGAGATGGTTTTCAAGTATGCTTTTATAACTCCCCATTAAGTTTTTGCTGTGTGCTGTCTCTTTTCCGCCATTTGAAAAGATGTAGGAAATTATGTTGTATGGAGGAGAACCAAGAGATTTGTCAAGGTCAGCAGAAGCACTAGAGCATAAGGAGGTAGAGGAATCCCAGCACAATCTAGTTTTCTGAAATATTCTGCTTATGGCTGGATTAAGTCACATTAATTGAGCATAAAAGCAGAATGTTTAGTGCTTAGAGTGTGACTGAAATTGATGTAAAGATTCTTGTGCAACAAAGTGCAGAAAGTGTACTCACTGCAAACTTGTCTCAAGTATTTTCAGTATATGATTGGCTCTCTGTATTTTGTTTGTGTTTGTTTAAAATAGCCATAATAAACTGAACTGAGAACAGTAGCTGTCTGGTCACAGATCGTATCCAGTGCATGATACCTTACTGTTAGATTATTCTAACAGTTATATTATCTAATAGTTATAGTATCTAATAGTTACTACGCTATTCCAATGTGATACTTCTTGGCCCTTCTTCATTTCCACCAGCAGTGGCCTTTGTTAGAGACATCCAAAATGCCTTCCATATTGCATTTGCACTTCCTTGATTCACATGGTCCAACACCTATGAACATTCTCTGGAAGTGTTCAAGACCAGGTTGGATGGAGCTTCAATCAATTCGATCTAGTGGAAGATGTCCTTGCCCATGGCAGGGGGATTGGAACGATGTGATCTTTGAGGTCCCTTCCAGCCTAAATCCCCATTCTGTGATGATTTTAATATTTTTCAGTTGGCTTCCTGATCTACTGCTGACATCCAGCATAGTGGGGCTGCTTGTTATTCTCCTTTTTGTTAGGGTCTGATGCTGATGCTGATTGCATGTGAGCAATGCAGAATTTCAGGTGTGGTGCAAATGTGAATTAAATATAGAGATGCACTTTTCTTCAGGGAAATACTGCTCCTAGGTTGCACTGCTTCACTCATCTCTCCCCACTGTTGCTCCTGTACCTGCATAGGAGCAAAATTTCACTTGGAGTTCTTTGGTATTTTATATAACATGTAATATGCTTTCATAATTTGTGTGTGTATATATATATGCACACACACATATACATGATTGTTGAAATAATTCATACTTCAGTTAACTTCTCACTGGGTATTATTGACACTTGTAGCCAGGTTTTATGTTTCTGGCAAATCTTACATGTTTCTCTTCAATAATGGCATCTGTGTTGCAAGGGAGGTAGAAAAAGGTGGAGTAGAAAAGTTCTCACGTGGAGGTTGTCTGTTAATCACTGGATTGCTTAAAACCCAAAACCTTTGAACTCTCATAGCTTCCAATTTTTGTTCAGGTACATTTGGAATGACTGTATTTGTTATGAAGACCATTGTATTTAATGTGCAATTTAGAAAGTATGCATATTATATGTATTTCAGATAGAGATCGAAAACATTTTTTTGTTCATTCTATTCTCCATCAAAGTTATAGGAGGAAAAATCTGTTTCATTGTCATAGAAAAACAAGTATTTCAGCATTACTTCTGTATTGCATTTTTCTTTCACTGGAGACAACTAGATAATACCACATTAGTGAATGCAAAACATATGTTTACCTTTATGTGCAGCCACAATATTAAACAATAAAGCTGTGAAGTCAAGGGAGTGGAAATGAAAATTGCTTCCAGGGAAAATTAATAAAGGGGTGGCAAAGCAAAATGAGAGTGAGTTGCTCATCTGCTTTAAAGGTCATTGCCCATCTTCTTGCCAGAAAAGATAGGGCATAAGTGATCACTGTGAAACTTGGCTGTTTTTTTTTTTTTTTTAATGGTGTGGTGGATAAGGGGGGGAAGTGGAGAAGGGTCAGTACATGTGTGTGTGTTGGGGTTTTTTTTGAGGTAGGAGGGAGTATTCTGATGTCTGTCTTGGAGTTTTCCTGTTTACCTTTTTATATAATTAAGCAGACCAGATTGGCATTTAGTCTTACTCTGACAACAGTAAATTAGGCTTAACTCTTTAATTACGATGAGAAGGAAATCACCTTTCTGATATCCTTCAATTAGCTGAAACAGCTGTTAAGTTATAATTAAAAATTCACATGGATCATTTGAGGTTTTGGGATGTTTCCATTTAATATAGAAAAAACATTTACATATATGCATTTGCTTTTCAACAACCTTTTCTAATCTGCCAGTGCTATACTGATGCTATATTAAGCAATATATTTCTGGTTTTATGAATAGACAGCTGGTTCTAGGAAAATGAAAAAAGGGATATAGAAGAAGGTGAACAGAAAATATCAAAGCTCAAAGGTGTTCTGGAGCTATCTCAAAAGTAAACTTATTTTTTTCTCATCTTCTTTCTCATTTCTCATGCTCTTTGAGATTCTAATATTATCTTTAAAACAGGAAGCATGTTTTGGAGATGAGCAATAACCTGAACACATACCCATTATTCTATTACAACCTCTTGCACCTTTTAAGGACCCAGACTTGTAGATATTTTGATTGAAATAATCTGTCAAGAAGTATTTAATATACTAAGGAGAATTACATTCTGGTCTTAAAATACTACAGTTTACTCAATGGATAAAAGTTTTGTTTTGTAGCACCTCTTGCTTCTCTGGTGCTCAGCTGGTGGTGAGGACCTCAGCAGCATGCAGAAATGGATTATATCAACAGTGAAAAGCACTGGTAAAACCTTGCAGCAAAATATATTAGATGTTTTACCCAGAAACTGAATTGAACCCCTCAGTGAACTAAGATAAGAAGAGGTTTCCATTCAATTTGTTGCTTCTTAATTACTTAGAACAGTAAGTTCAGAGAACATCACAGGAAGGGAGATTTGCCAAGTATGGGAAAAGTAGCTTTTGTGATTCTTTTTTCTTCTCTGCAGTCTCAGCACTTCACTAATAGTCTAGGTTATCGTGGACCTAAATGGACTGCAGGAGCACAGCTGCCTCACCATGGCCTTCACCATGGGCTGCAGGGGAAACTCTGTTCCAGTACCTGGAGCATCTCCTCCACCTCCTTCAGCACCTTGGTGCCTGCAGGACTGTTTCTCTCATGTATTCTCACTCCCTGCTCTGACTGCAAAGTGCACAGGGCTTTTTTTCCCCCTTCTTAGCTGTTATCCCAGCAGCATATCACAGTTACTGATGGGCTTGGCCTTGGCCAGTGGCACATCTGTCTTGGAGCTGGCTGGCACTGGCTCTGTCAGACATGGGGGAAACTTCTGGTAGCTTCTCACAGAAGATAACCCTCTAGTTCCTGCTATCAAAACTTTGTCACACAAACTCAATATATGGCTCTACAAGGTTTTCATTGAGTCAGCAATCACCATCTGTTTTCTAAAGAAATTTTATTCTTTAGGTTCATTCTAAAGGTTTTTTAATATTTTGTGTTTAATATTGGTTTTTCCACATATTTATATATAATCTTTATACGTTCTTAATCTAATTTCTGCTATTTTCACCAAATCATTCAAGAATTAAAGCTAGGTTTTGTTCTCTTTACGTATGTGTGTTGGGGACGGGAAGGTTTAACTAAGTGGTTTTGCCTTGTTTCTCCTGGATGGACACAGACTTCTTTTTTGTGGCTTTTTCTGAGCCTGGTTATTAGAAATAGGGGCAGTTCAGTGGTCTGGCAGTATGTGCAGTAGCTTGCAGAATTCAGTTTTGTCGTGCACATTTTCAAGCTAAAAGTACAGACAAGTCTTAACAGATGAGATTACTGGAACATTTATTCCTTTAGTCAATCTCATCTCCTTTTTTCTTCATTTATTTCTTTCTCTTCCTGCAGCTAATGCTGAGATTAGTTGTGTCTTAATTTTATTTGAAGTATTGTTCTACCATGGGTTGCTTTCTCATATAACATACTAAAAATATATATTTGTGGCTTAGGCCAAGTCACATACCATCAAAACTTCCACTTTACCATAGATGAGAAAATTTCTGCTGTCTTGCTTCTAGAAATTGTGCACTGTGGTTTCAAATTAATATTTTAGCAATTTTGTCAGCTAGTTGTCATTGGCTTTTTAAGCTTCAAATCAATAGCTTTTTAACCTTCAGATTTTTAATATGTGAGCATAGTGCTATTTCTGTGTCTTTGTTTTATTTCTAACTGCATTATAATTTTGTTGTCTTCTTGAAAAAAATTTAGCTAACAGGATTTTCTGTTGCTGTTAGATTTAGTTTTCTAAAACTGTTATTTCTGTTGTTTTGAGGGTGTCTTTCTTTTCAAATACATTATCTGGATACATATTTTTCAAGATTGTATATGTTAGATTTTCTTAAATTCCTGAATTTGTGGAAACTCTGGAGAGGTGTATATAAAACCGATTATAAAAGCTGAGTTGGGGTAGCTGTAGCACAATTTTTAGGACTATAGAGGAAGTATATTAATAGTTTTCAATGGCATTTTCACATTATAGGAGAAGGGTTTTTTCCCAGTTTGAAGTATATCTGCCACCGTAACTGATGTTATGAATTCTCGCTCTACGTTTTTTACCCGTTTGTGGTTTGACTTATTTGTTTTAGAACTATTGAAAGACACACAGAAAATGACAATTTGTCATTTGGCATGGCTGCTTTTATGAGGTCTTGCAATTTATTTTCAAACTTGGGTATAGGCTACTGTGTGTTTATCTACTCACGTAAAGGAGGAAAGCATAATTTGAATATAAGTGCGGGTGTCTTACCTTCAAAGGCAAAGTTTCTTAGGTACAGTTGTGAAGAGCCCATACCTGAATTTTAAGTGGGTGCATTGTTATGCAATTTCCAGCTGTTATTATTTGGGGAGGGGAAAAAAAAAGCAAGAGTAAGGTTTGAGAGGCCAAATATTTATTAAATGAGGCATGAAGCCTTCACACACAGCTTTTTGTTTCATTTATCTGTAGTTCAGTAAATTTAGATATAGGCAGACCCAGCAGGTGCAGTAAAAATTTTCCTTGGATTTTCTTCTTTTTTTTTCCCATGAGAGCAATGACATTTTACATCAGCTGCAAGGATTGCATTGCTCAGTTTAGAGACATCTGCTTTCCTAAGTATTGCTTGGAAGCTCTGAGTTGATTTAGGTTTTTTTAATTTTAAAGTTTTGTAATTTTTTCTATATTAAACAGTAGACTTTTATGTCACCTGGATGGTTCCAAAGCTTGTACCATGTAAGCTCTTATGGAAGAGGATGTTGTTGTCATTCTGTCTAAATCAACTTAAGAGAGCGGTGTCATTACAGATGTGCAGACTGGCATGTAGGCAAAATCTCCTATTACTGTTGACTGCTTAAGGGAAAGCAACAAGGTACTAGTCACAAGGTACTAGTTTCCATATGGAGAGAGACTCAGCATTATGTTCTCAGATTCAGATTTTCGATGTTGGTGCATAAAATAATACTTTAACACTTGCACATACCAGTTTTAGTGTAGTGTAACACCATTATGACAAATGACATTAAGACAGACTAACACAGGGGAAGGCCAAATGTGATGTATTTTGTCTTATTTAGTAAAAACACAGGCATTTAAAAACACATTTATCATTGTAATTCAGGAGCATGCACTGAGACTTTCTCTTATGTCCTAACCAGGAGATAGTTGAAAATGGTCTGCATGTATATTGCGTGATTAAAGATTTTTAAAGAGACTTTGATTACATCTCAGTAAAGATCATGAGTGAGTGTAAAATGGCATATCTTCATTTTCCAGTGCCTACATTGCATTGATTAGCAATACCGTTTGCAATGTGCCACACAAACTGAGACAGCTAAATTGACAGAAAGGAGAAAACAACATTAGCTAGTGTCTTGCCGTATTCCACCAGACAAGCTTTTATATTTCTGATATCCAAAGGTTTAAAATATCTTAACAGATCCCTGCATTGTAATAAATTTGAGAGCCACACATAAGTAATTATGTCTTATATTTATGTTAAGTCATCGAAAATGCTAATAAAACATGTTTGTGGATTTTGCCTTTAATGAGTCTAACAATAAAACAAAATAATTGCCTAAGTTCACACTAGCTTTAAAGCCCTAAAAGAGGAGGTTCATCAGTGTCTTGATATCAAGCTTGTTTGTTGTGAATTATGGCCATTTTCTGCAATAAAATTTGGTTTGGTGGAAGAAATGGATTTGTAAGCCTGGTTTTGTTAGTGTGACTAAATATTGTAGAACTAAAACAAGGAAATTCTTGCATACTGTCACAATTTGCATCCATATGGATCATAAACTCCTCTACACATATTTCATTTGTAGACTTCAAGTGGCATTATCTCATCACAGAGGGGGGAACAAGGAATGCACTTAAATTTAGAAATTGTTCTCGTTACTGAATGTCAGATAAAGGCGAAGCCTTTAAATAGGAGTCTCCCTGATTTACTACCTTTAATGTGCACAGGAAAGGATGTGCAAAGCACATCATTAGTGTGACAGGGTGAAAGGGGCAACATGTTTCTTCTGTTACAATGGAAAGAGGATGAATCTGGCACAGCTCTGATGTCAGAACCTCCATCACCTTTCTCACAGATGATGTAGATTTTAATTGTACTCTAGGCTGATTCACATCGCACTAGCTCCTACGTGACATTGAGATAGATGAAGCCATTTGTTGGCATTATCAGAGCCAGCTGTGTGCTTGGCTGCAGCTACAGTAGGCATTATATCTCATGCATAATCCTCTCATTGAGAAAGGATCACAAGCATCTGAACCATATGGCAAATAATTTTATTATGATCAAAAAAAGGACTCTTGAAGCTAGTTAAACAGAAGAGTCCTTGAAATTCAATCAGAGGAGGTTTTTATTTTCATGTAGCATTATCATCTTAAATTAATTTTTAGCTCTGCCATCATCTGTGAAATACAGGAATGTTATTTTTCCCCAAAAGTAAGAAATTAATGTTGTGATTACAAGAAACAGCAAGCAGACTTGTGTAGCTTGATTTTTTGATGTTTGAAGAGTGCCTTGCAGATGTTAATGCCTTTTTTCCACTAATTACACACTTGTATCACTCAGAAGCCCAAACAAGAAGTAGGAAGTGCCTGAAATTAAAAAAGCTGGGGAAGGGGAGAGAATCATGCACATTAAGCTATGGGAGTGCTGTGTTGATGTCTTAATTCCTCAGTTCCTGAGTGTTGTTACCATTTCCTAGGGATGAAAACATACAGCTGTAGTAAAAGCCCATAAGCCATTGTTCTTTAGATGAAAAAAAAGAGGTGATAAGGAAGAAGAGAGAAGCTTCAACTCTGCACAATTACTCCTGGGAAGCTGGGGGTGAGGGGTGGGCAGAATATGGGCATCAGAGACAACAGCATCCAAGCTTTTTAGTCTAGGAATGAGTGATAACAGCTGTCAGCAGGATGGAGGTATTGCTCAGGGGCCTGATCCTGTTTCCTTTTGAGTATACAAGAAAAATTCTTGCTGATATCTGTGGCCACCCTTAGAGGCATCAACATCATACCAAGAGGCAGCCAGAGCAGGTATTGTCTTAGTACAGGGGTTGGTGGCTGCTGGAGGATGCTGTGTTAAAGGGGAGAGGCACTGTCTGCTCTTTCAGAGCTTCAAAGGCAGAAAGCGATAACACGAATCGTGCCGCATTTGGATAGACCGTGTGTGTGCTGGAAAAGACGTGCACTGTTGAGGACTTGGCCCTGGGGACACGAGCATTTCTGTGGGCCACCTGGTAATAACATGCATGGCCTATCAGCAACTTTCATGCTGCAAACTTACAGAACATAAATAAAGGTTCACCAGAGCCAAATAGCAACAGCTGCCTTATCTGGAGGATACCTTTTTTATTTGGTACTTTATTGACAAATAATAAAGCCTTTAATTGGGCTGTGGGAGGAATATAGCCATGTAATTTACAGAACCTTTAATTTTCTAGTGCTGCATGCCTGAAGCAGATTGTGGTTGTTATTGCAGCCTCCTGAGTTAAGCAGAGGTCCTGGCTGAACTGCCGAAGTGCTGTGAATTGTGCATTTTTATTCTCGCATTTAGAAAGTGTCTATGCCTTGGGGCAGGAAGAGAAATGGGGAGAAATCCCTGTTTCTTCTTCAATAACGTGGTGGTTAAGAATTTGTGACTTCAGTTACTAAAATAAGAGTCAGCGAAAAACCCCCAGCCAGGCTATCACTCTGGTGGCTTTCCCTGCAAACCGCCCATCACTCTCAGCAGGATGTGAAGCAGAGCTGTGCTCGTGGAGCAGGCTAACAGGGAAGAATTGCCTTTGCTGTAGCAGCTGCTGAACTGAGACTTTCTGGATCATGAACGTATGTAAATATGTCCAACTGTTTGCCCTTCACACATCTTTGGCAAGTTTGGAGTACAAAATACTGCACTGCTCCATTAGTTTGCTTGCCTATTACCACAGCAGATGCTGTTAACATCACTGGGATGTGTTTCTAGGTGAGCCTCCCTGTCTGAAATAGGATAAAGAAATAAAGGCTAGAGAGGCCCCAGATAGCATCTTGAAATGAATATAAAGCAAGCTTTGGCAGCAGGGCATGCCACAAAGTCCACTGCAAAGACAGAGGGTTGTTAGCTCTTCAGTCCATTCAGCAAAGCAGAAAACAATTATGGCTTTTGCACGTTTGTTCCTTTCTGAACTCTCTCCTGCAGACTAACAACTGTTTTGGAGAGTTTGTACAGGTTTGATTCCTGACTGTATCTGCTGAGTGACTAAAATGGCTGCATTTGGATGCCAAGCTATACTTCATAGGGATTTCACTGGCAATGAAGGTTATGTATAAATAATGAATGAAGAAGGGTGACAGGACCTGAACACTTGTGGCTTGACAGATTATCTTGTGATGTATTACAATTAGATGTGCGTCAGTGTCACTTCATTTATTCAACTAGTAAGGGTGCATAACTCTTAGATTTATTTGGAGGTGGATTTATTAAGAGCCTTAGTCATGTCCTCTTGAAGTTCAGAATTGATTTTTAAACATTTTTAGCAGCTTTCTAAATCACTTTGCTCTTAACAAGTATGTGATATTTTTCTCATCTTTTTTCAAGTGCTTGGGATTTTATTAGCACATATAATAAAGGAGTTTGTTTATTTTTTTTAATCATTTACTTTGCTCAAGGTAAGTACTTGCAAGACGAGAGACCACTTCGTAAATTAGCAGGTCAACAGATCAGTTTGGCCTTTGGGAAAAAGTTGTCTGGATTGTTTGTACAGCAAGCTGCTAGATAATAAGCAAGCCCCAGCCACCACAAAATGATATTACCTAGAATTGGAACATCTAGTGAATAGGAAGTAAGATGGGCAAAGATTTTGTATGCCTTTTTGTTTTTTAAATAGTGTTAATGAAAAAGCCTATCATGGAAAGATGCAGAATAAAATTCTGCAGGAAATGTGAGAGATCAAATCTGACTTCATTGCAAATGGAGCTTCTCAGACTGCTAGGTTAAAGCAGGAAAGGGATTAGTGTTACAATCACTGTAACTTTCTAATCTACCGTAATGCTTTCACCCTTTATTCTTCCAGATATGTTTCTCTCTATCATAAATGCAGATACAGAATAATTTACAACAAATACCAGTGGTGTGTCCAGCCTTTCTGGGCTGCTGTAGGCAGGACTTTTTTTTTTTCCCTTTGAAGTAATCATTTATAAAACAAACTGTCTATTTTTGAGTATTTCTTGGCAAAGGGAGTGGGCGTAGGACAGCAGGTGGCCACAGAACCCAGCAGAAGCTACAATCCTCCAGATAATCAACTCTGTCTCCCCCACTGCCTCCCTCCCCAGCACATGCCAACCAACCAACAAACATGTTACTCATTTCATAGCAACCTCCTCGTTCTTCAGATAGGAACTTAACATGGTTTGGGAATAAATTACACTCATAGCAAAGCTGGTCCAAGCCAACAAGGTTTCAGAGCATTTGCTCTGTCTTGTAATAGCAGATGATAATTGATGGATGACCGGCATGCAGGACCCTGACAGGCTGGTAGGCTGCCCTTTGCACTCTGCCAGTTCAAGCCTTACAAGTGTGAAATAGCCAATTACTGGAATACCTATTGAAAGTAATAGGCCAATGAGCAAATGGCTACTGTGGGATGTGGTGGCAGTGTAGGTGGAAGAACGCCAAGATAAAGTTCTGCTCTGAGCAGCTGCTCCCACCACAGCTTGGTAATGCTATTGGATGACCGAATGGTGAGAGAAAGGCATTTCCCCATTTGAACTGCAAGTGTCCTGCCTTGTATTGACTTAAAGTTTATGATGCATGATACCGTCTTGTTACCCAGATCCTAATTTGCAGAAATAAATCCTCCTTTTAAAAGGTAGTTAAATAGGTGATAGGGATAGTCACAGCCATAGATTTTGTGAAAAAGCATTAAATACAATTTTTGCTTGGAATGAAAAGTCATATAGTGTGCAGAGTGTTAATATTTGCCAGCCATTTGCTATTGACAGAACAATTTATCTTGATAAAGGACAGTGAAAAATTCCAATCTATTCACTGGCATCACATTATCAGCAGTAATATATGACTGCATCTAAATATAAGGTTCAGATCTGATACAGCTGAGGAGTTTCTGGTAATTTTCCCATAAATATATTGTGTACTGGACAATGAAAAAATGTCGTTTTTGCCGTGTAATTGGATGACCTATTTTTATGTGAGATTTAAAGTTTTACTGTGTTTAATGGAATAGACCATAATATTTCCTTTTTGGGTAACCTGTTTCTTTTTATAAGACTTTAGCAATATAATGGATATTACTACGTTTGACAGAGCAGAACTAGCAGACAAAGAAAGATAGAAGCTTAAGTATTAGTCTGGTGAAAGGAAGATTCTGTGACCACACAAACTTGCCACAGGTGGAAAAAATCTATCTGAAAATATTATCATGAAATTGTCTGCTGTCAATTGTTAACTTAATGTGGATAGTATGTCTTCTTTTTGCTAGGATAGGAATGCTTACGTGTAATTTTTAGGCATGTGCTTCTTAGCTTTCTTAGAAAAAGGATAGGTTTCTTAATTTTAAATTGTATTAAGAACCTGTCGTATTTAATTCAAAATGTATTAGAAAAGTGGAAGGAAGCTTTGGAGGAAGCATTTCAAAAGTGGTTGGCACATTCTTTTATCCTTGTTTCTGTAATTGGAAAGCAATCATTGTGTAAAGACCAGAAGTACAAATGAAGCCAATGCCAGTGCTCTGTATAATCCGTGTTTTTTTCAGTTCCCAGTCACTTGTTTGGTGCTGAAAAGAGAAATGACAAATGGCATTTCGCTCTTTTCCTTTGAATCTTCTATTAGCAATTACCAAGTCCATTTTAGATGGAAAAAATAGAAGACTGATTCATTTGATATTAAACAGAGATCAGCCACAAAAATAAGATTATCATTCAAGTCAGGGCAAAGTTTACTTAAAAAGAGTGAGGTAAAGACACAGGCATTTTGATCATGATTGCTGTATTACCTTAAAAAGTGTGCCTTTTTTTACTTTATATTTAAAACTCTGAGGGGAAAGCTATTATCCATTTGTATTTTGCACATTGTCTTTTCTTCTGAGTGTATCTGATTGCAAAACCCCTGTATGTGGTGCTCTGTATGAGAAAGAGAGCCTCTTGCTTATCTCATGAAAAGACAGTAGGTATAACTCACCTTGTGAAGATTTCCACCAGAGGCATTGGCACTGTCCTGAGACTTAAAAAAATGATTAGGCACATGCTGGACAAAGAAATAAAGTTTCTAATGACTGAGGCAGTGAAAAGCTTGGTAAGGAAGGCCAAATTTGAATAATTCATTTCCATTTTAAGGAATAAGATGGGTTCAGAAATTTCTATTAAGTTTTCATTTGTGGACTCCTCTGCAGGGCTAAAGATTTTGTATGCTTTTAGCAGGTTTGGGGCATTAGCCCTACCATGGTTCCTGGGAGAGTGGGAAAATGTAATTATTTTCTTTTCTCTTTTCCTTCAATCCAACAACTTTCTTCTAATATTTTACTTTCCAACCACTTGACTGCCCTGAGAGGAGAAACAGTCTGGTATTATACCCCAAATCATTTGTCTTTCCCCAGTTACTATGTCTGCTGAGCATTGTTTTATTGAGCAAGGCTGATAACCTCAGATGGGAGCAATCCTTCTGGCATTCTCTTGTTTGTTAACTCCTCTCTGTTGTTCCTCTGAGCAATTATGAGAAGGAGCAGAGGTATCACACTTGCCTGACTGTGGATCCAGTGGTGAATAGAGGCTCACATTGGGAAGGTTTTCTACCCAACCACGAGAGTAGGGCGTGCTGTTCCTGGGGGCATCTTTTCCTCAGCAGTTGATGGCCTCGCCCTCAGCAGGAACAGCTTGGTGTTCTCTAGCAAACGGGTAGTTGGAGCACACCGGGGGTTTAAGGGCCTTTGCTGTATACCCTCCTGCTTCTCTATTTATTAAATCTGTGTGGGAGTTCACTGTCAGTGTCAAGTTATTAAGGAAAGGAATGAAGGCTGCTCCATGTTAGCAGTCCCATTTGGTGTTAAGAGCACAGAGAGAAGATCTCAAGAATTGTTCCAGCTGCTGGGGATCTTTTTTATTTAGGATCATATAATTACTTTTTTTCTTTTTTTAAGCTTTCTGACACAGGTAAAAAAAATGGACTCTATACCCCTCAAATGAATGTCCAAGTATGACAAAACAGAGGTAGTTCCTTTCTTCCTGGTAAAACTCTCAGCTGCCATCAAAGAAAATACTTTTATGCCCGTCAGAGAGCGAGTTCTGTAAGAAATCTATCTGAGGAAATCATGAAGAACAGACAAAATGCTGCAGCCAATGCTAAATAAAAAAGTTGAAGAATTCTCTCGGAATTTTTGACTTGAGGAGAATGATGGTCACTGATCTACTTGATATGGATAAATGTGGAATATTCTGAGCTGTGCGTTTATGTTCCTTTAAAGACTTCGTCCTAAATTAGTACTGGTAGTCCTGTGCTGGTTTCTTCTCTTATGTTTATAGTGTTTTCTTGCTTCCCTTTCTGGGGTTTTTATTTATTTCATCCAAGTTTTACTTGACAGTGTCAGTTTTATTGAAAAGATGAAAGTATCACAAAAGATGGAAGCAGATATGTCATCATTGTGTCCTTTTTCCTTCATCTTTCACCAAAATCTGTCCATTTATTTTTGTAACCTGTGAAACTGCAGTACTCCAATGGAGCTTAGGCAGAGTGATACAGGAGAACTTCCCATTAGTTCTTACTGGCACAACGCTGGAGCTGCAAAGTGAAGGATGAGACTTCTCATTTTCTACACATGAACTGACAGCACACATATTCCACTTATTTTGTAGGTTATCCATTCCACCTGGTCTCTCAGCTTCCCCCTGCCTTCTGTTTGTGTAGCACCACAGTGACATGTTAATGAGACGTGACCACTTATGTGTGAAGAAGTGTTATGCTGATGGTTTACAAACAAGCACACTCCAGGCAGTGGTAAAACAGTCACCTGCTGCCGCTGATGCCTACTGCACCACATTTTACAGGAACACGGCATGGGACAACTCTTCTTCCTGCCCCGTAGAGGTGTTTCTTTGAAAGGAAACCTGGGCAGGGCAATAGGGTGTCTCCCAGGGCCAGGCTCACTCAGAGGCTGGCCCATGGTGGTGGCTATGAGGCAAACTCTCTGCTGGCATGAGAGGCTGGCATGGACTCACAGTCTTGCTGGAAGGTGCTCCATCAGCACAGCATAGGCATGGGTGTGTCACATGTGGTGTGTCACATGTGCATGTGTGTGTCGTGCATTTTCAAGGCATGTGTGTGTCACATGTGGTTTGCCCCTTGTAGAGCTTGTTACAAGGCCAGCATCTCTTCATTTCAAGCATCTGGTTTTAAGGCTGTAGTATAGCCTTGGTCAAAGACAGTTCAGCAAGAAATCATGCAATCAAATAATTATTTAGATTGGAAAAGACCTCTAAGATCATTGAGTCCAACCATTAACCCAGCACTGCCAAGCCCACTACTAAACCATAGCCCAAAGTGCCACATCTACACACCTTTTAAATTCCTCCAGGGTGGTGAACTCAGCAGCCTGTTCCAATGCTTGACCACCCTTTTGGTGAAGAAATTTTTTCTAACACCCAATCTAAACCACTCCTGATGCAACTTGAGGCCATTTCCTCTTGTCCTGTCACTTGTTACCTGGGAAAACAGACTGATCCCCCACCTTGCTACAACCTCATTTCAGGTAGTTGTAGAGAGTGGTGAGGTCTCCCCTCCTTTTCTTCAGGCTAAACAACCCCAGCTTCCTCAGCCACTCCTTACAGGACTTGTGAGAGTCCAAGTACAAGTGCAAGAGGCGTTCCTTGACTTGACCAGAGATCAAGCAATCACTAGGGCACATGGCTGCCTTTGCTGCTGAGGAGGGAACCAGCCATACCAGCAGACTCTTTTGCGTCTTTGTGACTTTGGGAGAAAACAAGTTGCTTTCTGATACAGAAACAAATTTAAATTGGGATGCTTACAACACTGAATTGGATTGCTCTTCTCTTTCAGTGATCCATCTAATAAGCCCACTAATAAAAGATGTTCATGATTTTTGGCTTTAAGGCAATATTCTATTCAAACCTACTTTGGCTGTCTGGTAAGCTGGTTTAAACAAAACACCAAAACACAAGAAACTAAACAAAAATAATCCCTAACATTTTGAATTGCTTTATGGTAATTAATGATACCATGCTGAAATAATTATTTCCCATTTCCCATTTTAGCAGCAGATTTCTTGTGCTGGGATAATTTTCAGCTACTCTGTGTTGGTTGGTAGAATCAGTTGAATAGAAAAAGGAGAAATAATTTGGGATGATCAGCTACTGCTAAACTTCTACCTGCCTTCATTTCTTTTAAGCTACCAAACATTTAAGAATGAATCTAATTGGAGGAAAAAAAAGGTACTTGAAAAAACTGTCAATGCTTGTGAATTTTTCAATCTCATTTCAGATATTATGTAATGAAGTACTTGAGTACATGAGTAACAAAGAAGTGGAGCTACTTGAATGGAGAACCTAAGGATTTAGTTCTAGCCAAACAAGAAGCTACTTAAATGTCTTGGTTGATTTAAATATGTGTAGATTGAGGAGAAAAAATGCAAACCATATTTATATCTTGCCTTTCACCCTGTTGGCTTGCATTCTTCCTTTCAGTCTATGTGGGTGAACTGATTACTCTCAAACTACTGCACTGTAGCTGTTCCAGGGGTTTTGGTTTTAGTATTTTAGGGGGACAAAGGAAGGTCATCTCTTCTATTAGAAAATCAGAAGCAAGTTTTCAGTGTTTGAAATAGAAAGATATTAGTTTATTAAAAAAGAAGTGAAGGTTGCTATGATGTGAATGTGCACCAGTCAAACACTAACGGTGACGAACATGTAATTTTGCGCTCCTGTACACCAAACATGCCGAATTTGCTCCTCTCACTCTCACTTCATTTGCAACACTCATTTTTAACATTTGTGTCAGAAGCATCTCATGCACTTTTTTCATTTGGCTCCTTCTCTCAGCCACAATTAATTTGACCATAGCTGCTTTTACTCTCGTTTACACTATATTTTGCCCATATTTTTCATTTCACTCTGTTTCTTTGCATATTTGTTGGGGTTTTTTTCCTGCTTCATGGTATTTTGAACTTTCCCCAATGTAGTTCTGCCTACTTTGACATTTAAAGGGAATTTCATTCTTTTTCCCAATACAAATAATGATGTCACTTTTAAAAAAGTGGATAAAGTCCCACAGTACTTACCACATTTATTATATTTCTTGCTTTGTTTTCTTTTCATGTCTTTTTGCCCTCATCCAGTTTTTTCATTGCATGATGTTCAGACCAATTTCAAAATATTCCAAGCCTTTATGTTGGCACATCCTCAAATCCTGTGATGAGACTCCCTTAGATAAGTAAGAATGACAAAACAATTAGGTTTTATGCAGTGTATAGAATTAGAGCAGGTGTTCATCAGCTGTGCCATGACTGACAGACTGCTGTATCTTTGAATAGAATGTCTATCTCCACTCACAAATATTTGTTAATTTTTAATTAAATCCATTGCAAACATTCACTTGATACAGGATGATACAAATTCTATTTTTTGTGTGCATTCAGATACGTATCACCCCTTACTTCAGTACTTGGCAACTGACATCTTTCAAGAAAAAAAGATGCTCGTCTATGGGCTTTTACAAAGAGAAATGAAATCTGAAAGAAATGCTTCCTTTTGCATGTGATGAAATACTTTCCCACTTAGGTAAAGCAGTGTTTTCATAAGAAGTCTATCTAAATGTGGCAATTAACTTCAGAAATCTTTGCACACACAAAAAAAGTTTTGAATTTGTTAAGCATCTCTGGATGAAGTAAAGCTGGAGTCTGTGTTCAGCAGCCTGAACCTCGAAGTGGCCTTTTGAAAAAGATAATGCCAGCAAGCAGCTGACTGTGCTGTTAATGGGGTTGGTTTGACTGCCTTTGGGATTGAATTGACCTTTTCGGAAACTTTCAAGCAAGAATGTGAGTGTCTCCTCTATCTCCAGCACTATGTGCATGTATTTTATAGTTACCTTTACCCTTAAAACTTGCTGGAAACAAACAATCTTGCACATCTTGCCTAGCAAAGGAAGACAGTTCAAGAACTAATATAGATATCAGAGGTTTGGTTCCTTCTGCAAAGGGAGAAGAGAGGCTTGACGTAGGTGTTGGACAAGGAGAAAAATTAATCTGTTGAGTGGTTAATCAGGACTTTTCTTTTAACAGAGCCCTTTATTTGGAAGAGCCAGGCATGGCAGATCATTAAAGTACAACAGAAGGTATTGAGTAATAAAGAATTAAAAAAGATTGAAGAAATCAAATAATTCAGCAGTTTTCACATCAATTAAAGGACAGGGCAGTAAATGTGGAATGGATGAGTGACATTAAAAGCCCTCTTCATGGTCCAAAGTTAATTTGAATAACATTAATTTACAGTTGACAAATTGTGTCTTTTTAGCATTGGTAATCCAACCATTTATTAAACTATAAAAGCAATGGCAATTAAGTATTACTGCCCAGCAGTGTTACTATGGTTAGTTACAGCAGGAATGGGTGTGAAATAACATGCCTTATAATGTTAGGGAGAATGCAAATGTTTGCTCTCCTAGGGAGGAAGGCATGAGAGGCGTGATGTTGCCATGTGGTCCTTGCCAGCTGCAGCATATTCTTTCTTTTATTTTACTACAGAGTCATTTTTCAGGGAGGTGAGAAAAGGGCTTGGGGGGACAGAGGAACAGGGTGGGTGCTCTGTCTTTTGCTTGCTGCTGACTGGAATATAGCAAAACTGCCAGTGCCGCTGACACCCCTTCATCCCTCCAGTGCCAAAGGGTCAGGGAAACCAGGAGCCTTCTCTGGACATCCTGTCTAGGTCTTCATTCAGCCAACACTTAAAAGAGGTCAGAAACAAGCACTGAGGGATGCTTGCTTCCCTTCCTCATGCTTCCAAATTATTTTGGCCTCTGACACGTGGCATTCCCAGCCAGCGGAGGTACGGTCTCGACCAGGCATCCCACACTGCTTTTCTTACACGAGCAATGCTGGGCACCTCTTGCCCACTGCCTCTTGCTATCATGTTGCCCTGCATTCCTTGAAAATTCCATCTCCCATGTGAAAATGAAGTATTGGGAGCAGTCATGGAGTGAAACCTCCTACATCCTGAGGAACAGGGAGGTGAAGGGAAGAATTTGCAGACAGGTGTCCCTTATCCTTGCAGATAAACGTGAGCTTTTTGAAGGAGCTGCTGTGCCAGGATGCCTCTGGCCACGTGGCAGGCGTACATTGTCTGGGCTGGAAATACTGCTATGGGTCTTCTCATCAAAATACTTGGGCTGAGGACTGTGTTACTTGACATAGCACTGAATCTGAGCCACAAAGCTCACATTTTTTCTGACGAGTTCTCAAAAGCATAGTATTTTTGTGGTAAGTGTCTTCCTCGGTGTCAGCTTTCTGGAGGATTTCCAGGTCAACTCTTGTCTGAATGCACAAGAAGTCCCATGCCTGAGCATGTCTCACATGCCTCACACACTTTTAGCCTCTCTTCTGGCTACTTTGGCTTTGGCCTGAGGAACAGGCATTTATTTTGCTATCAAGGAGTGTACCAGAAGAAATGACCATCCTCCTGCTTATTTAAGAAGACTCTTGTTCTCTGAGCTGCTTTTTGACCCCAAGCATGATTCTATAAATAGAAATAAAAATTCTGATGTCAAACTGGGTAGTAAAAAAAGTTTTGGAGTGGGCATTTATGTCTTCCCCTAAGAATTACCCATCAGCTTTGTGTGCAGTTTAAAGTGACAGGAATCAGTATTTTAATTTTCATCCCTTTTATGCCAGTGGAGAAGCCCTTGTCTCTCATTAAAATTCTCTGCTTGTCTGCTGCATATTTCTTAGACCCCCACCTGTTATATCACCCAGACTTCTGATAGAAACTTATTTGGATAATGTCTGCAAGCAAAGAATTTTCCCCGAAAAGGTTGAAGATGGAGACACTCTGTCAGGACCTGACAGGTGTAAATTTCTTAATGTATGAGAAGTATATGAAAATACAAATCATCACTGAGAGCCAGCCTGAAGCAGACTGAGAAGCTGTCATAAGCAATTTACAAAAAGTATGAGTTATTTGGTTCTCTTCCAGAAGGAACAACTCCACAGGCATAAATTTGTGAATGGTACTTGACAATTTTAACAATTCTTCTTCTCCTAGCACTGCGCATGTGACAGAGATGTGATAGGGACTGTGTGCTCACCTCTCTTCCCCAGCTGCAGAGGAGCTGCCATGATATTCAGGGGATGAGTCCTGCTTTCCTGAATATGAGCCATTCCTCCACTGAAACAAATTTCAAGGAACTGATTAATCTGACAGTTAGGCCATGCTGGAGCTGATTATTTGCCAATAGCTTCTCTTATTTTCCATTTACTGAGAGAAATGGTAGGAAAGAATATAGCAGATGCCTTGTGACAGACACCTTGGCTATTTTGTATGCTCCTTGGTTTTGTAGATTTTTACTTTGGGCATGTAGAAAGATCATTGCTAACTGGATGGGCCTATTCACTGGTGTATGGAAATGGACTTTAGGAAACGTTGTGCATGATTGGCAAATCAGTTCTAATTGAATAAATGTCAAGGTCAAAACAAACAAGTGATGAAGATGAGAAAGCCCTGGAGTGGTATCTGTTTCAAATCATATTAAAGGCTGTTCAGTAGTAAAGTGCTTCAGGGGGACTATGTGAAATTAAAGAGCAATGAAGATGCTGCACAGTTTTAAAATTGAAGGATCTCTTTCCTCAACTGAAATTGAAAGCTGGTGCTTAGGAAACATCCTGGTTGAGGTGGCAAAGTTGATTTCTCTCTTGCATATGGACTGGAGCAGATGGAGTGCCAGATTTCTGAGAGGTAGGAGGCACATGGCCTGCCCCTGCTTAGCACTTTGCACTGGGATACAGTGGAGTGCCACTGTGGCCTTGTGCACCTCGCTCCCATCTCAGTGACCTGGATACAATTAGTGTGATGAACATCTTATCATGGGGATTGTGGACATGTATCTAATACTAAAAACTTGTCACAAAATTGTATGCAAGTGCAGTCTAGGATCCTAGAGGAATCCTATGTAAGGATCTAGATTATTTTATTTTATGTCATTGTGAAACTTGCATTTAAATAGGCTACAGGAAGCATCCTAAGTTTTTTCTGATTCTTTTACATCCTCATTAATTTTGACTTATTATGGAGGCTGCCTTTAAACTAGAAGTGTAGGTGAATATAGAAATGTATGATGAAGAGCTCAACAAACTCCTTTGGTCCACGTGACTTGCTTTAAATTCGGTTTCATGTGCCACAGTATGTCACTAAGTGTAGACTGTAGCAGTGTGGCAGACGCCGGGAGTTCATCCCAGTGAGCTGACCATACCTAGGCTGTTTTGTACATGTCCCTCCCCTGTTCACCCAGGACTGGCCAGATGTCACTGGTCAATCATTTGCCCATTGGCTCGTCCCTCGCCTTGCCCTCCCCTGACAGAAGGCATAAGAGCTCAGGCGAGAGATAATGGGGGCCATTTTGCCAGGTTTAGCATCTCGCAGTTGTTCTTTGCACCTGCCTTTTCCCTCTGTGAGGGAAATAAAGAACGCTGATAAAAAGGCAGGTGGTCCATCTGTTTATACCTGCAAACAGCTGCCACCACCCGCCCAGGACTGGAGCTCCCGAGCTAAGGGGGGGCTACCAAGGGTGGGCACGGTGGACCCGGAGAAGTCCAGCGCCGAAACAGCAAAGCTACAGTAGACTGTGTGCTTTTCAATGCCAAATCCAAATATTGAATCATTGCTGAGAGGGGACAAGAACAAGCACTATTTGTTTCAAGTAGAATATCATCACTTTAAAGTATTGGAATGTTTTTTACTAGGTTACTGTTGTATTTTTTAAACAGCTAATTGTCATGGTCTGATTTCAAAGTTATTGAGATGCTGGGAAATATTAGTTTAAAGTTCACAAGGAACTGGTCAGGTACTCGAGAAACTTAAGGTATTTTTCTGACCTGGTAGGAGCCTAAACTTCTTGAAAATATTGTCTTTCTAGCACCCAGAGAGGTTTTGGACTTTTTCTTACCTATATTCTCCAGGTTTTGTTTTGGATTCTGGAGAAGATCACCTACTAAAAGTCACAATACCAAAATAAAATTACTTAAGTATGAAGAATATCAGCCAAGTACTGTCTCAGTGGTGGCTGACGTTAACAGTAAACTATGCTATGGCCTTTGGGCCTTTTACACACGACATAGAAGAGCTACTTTGTTGCAATGATGGCAATTATGTGAAAAGATCCATCTGCTTCAAGTGAATTAAGTCAGTCATAAATCTGGTTTCTTGAGGTAGTGAAATGACCAGTTCAATCTTGACTTAATTGTTTTTAATTTATTTTTCTGAAGTCAGAAATCATTAATCATTTTGGTACCTGTGTTCATATGAGAAAATGAGATGAGTTTTCAGGCATCCAGTAATCTGGCTTCAAGATTTTTTTTGACATTGTTTTTATCTTTACACAAAATGTTGAAAGTGAACTGTCATCACTCAATTTCTGTATGGTTCTTGAGGACAAGTGAGGTGCCACAGGAGTAGAATACATCAGTTGTTATTAAAGTATTGAATGTTTTTAAATGATACTGAGAAATGCCAATTCTTACACAACCGCATAGTTATCCAGAATATAAGAAATAAAACAGGTGTAGGTGATCTGTTTTAAGGTATTTTTGCTTCGTGCAATCCTGTGTCCTGATGCACTGAATGGCAGCTGCCCAGGGATGCCTTCTGAATCAGCTGAGCAACTCTTTACCCACTTGTGGTGGACTGTCAGGGCTTGTTATTTTTGTGCAGCATTTGCCATTGCATATTGTAATGAGCTTAGTTTCAAAAAATGTAGCTGATGACACATATGAACTTGATTTTAAAAGCCTTCATGTCAGCATCCCTGTGTGGCATTGTAGAATGGTGATGGAAAGCTGCTCAGCGGAGTAAGGATTTGTGAGGTTGGTCTCTCTTCTTTCATAGTGATATTTGGCCTTTGTTAGTCAAAGTCTGCTTGTTGCAAGTGTGATGTGGAGAAAAGGTTGCCAGGTCTTAATAGTTTAGATGTTATTATTATCATTCAAAGTAGTTTATATTTTCAAAACTATCTGTAAGCTATTGCACTTATCTTGCTCCTGTTTTCAGATATTTTTATGCCTAATCTGGTCACAGAGGAAAGCTCAGTTTGTTTTTCAATGTGTGAAAATGACTGCTGATCCTACTGTATCTTTTGAAGGTAATTTCTACCACTGTAACAAGCCAAAATCAAAATGACTAATCAGTTATAAGCCGGTCTTCATTAACTTGCACTAAATTATTTTCATTTGGCAGATAGAATAGTGACTTTTCCACCCTTAATTAGAATTTGGTCTAATAGGATTGACAAGTCAAGGGGGGAAAATGGCCTTCTTAATTGCTTTTAAAATGCTTTTTTTAACAGCAGATTGAATTTGTTATTTATGTTATAGGAAAATTCTGCCTCATGAGCAAGTGTATTCTTTTTGTTTTTACAGCTTCCTGGGATTGCCCATAGCGAAATAAGCTTAACTAGTGTTATCTTTAAACAACTGTGTTTATATAGGATTGGAATGTACTAAGACTGTAATGAGGACTTTAAAATTGAAGGGTTTGAGGGAAGTAGCCTTTCACTTTCTTCATTCACTTTTCAGTGTCATAATCAAATGAGATCACTTCAAGTGACTTTCAGTGAAGCAAAAAAGGGATATTCCTTAGCACCCATTTTCTTGACTTAGCAGTGTCATTTTTTTTCAACTTAACAGCTTCAGGAACACACTAAATCTATCTTTTGAAAGCCATTCTCTGAACATTTTTTCTCCACTAACTTGGCCAACCACTATCAAATTACTGTTTTCTTTCACATCCTTGAAAATCATACTTCTAAAAACTTAGCCAGATGGGGATAATTGGTGTGTATCCAGATAGCTCCAGTCAAATCCTTTCTGCTTCCTCTGGCCCATGAATGGCCCCAAAATTTCTCATCTTGACAGAAGCAACATGCTCCCTGATACATGAACTCAAAGGGCAGATGTTACAGAGTCTCTAAGTATTTGGAAGGGTTTTCCATCAGGATACCCTGATGAACAGCTTGGCACAGTTATCTTTAATTTTAGCAAAAAATGCCGGAGCTGATCCCTTACTTTCTAGGACACTGAGTATGAGCTGCCTACACTGACTTCAGTTAAGGCTACTAGTTAGGTCGATTTGTTACATTAAGTTTCATTTCAATGTTGTACTCTCTTATACTATTTTTGTAGCATAAATCAATAAAGCAGCGATTGTTTCACTGGAGATCCCACAAATAAGGAATATATCAAGGCTTCACAATTTTTGCTCTTTTCCAGTTTCTTTTTTTCTTTAACTATAGTTTAAATCTTCTCTTTTGGCAACAGTGTACAACGGCAGTACAAAACCTGAAATGAATGCCCTCATTACCCCCTCCCCCTCCAAAATACCGGTATTTTCATTTTTTTGTAGAGACTTGCTTCCACTCAGATATTTTTTCATTATATGAGAATTCATATGAGATAAGGAATTCTTGATAAGAAATGAAAGATTTAAGAAAGAGTTGGCTGCTTACAAGGTGGAGAACTCCTATCTCGTTCATAGAACAAGTTCAGCGAAATCAATGATAGCTTATGTTTCTCTCTGTTATTCGTCACTATCCATCAGTCCTAAAGTATCCAAAGCTCTTTGCTTCTCATTCAGGAGAACATATGCAGTCCCCAAGTGCACTCCATCCTTTGCCTCTTTGCTGACACTGCCAACAATGTTATTGAAAAAAATGGTGTGATTTTAATGATGCAAACACCTGGCCAGTAGGAACTTGACTGAAACTGCCAGCTTGTTTCAGATAGAACACTGAACAGCTGTCCAGTCATAGTAAAGTTTAGTCACTAGCAACTGAGGTTGAAGTCAAACCTGTGACCTCCAGGTGAGGGGCTTTGTATCCATTACCTGTGCCTGGAACCATCTAGTCATTTAAATGTCTTCAGAAGGGACATGTTTTAACAATTTGGTTAAAAAGACGGAAGGGTACAGGATTTTACAAAAAAACTTGTCTTTTTTTTTTT
>VZTJ01005662.1:522436-534362 GCA_013397795.1 Orthonyx spaldingii | reverse complement strand
TTTTTTTTTTTTTTTTTTTTTTTTTTCCTATTGGTAATTACATGCATTTGGTACTGATTTTGTATTTGCATGAGAAATTTGAGAAAATGCAGATGACATCAATGATGTCTATGGGCCAGGCAGGTCCTCAGAGTTACATCACACTGGTGCTCAGAAATGATGCAGTATTATGCCATTGGATGCATCCTTTTCAGCTCAGTCTTCACATATTTGAATGTCTCTCCCTCTTTAAAAAGAAGAGTATATTGACGTAGTGTCTGTGTTTTGTATAGATCCTGAATCTGCAGTTTCATAGCATCTTTTCAGTCCCTATAGTGCCTTTAACTTAGATTTGACAGAAACCACAGAATGGTTTTGTAATGGATATTGTCTGTGCTCCTGCTCCCTGGAATGCCTTTTAGATGGGCTAATATCAGCAAAATTTTAGTGGGTAGTCAGGGAATTATATAGAAAACATGTAATTGGACTTCATGAGAAATTGTTGACTAATACCCTTCTGATGGTACCTTGGAATCATCTATGGCTGAGTAATCTCTGTAAAGTGATTTGCATCACAGCCGAGTTAGCGTCAAGGGTACACTTTGGACAGAAGGCACACTTTAGAAATTAGATCTCCTTTTTTTTTTTCCATGTGAAAATACACTACATATGCTCCCTGTTTTTCTCAGGGACTATCACAGAACCCTAAAACATTTACAGCTTTGCTTATGCTAGAAGAAGGGTATGAGAGGAGAGAAAATATGACAGTGGGGGCTGATGGCAGCATGAAGCTGCAGCTTTCCGTGTGCTTTCAGTACCTTGTGTATTGCTTTGTGCAGCACAGCCTAGATGAGGCTCATCAAGAGCCAACTCTAATTGAAGCTGTCCTATGAAAGTGCTTCTATGAGCAGATGTGGCTGTACCAGGAATATTTTTTTAATGCACTTACATATATTTTAAGACCTAAAGTATTTCTAGACAGAAACAAGATAGTTGGCACAGACTGAGCATTTAAGCTTCATCGCAGACACATATCTCAATTTTCTCACTCCATAACTAGTCCTCAATTTCTCCTGGGAATCTGGTTGTCAGTACTTGCCCCCATTAATGCTGTGTGCTTTAAAGGTTTTTAGTTGTGCTTTTCCATCTTGACAGAAACCATGCCTTTTGGGATAGATTTTTATTGGAGATTAGAAGAAAAAAACCTCTCATTTGTTAAGGATATCAGGGAATATCTGGGCACATATTTAACTTACCTTTGCACAATGGAACCTGCTTCCAGCTTTCCCAGGTGTACTTTTCCACCTTCTGCCAACATAACTTGATGCCTATTGAAAATATAAGTAGATTCCATAACCCTTTACCTACCCACCTATCACAACTCGAACAACGGCAGCTGAGATCTGCTCTTTTCCACTCAGCATGAGAAGAAAGTACAGCAAAATTTTTTGTGGACTGAGACAGAGTGGAAAAGGGTGGTAACTGTGTGTGGTGAAGAGTAGTTACCAACCTGGACAGCAAACCCCAAGCACGTGAGCCTTTCTGGCTGCAGCTTTATGGTAGTTTGCTGCAAACAGCCAGAGCCTTTCATGCTGTTCTTCAGTAATTCCCTCTCCTGTCATTGTCTTTCTGGAAAACTGACCAGTGAATTAAAATGTGAGTGAGTCAGTTTAAGTGAAATAACCTGTTATTGCATGTAATTTTGAATTTGTGAAACAGCTTTTTTTTTTGGGAGTCAGAAGCTCAAAAGAGGGGCTTTTTCTGGAATGATCACAATGATTGAGCAAATATGACAGCACTTGGAGAAGGTGGGTAGCTGAGTTTTATTTTAAAGTGTTCAGACTATGTTCTACTGGTAGATAAAGGGCTTAAAAAAAAGGCCAAGCAAATGAAGAGTCATGGCTTGAAAGTGAAGAAATAATGTAACTTTTAACTGTGCAAGACAATGGCTGATTTGTAAGCATGATTCCTCCTAGGCTTTCAGTTGTGTGTCCTGGTGCAGAACTTGTGTTGCCAGTGGATTCAGCACTGTCAGATTTAGTACTTTCTCATAGGAGAACAGGCATTATCTTAGGCAAAAGTGTCTTGTCCCATCAGGAGCAAGGTGCTCTCCTGGAGGACTAAAGGCGGGCAGCAGTGCCATACCTTGGCAGGTGTTGGAGCAGCCAACTGGAGGCACAGGCTGGAGAGACACTGAGGAGATGCTGGGTAAAACCAGGGAGGATAAGATAGCAAGCAAGGAGCTATTTTGTAGCTGAATTCTGAGTGAAGACTTCTTTGTCATAAGCGCTGTCAAACAGCCTCGTTTCCATGGCAACACTGGCTGGATAACCCATTTGGGAAAATACTTGTAGGACCTAACACTCTATCATCTGTCATTCAATAATTCCATGTTCATAATAACTAGGAAATCAATGGCCATCCTCTGAGACAGTTTGCTGAGAGGGTAAGTGCTTCGCGGCCAGCGCGCAGCCCAGGCTGCTCTCAGCTCACTGGCAGGCTCGTGCTGGCCGAGGAGTGTGGGGCTCATGTGGACCTGCTCAGAGATTGAGGTTTGTGATCTAATTAAACTGTGCTGTTGTCACCCATAAGAGAGAGAAGAAAATGGTAGATAAAGCAGTTCAAGTAGTGTGAGGAAACAAAGGTTTAGGTAGAATTAGCTTTTCATATTTTAAAATACCAAGGAAAACTATGTGCTCAAGTTATCACATGGCCAGCGTGAACAAATTCTGTAACTTAAAGGCATTTTTTTCTTATCTTGGCTTTCTAATTAAACTGCTTATCATCATAAAGGCTGTATTACCTGCATGTTACGTATTGAATATAAAGCAATCACAGAACAGTAATTAAAATTCTTAAACATGCACTCATTGACTTTACATACAATTAGTTTGCTGCAGTGTGCCATTCATTAATAACACAAGTTTTCAGAACTGAGACCTTGGTTGGCTTTGCAGGGAAAGATGTGTTTAGTAATTATTTTGGCAGTGTTTATCTGTTTTGAAAAAATGTGCTAATATATATATCTGGAAAGTAATTCTGTAAATAAAAAACATCTTAAATGGAAGCTTAGGGAGAGAGGGTAAGTCCTTGCTGATAGCAGTATTACAGACATGAATAAAAGGTAATTCTTATCACTCTATTAACAGTATTTGAATGATGCTTATTCTCATAATTCATGACAGGAGTTTCCTTTTCCTTTTAAAAATTCTTTTGGAGCACAAAGATAAGGTGGCTCTTTTCCAGCTGACTGTTTCAACACATCCGTAGTCCAATTAGCACACAGTGCAGGGCAGATGCATGCAGGGCTACAAGCTGAAGCTTTGGGCAGTTTGTGCTGGGGAATGTGGTGAATAATCAGGTCAATTTTTATGGGTTTCTGTGAAAAGCCTTTTGAAGGGAGAGTTGTGGTTCATTTTGCCAGTGTAGTACTCAGTTATTATGTGAAGTGATACCTTAGGTATTAGCATGGGAGATGAGAAGGCACAGTGTCCTTCTTGTTTTGCACCCAGAGGTCAAACTCTGAGTATTCAGGGTAGTGACTTCAAACTCTTCATTATTTGATGCCCTACCATGGTTTCTTGAGGTAAGCACTTGCTTCTGGAGCTCTTGAAAACTTGTTAGATTACAGCACATACAGTTACAGGCTCGGTGTGTGATCTCTGCGAAAACATTTTCAGTTGTTCTAATCATCAGAAATACTTGCAGGTCCTAATTCCTGGATCTGAGATCTGCTAGTGAAGTCTCTAAAATCATCCACTTGCTGTTTAAGTTTAGATTGGCTTGGATTCCAGTAATATGTCCGGTTTTGGAAAAAATTTCCTGGAATAGATCTGTTTGGGAGAAGAAGCCTGTTTCATGTTCTGCAACATATTGGATTCAGAGAAGAAGACAGAGATTCAGGAGGTTGGTGGTCACTACCTATTTGTTGAGAAACCCAGAAAAAGGAGGAGTCAAGATTTCATTGTGACGAACCTGATGAAGAAGGAATCCCTGAAGGAAATAGATTTATGGAGATATATGAATGAGATCCCACAAAGAGTTTGGCATAGAGAAAAAAGAGAATAGTTATCCCCAAGTTAAAGAGCTTCATAAATAGCAGAAGGGAGATGCAAGGAGAAGAATGTCATGTTCTTCTTTTTTTGAAAAATAAGTAAAAATAAGTTTGAAAAAAGGAGATAAAAAAGTTAAAGTAAGGGCTATGGAAGCAGGGACAATGAAAGAGAGTGACAGATGAGCTTTTAATGTCTGAGTCTCTGGTGGTGAAGGTGAGCACCTTGAATAGGAAGTGATTAAAAATATATTGTCTCAGCAAAACGGCTCAAAATTGAAATATTCAATCAATGGCAGGCAGGATTGACAATAGCCAAGCTGTGATGTGGCTCAACCTTTCTTTGTCTTCATGTGGAAAAACAATCTGGTCTATATGGAGAAGGCACTAAAGGAGTCTGCAATAGACCTGCCATTGAATAAAACTGAGAAACTGTCCTTGAGAAATATACATCCAGATAACAAGCTAAGAAAGAATAAGAGGAGATGGCTGGAAACAAGTAGGTGCTTGAAGTGGTACAAGTTTTCACACCAGGTTCACATAGGAATCCTTCTAGATGTCATTCTTCTATAAGAAGTAATCTTCTTCCCTACGTGACAAAATGACGAAGCCATATTTCTTCATGACTGTGTCTCCTGGGTACCTCCAGTGTGGGCACTGCCAGGACAATGCTCCCAGAGCCTCACCAATTACCTGCCTTCACAGCTGGGCATTTGACAAGGAAAGGCTGTCTTGTGTGGACAAATGAGCATGTTCTGCTGTGTCACTAGTTGGCAACTTTTATTCAGATTATTAAAGAAATGTACGTAAGCATTAAAAAAATTCATTTATTTGTCTTTCTGAAAGCAATTGGCAGCTTCCATGACTTCCTATGGGGATTCTCATATTTATTTTGTTTAGACTTGAAGGAGAGTGTTAGAGATATGGATGCATATAATATTTATTGGTTAGGCCTTGTGCTTTCCCCCAGCATTTGTCAGTAACTGCTATTTTCTGTCACCCTCTGGAAGATGGAAAGGAAAAGAATTTCAAGAGCGCCGAGGGAACACGAACTGTGACTGCCTCTTCCATACTTAATGTGAGTGGATAAATACATGACATTAGTTTCCAGTGCTGGCGCTCACTTCAGCTGTGCAAGTCTTCCTTCCCACTCCTCCTTCCCCTCCTCTCTAATAGAAGAGGAAAGCCAGGAGGAAGTTGTAACATGACATTCCCTGTGTGTTGCAAGGGATAAATATTGCCTCCTTTGGTGCTGCTTTGATGAATCTGTGTTTAGTCAGAGGTTAGATCAGTAAAGCTTGTACTGGAGAGTGTGAAATAGCATTGATCAGACTGACTTCTGAAGCAGGGTGAAAGGCAAAAAGAATCAATTAAACCTGTGGCCCAGGCATCCTGGTTTATTTTGCTGTGCATGGGGGAAGCAGGTGTGTAGCTGTTGCTTGTTGTAATACCTAAGCTGGCTCTGTCGTGGGGAGCAACCCCTGGACACGTACGGCTGAGTCCGGGCTGCTCCGATGGGCTCTCCCATCTACCAGCCACAGGCAGCCTGAGGAGGACTCCTCCTCTCCTTCACTGCCTTCTGCCAGCCAGAGGGGTTATTTTAGAGTTCAGCTCTGGGGAGGATACACAGGAGGGATAGCGCTGGGGAAGTTTTGAAGCCAAGGGTAAAGGGAAATAAAGTAGAGAAGAGCTGGGAAGGAGCAGGGCGTGATGGACGAAAGCAGTGCACAGCAGCAGGGACCTGTTTGGAGTCATGAATGGATGAATTGGGAGATAAATGCAGAGCTGTGGCAAGGTACAGAATCTATGCGGGGAGTAAGAAAAAGGAAATACGGAGGAGAATACGCAAAATTAAAATCTCATCATACAGTAAAGGAAGGAAAGGAAAAAATGTGATAAAACTGCATGGATTTGTGTTGCTGGCTGGAAGCTGATATGAATTTTATATGTGTTTATTGCAGCTTATTGTAAGAGCTCCCCTCAAAGAGTTTTTTGTTCAAGATCAGATTTAATGTCATACTGGTTTTGTTTCTTTGCAATGTATATAAAAATCTCAAAATTATTTTGTTATCCCAAACAGTTCATTAGATGCCATCCTCTGGTGTGTGTGCCATCACCTGACTGGTGCTGGGCAGCTCCCTCACTTATGGGGTTTCTTGGTACTTTCTACACTGGAACTGAATTTTGAAAATTATTCATCATATTTCAGTGTTATGCGTTGTTAGATTTCTTCATTATTCATACATTGTAAAATGGTGATAGCTTTACCTGATTTTATGAGGTACTTTGATACTTCTGTAAGAAAAATTCCATGTGAAACTTGACTTCTGTTGTTATGTAAGTAGTTTACTGCCAGGATTTCTTTGGTACAAGTTAAATTTAATTATATTTGAATCATCTCTTTTACTTGCATAGAATTGTATGTTGTTCTTCTTGTACCTAAAGGAATAAAAACTATTTTCAAACAGAAAATAGACCTTTATATAAATTGGTGTCATCTTCACCAACAGTACAGAGAGGGTTTAGACAAACTAGCTGAAGCCGTTTTTCAAGATCTTTGCTTCTCGTCCTTATTTTATCACTTAACTTGCCATTAGGATAGCACATGTTCAGAAAAACACCTAAATGATTAATTTTGTCAGTTGAATTGTAACCTTTTGCAAAATGCTTATATAATGAACTACAATAGGCAATAGAAAGATGGCACGAGTGCCTTCTGCAGTCCTTCCCTAGACATACAGAAACTTGAGCAGTTCCCCTGGTGATTTTGATGTGGTCATAGCTGGGTTTGCTGGTGATCAATATATGTATGTCATAACTTAAAAGAAAAAAGACACTCTGTAATCACAGAAACTAACAGCTAAGCAAGAGTTTTTGATCATCTGACACACCCTCGGAGGTCAGTGAGAACACAGCTTTGTTTATGAGTTTTTTAAAGAAAGCCAAGAGAAGCTAATCCAGTTTGAATTTCTGGTGGGTTTCTGGGAGGAGTAATCAGTGAAGCTGTCAGCTGGCTTACTGCATGAGACTCATACTTTTTTGCAGCAAGGGTGAGCCTGTCCTCGTGTAGGTGCTGAACAGGAACTGGGGAGAGTACATTTCTTGTGTCAGGAATGTACTCACTCCAGTGTTTTGGTCTCTGTGCAGGAGACCTCTCGGTGCATTGTTATATCTTGTTAACAGAAATAGCTGTAATGGATGCTTTACTAAATTCTCACCAAGGTTTGCTCCATTTCTTTAAATGTACCACTGATTTTCTGCCTTAGGAATTCTAAACACAATTTTGGATGAGAAGTATACTGAAATCATGTTAGTTTGGGGTTTTTTCCTACAATTTTAATTTCAACCAAAAGTGGGAATGTTTCTGAAAAAAACTCAGTTCTTACGTGGCAACCCATTTCTGAGGAATGTATAACATCCACAATTTTGGGTAGCTAAAATACTTGCATTTCAGTTCAGATTTCTGGCTTGAGACAGGACTCTTGTTTTCCCTGACCTGACAATGTTTTTGGTCACTACAAAAGTTTCCTAATTTATTTGACCATCACTATCAGGTCCCTAAAGCATTACAATAAATCCCTAACACATCTGCTGAAGGGGCAAAGGACAACCTTAGGGCTTCTGGCTAGTTGCTCCAGTGACAGGGTGAGGTCACTCTCAAGGGCAGTAACTTTTGAAGGAGACCACAGTGGGACAGAGAAATCTGTTATGTTATTTGCAGATAGCGTTTAACTACAGAAAATTTGTTGTCTTTTGCTAGAAGTCATTGACTCAGAAAACTTGAGATTCAGGTGCTGGGGAAGGAAAGACATTGCTTGCCATGGCAACCTTAACATCCCCTTACAGTATGTCTGTCGGTTGTGCTAGGGCTAATTTATCATGTAAAGTGTAGGCTATGTATGTCACATCTTACTGTCTGTTCATTTGTTTTGATAATCAAGATCTTGACAGATTTGTCCCACATGGTAGGATTTGTAGTAAGGATTTTCTTATCACTGAATTAAGTTGATACATATAATCCTAGTGTCCTGCACAAGAACTGAATAGAAATGAAACATATTCAGACTAGATGCAAAGGTCTTGCAGAAAAAGCACTCACCCTTACCCAATCAGTTATTCTCCTTGATCTTTTCCCCTTTTTTTTCTTTCTTTCCTGTGATTTGTTTCACATATTTGCAGGAGGAATCATAGAGAAGAGAACATTTACTTTGAGAAGGTTAAATATTTCCTCTTCTATTAAAAGAACTTTCTGTTTTGTAAGATGCAGGGTTTAATTCTGTGAAAAAACACAAGTGAATTTTGGAAATACATTGCTTTTGCTTCCAGTGTGAACGCTCACATACATGCTGCCTGTAGTTTGAAGTTTGATAAGTAAATTCCTTTTTTGGAGATGTTACTTCCTCCCCTGTAGTAAATGAAAGCATCTCATTATCCTCTCTGAAGAGAAGTTGAAAATGTGGGGTCTGTCTTCTTATGGGCAAATACAAATGTGAACATTTAGCCACAGGCATTGCCTACCTGTTCTGAGGTCCCTTGTTTTCCTTTTGAAATGAAATGGTTAGGTAGTACAGAAATTGGCTCTGGAGTACATGAGATTACATTTCACCATTTTTATATTGCAGCAGGCTGCTTTAGTCTGGGCAGGCAAGTTGATGAGTAGGTGTGGGGACACACGGAAGATATCTGTCTGCCTGTGAGCATCTTTAAACTCTTACAAATATAAGTACAAGACCTGCCTTACTGAAGGAGCTGAGAAAAATTGAACAAGTGGTCTTGAACCTTTTGAGATAGAGAACTCCAAACAGTGTCTCCTAAAATATCTATCCTGCAAAGATATAATTTTATTTTGCTATTTTTAAGAAATAGCAGTGTTTGCTTTTGGTAATGTATAAGGGTATCAAGGGCACTTACTGCACTTTCTAGTGAGGAAAGTTTAGATAAACCACATCACAGAATGTGATGGAAGTTGGAACGGACCCCTTCCTTTGGGTTGGAAGGGACTCTTAAAGATCTTGTTTTTACCAGCACTAGTATTGGAGAGAACATCAGTGGAGAATTACAGAGCAAAGATCCTCGGAACAGGTGAATTATTTTCGTTTCTCACCACATTTCTCTGGTCTAGACTCTGCTTTATCTTTATTTATGACTGATATTGACAGCCAAAATACATTAGGGAACGTGGGCATGTATTTCAAGAAGGGCATATTTTGAAATCCAAAACCCAGGACATCTGGAAGAGCATGTTTTCCTGTGTGAAAGTTTAATTGGGAAGGATTTTCATCCCAGATGAATTGCACTGGTGTTGCTACTATTTCATCTATTGGTACTTATCGGTGAAAAAGTGTGCTGAGTGGCTCTTCTTCAGAACACAGTGACGGGTTTTATGTGCTTCATTCTTGGTAAAATGAATAAGACCATTGTGTCTACAATTCTGGCTTCCCACCTGAACGTTTCTTTTAAGTGATCTTGATGGTTGTATTGTTTCATATGTTTTTTTATGTTAAATACAATTTAAGTGCTTCACTGTAATTTGCACCATTCTTTAACTGGAATGTGATTGTATTATTTTCCTCTACTCTACATTGTCCTTTGGCTATTTTAGAAAGCTATGTTCAAAAAGAGTTTTTAATGTCCCACTCCAGAGGGCTCAGCCAATCCAGGAGTCCTGGCAAGCTGCAGTAAGGCTGAAGCAGAGCGCAGGGGTGGCAGCAGCTGAGCAGAGGCTGGGTGGCAGCGGTGTCCCTGTGGCCAGGCAGCAAGGGCTGGGTGGGCACCCGCCCCTGCAAACTGCTGATGTGTGACAAATCTCCCCTCTGAAGCTGACAAGATCTTTGTTTTGGCTTTTTATTCCAGGAAAAAAGAGAGGGGTTCAGACTAAGGATCTGATATTTCATTCAGAGATAAAGTAGGATTTGCTATGCTAATTTCTTTTCCACGGGACATCAAAATAGAAGGGAAAGAGGCAGCGTTAATCGGATTTCATTTGTCTCCATCCACGTAGCTCTGCAGGAGTTATTTTGTTTTTTCTACATTTTTCTTCCTAACTCCTTACACCTGAGTTCAGACCTGACATTTCTGTTTCTCTATGGGTAAGTGTTGCAGGGATCTGGGGTTTGGCCACACTGGCAAGGCTGGCAACACTGGTGTGCTGCAAGGGCTCAGGGCATCCTGACACTGGTGGGGTGGCTGGCACAGGACTGGGACCAGGCTGTGCCCAGGCAGCCTGCTGGGTCAGCATCCAGCAGAAAGACCCCTACACCTCCCTGACAGCTGACACAGTAACCAAACACCAGCAATTTTCAGGGAAAGACACATCTAATAACATTAATTTTCATCTGGAGCAGACGGTAAGGTAACTAAAGCCATGTTGATTGGGCTTTGCTGCTAATGATCTTCTAGAAAGCAGGTGCACTGGCAGTGATTTTAAGCTTTAGAAAGCCCAAACAGTGTACAAAGTAAACCTTTGATGCTGTGGGGATTTTAAATGCGAGGAAGCTGCATTTGTTTTAGATCATTACAAAGCATTTGCTGACAACAATAGAATTAATGGTGCTTTTATGGTGGTCAGTTAGTGACTGTCAACAGAGTTGATTTTAGTTGATTGTTATTTTAAATCAAACTAGCCAGTCTAAACCAAACTCAGCTAGGTTGACTAGCTGACAGACATGGGAGTAGTGTGGGCAGTTCCTCCTGTAGCATTGTGTGGTGCATCCATCATTCTATCAGGTGTGTGTTGGGAGCCAGGTTTGAGATTCAATCACATTCACCATTCAGTACTATCTTTAGGGTGATGAAATCATGATTACACATAAGTTACACATAAGCATCCAACTCCCCTCTGCCTAACTACTTCTTTAAAGACATAAGTCTTTTCTGTGTTACAAAATTATTTTTTACTATAGTAATGTTAACTTCTGACAATTATATCACAACATCTTTACACCTTGACAGAGGAGAAAAGCAGCTGCTTAATGGCCTGACTCAGTACAGTTCTCCTTTTTAGCTCTGATGCCATGAAAATCCATTCAAGGCTATGAAAACTTCCCTAATTCTGCTGTGTTTTTCTAGGGCACAGTAGGCCATTTATATGGTGCAAGACAGAATTATCTATTTTATTGCTGTATCCCTCAACAGTTTTTCCAGATTGTCACTTATGTGAGCTTTGAAAGTGAACAGTGGCGTGTCTGTATTGGTAAATGTGTCTCTGTACAGGCAGTGCCATATTCATGACAAACTGTTCTTCTCAGCATCTTCACTTTTGAAATATTCAGGTGTACCAAAACTACTCTTGTAGATTTATCCAACTAATGGTACTTACACTCAAAGGGACTTTTAGCAAGGGACTCTCTCAAGCCATGTGTAATTTTTCATTTTGTACTTCTATACTGATTAGCGGTGTAAAACTTAAAACTTTTAATTGAGAAACCACACAAGACATGTTAGTTGCATTTGAGTGCTGGATACTGCAAGGGTGACCTCAGCAGAACTTGGGTGGGTGTAACAGCCCTCCATAATACATTCTTTGAAAAGCTCTGTAGAGTCTTAAAAGGGTTATTGAATTGATGCCCTTGCAAGACTGGTGTTACTTATTTTATAAGAATGTAAAAAGGAAGACCTTTTCTAATGACATGGGTATCAGAGGAAAGAACAGAGCCAAGGAGTTCCTCACCAGTGCTCTCGTCCTCTGAACCAGTTCCTGCGGCTTCAGCAGTTGAATTAGTTTTGTACTGTGATTTCAATTTCTCATTGAGGCTTTTCATTGATATTTGCCGTTGTTTGATCTGGGCCTGAACTTGGCATATCTCAGTTCCAAATGGTCTTTATTTCCCACACAGATATAAAAAAGCAGATATAATCTTTGGCTGTGGGGAAATTTTTTTTTTTTTTTTTTTTTTT